>JAFMSR010000016.1:30338473-30908473 GCA_022818135.1 Saxidomus purpurata | reverse complement strand
TCTATGCCATTGTCTAGATACTGACTTCCATTGTTTCACAGTCGGTGGTCTCCAACCTAGTTCACCATATAGGGCTGCATTTGGTGTATATTTACCTAAACCTAGAAAAAATCTCATTGCTCTACTCTGGACAACATTTATACAAGAATAGGACTTATTGCCCCATACAGAAGCACCATAAGAAATGACTGGCCAAACAGTGGAATTAATGAATTAATGACTGTAGCGGTGTATCAAAAAGATTCATTTAAATAGATATAATTTTTATTGAAAAATACAAATATTCCGTAATCATAGAATACACAATGCCCATTTGAACAACCTTTATCTGTTTGTGTTGTTTTGTTTTTCCATGATTCAGATGCCACAACAGCCTGTAGTGAATTAAATTATACACTTGCTATAAAAACGCTATGACAAGTTATTCTTCGCCCACTTCTATGCCTCTTTGTTGAGTTTTGGGCGTTTGTACTGGTAACAGAACTATGAAATTCGCATGATAAGAAAATATTTGGTTGAGTTTTGTAGCAGAACAATGAACTTTGCATAATTAGGACATAATTGGTTGAAATTGGTAACAGATCAATGGAAATCGTTTAGCGTATATTACTTTTAACACTTTACTTGATACATACATTCTTTAAAGTGACATTATGCACATTTTAAAAGTAAAATTCCAGCTGAAATAGGTGTGTGTGAAAAGGGTAGAGGAAATGATAACTTTTAATCCAGTACAACAAACTTTTCCTGCTACCAGTATGAAATAATAACTTTCCAAATATTACTTTTCCTATTTTGACTGGGAGAGTCAATTTAAGAAATAAACAAGTGCATGCAGGAGTAGCTTCCCTTCCACTGCCGAGCAACACTAATAACACAAGGGAGATCTCTGCCAAGGAAGAAATTATTATTTCATTTGTCCATTTTTTTTAATTTCTAAAGCACCAACTTCAAGTATTAATGCGGCATTATCATTAGTTTAACACATTTTAAATGTACAGCAACCGAAAATTGCTTTTATAAAACTGTCATCAAAAATACACTATGTGCAGTAAGATGAGCATAATGTAACTTTAATTCAGTCACTCGGTAACAACTATACATGTTACAAAATGATAATAAGGGAATAAATATGTTCTTGTTTATTTTAGTTGCTGCTGTTTTATCAAGCATATTATTTTGTCACTTTGTTCAAAGTATATCCAGCCTATATTGCTAAACTCGGATGAAAAGCTTGCCTTAACATTACTGATTCTTTGATTGTTGACACTATAAAGTTTTCCCCCAACTATTTCTTTTTCTTTTATTATTATGAACAAATAATGTTTCGATATTTTCTAATAATCGTCACAAAATTTCCTTGTAAATCAAAGATATTAAAAAAAAGAACAACAGGTAAATTTACTCAGGTTGTTCTTCAATTGTTCAAAGCTCGATGAAATTTCTATTAATTTGAACAAATATTAGAATAACGCGGTATTTAAATTAATCAATGTTCTAGAGAGGGTACCAGCATAGGGATTGTATTTTCTTCCAACATGTATGGCATCAGTGTTGTTACATTATTACCAACATTATCAGTCCCTGTTTTCTTTATTCTCACTAATTTAATAAATGCAAACATTGTTTTCTGCTTCCATATGCTTAGTAGACTGAATGCAAATCTTATGAAAGCAATTTCTTTAAATAAGCTTAATTGGTACTTATACAGTTACGGTTCATGTTATTCTTGTTGTATTCTGTGCACCTTTATATTGCAGAATGGTCAAAGACATGACTGGAATACATGTATTATCGGGCATATCGTACGTGCTTTTACTTGTTGAAAATACCACGGTATCTGTTAAAGTGACATTATGCGCATCTAACTGCACATAGTGTACTGTGGTGACAGTTTTATTAAAGCAATTTTCGGTTGCTGTGCATTTAAATGTGTTAAATTAATGATAATGCCGCATTAGTATTTGAAGTTGGTTATTTAGAAATAAAAAAATCGGACTAATAAAATAATATTTCCTTTCTTCGCAGTGACCTCCCTTGTGTTGTTGTTGATAGAGATTTCGGCAGTGGAAGGGAAGCAACTCCTGCATGCAGTTGTTTTTTTAAAAAGACTCTCCCAGTCAAAGTAAAAAAAGTAATATTTGGAAAGTTATTATTTTGTACTGGTAGCAGGAAGAGGTTGGTGTATTGGGTTAAAAGCTATTATTTCCTCTACCCTTTTTTACACACACATATTTCAGCTGGATTTTTACTTGAAAACAAATGCGCATAATTCCACTTTACGTATTTAATCACTAGTATAGACCAATAAGTGTTTACTGATTACTTATAAGGTGTTCCCAAATTTGCAATGGAACCTAGTGATTGAATTTGTGGCAACATCGTCTAGCTTTCAAACATCTATATTCATGAAGTGGAAACATATTCAAATTGATCTTACTTGATCGTTAATAAGAAAGCAAATGACACTGACATAGCCAGAAAGGAAGATTTTTCTATCAGTAACCGTTAGGTAATGATAGAGGAGATAAAGGAAACCTTGTCATAGAACTGGCATAGATTGTCACAAATGAGTTTCCATTTTTTTGTATATCTATTATGCACAAATCTGTCACCAACCAGAAAATGTCTGCATACTAAACTAAAAAGTACAATACCGGTAACCAAATTTGACAAATGTGCGGCGGGTATTATAGATTGTGACAATTTTTAACGAAATCTACCTAAATATTTGTTCATATTGGGAATTAGTACCTGCTTTGTTTAAAATGATAAATGATATTCTGGCGACATTTCTCATAAAACACGTCCCGTGTGTATACAAATACGCACATAACCTGCATACTGAAAGATAGTATAAACAGCGTATCATTAAATTATACCCGCATTCTTTGAAATTTGAGCAAAAAGGTTAAATCCCGAAAAATACTTACATGTATATATATTTTCACAAGCAGATAAAATACTTACAAAGGATGTAAACGGTTATTCTTTACTTATCTCTGCGTTTTCCAATGTCTTTTTAATTTACTATTATACTTTCTAGGACACAGATTTGTTCATTTCATGATTCGTTGGTTGAATGAAGTCATGTATCAGAATATGTTGATCAATTGTGTCTAAAAAGCGTTTTCCAAACCAACTAATAATGTAGAGAGGTTATAATTTGAGTCAGATTTTGTTCTTAAATTCACTGTAGAACAGACATATGACTATGTACATTGTGGAATGTAATAATATATAAATATTATACTGCTCACAGCGGTATTTCATTCCTTTCATTAAACTCAGCCATTTGACTGGAAGAACTCCGATCAAAACTGTAAAGAAGTAACCGTTACTTCTGCTTACAATTCATAGACAGTTGGCTTGTTATAAATAATAATATATTATATTATAATAAATTAAAACGTTAAGATCTTTGTTTCAAATCCTCAAATTGATACACATATTAATGTTTCGTGTTTTGCAAATATAACTGACAGTTTGCTAGAACGCTAATTTTCGGAAAGTGTTCATTATTACCAACAATCTTAAGATAAACTTCGCCTGCCGGGGATCTAGCCGAACAAATTTAAAAATCTTCTTGTCGGAAACTGTAAGGTCTAGAGCTAAGACGTTTGGTGTGTGGCATCGTTTGGTGGTCCTCTAGGGTCATAATTCTTGTTTAATACTCATATGGTTTGAATTTAGATATTTTGTATGTAACATCACCTAGTGGTTATCTACCAAGATTGTTCAAAGTGTGTCCCTGTGTTAAAGTTGGCCCCGCCCAAGGGCTCAACTGTTTTTTGACTAAAAAGAAACACTTTTAAAAAATCTTCTTATCAAACACCATGAGACCCAGAGCTCAGAGACATTTGATGTGTAGCATCACCTAGTGCTCCTCTATCAAGAATGTTCATATTGTGCACCTTGGGGTCAAATTGGTCATACCACATGGTTGATTATATAACACAGACTTATTTACTTTTTTAATTTTCTTCTCAATAATTGCAAGGTTTAGAGCTTTTAGTTTTTAGAGCTACAATGAACTGTGCTTTTACTTTGTTTCTGCGACACGGTTGTTGACCTTGTATTATAGCCGATGGTAGCCAGATGAGCGACATAGGATCATCTTGGCACTCTTGTTTTATTTACCATGCACAGAGTGTGCCCTAAAGTTTTCCAAGTCCGGAATCGCTGAAGAGTAAATGGAAGACTTATATTGTTACTTTTATCATTGGAACTGGAGAGTTGCTACCCGCATCATGGTCAGTGCAATACTAATGTATTCAAATATCGTAAGAAATAATAGAAAAGCACGAAAATGCACTTTTTGATAGATGTTTATACATTTCACGTGATCACCTTCCCTAATTATGACCTATAACATTGTGTGCCCTATAACTAAAGATGAGCTATATCATTTAATTCCTAACAAGAAGCGTGGTATATTGAAAAAGGCCTGACAAACAATTAGATACTTGATATATCAGAAAATAAACTTGAGCCAGTGTGTTGTCAAGTAACGAGATGTTACCTAGCAACAAACTGATCATTACAAACTTTCGTTTTCCCCATTTCTTGAAATTAAGAAAGTGAAGAGTGTCCCCTTCAAGTTTTATAAATGAAGCAGAAAAGCCATAATCGGATAGCCTATTCGTGGAAAGGGATTCTGCTTTTGCAAACAGTGCAGATCATGATCTGTACTGTTCGTTATCAAGTCAGTGAATTTTCACAGAGCCTTAGTCCAGTAATTGGTATTGTCCAAATTGTAAAATTGACAAATCATTTAAGTCTGACAGTATTTTATACCAATGATTCTCACTGTCTCTAAGTCACGTGATAAATGATCGAGTTCTGAGCGCTAGCTGTTGGTTTGACTCTCTCACTCTGGCGCAAAGTATGAGTCATCGACCGCCGATTCTAGTTGTTCAAACAATGCATTTTATGATATTCTAGAACATTCGCAAAACGATTTTACTCGGCTGAAATTCTTTTTGTTGTTGTTGTTGATGTTGTTGTTTGCAAATGTTCGAGAATATCATAATATGAATCGCAGGAACAACGTGATCGGAGTACACGTACTTTGTAGCAGAGTGATTTCGGTTCGGTCAAGTCTAGCACTATAGCTATTTGAGAAAATATTGCAGATTTTGTAAATATATCACGTGACTTAGACAACGTCTGAAACATTCTATCTTAGATGTCTCGTTAAGCCAGAGGCTGTTTCTTATCAGTTTCTGTCATAATGTTTGTAGCAAAACACATCGTTTACTAAATGTTTGTGAACGATTACCGCTCTGCATCGTGACTGAAGTAAAGTCCTGTCTAATCAACCATAATTCATTTTTTCTTCGCTATATTTAACTTGCAGACTATCTGTATGTTTTACATACTCATAACTGCATTTCAACACGAAATTATGTTCTGCGTGTATTTCATACCTTTTGAATAATTTCAAAACATAATTTCCCTGCGTATTCTGTACTTTATCTCCATTTTAAAATTTGCAATCGATATCATTTGTATCAGATAACCATTTTCTACACAGAATGCAGTTAGCATAAATACTTTGTCCTACTCTTCAATGACTGTAAAAGTACTATTAATATTTGCTGATGTTCATGTCTTTGTTCATACTGCATTTTGTATTGTTTTTATTTGTAGTTTTGTATTTATTTATATTTGTTATTGTAGTTGTCAAAAAAGGGCAACTTTGTATTATATATTTTGAGAGTTTTTTCTTTGCCTGGGTTTGTTTCTGTTTGTTTGTTTGTTTGTTGTTGTTGATTATGGTGGTAGTGTTGAAATATCAACTATATAAGAAATTACGTCGAATCTAAGGCTTTATTCGATATCCTCTAGAGGGTCTTAGACCCATAAGGCAGTAAATGCATATACAAATTACAAATATGGCAGAATACTATTTAAATGCAAAAATTATATGACAAACACAATGAAAATGATGGCTACAAACAAAGTCAAAATATATGTATACCTTCATAACACATTCTTTTAAAAGACCAAAATGCAGTAACCATATTAATCATTTTTTGTCTTAGTTGTTTAAACACGTTCTAATAAGGAAACATACTTGTCCGGTGTATCACTGCAAATTTAATGCTGACTTAACGTTTCTCAAAGAAAATAACATGTTAACAAGACAGGTCTACAAGTTTGCATATTACATATAGCAGTTCATATTCATAATTTAGCTACTTGAATAATGACTTTAATATTTTTGTAACAAAACCATTATTGACATACATTGGGGAACTACAATCTCTGAATATCGTCAACTGAGCATTTAGACTATGAGCTGACTGCTAAACATGTTGCTAAAAGTGCAAATAGAGCCTTTGGTTTATTAATTGCAAAATGTAAACCCACAGGAGGCTTACCCTATGATGTTTTCACTAAGTTATATGATACAGTAGTTTGGCCGGTTATAAGCTATACTGCCTCCATATGGGGGTTTAAACAATATAGTTGTATAAATGCCATTCAAAACATGGCTATGAGGTTTTACCTAGGAGTAGGGAAATCTACACCCTCGGCAGCTCTTGTAGGGGAGATGGGATGGGAACCAGTTCATATAAGGCAGTGGTTATGTGTTTCTAGAGCACAACAGAGAATTTCATGTACAAATGATTCCAGGTTGAACAAACGTATATCATTATGGACTTTTTCGAAAGCTTCAAATACATGCAAAAATAGATATTTTATGTACTCTGCGTTAATAAGCAAATTAAATATTGATTATATTTTTGATATTTCCAGGCCAATCTCTCGGTTACTAGGTGATTCAGTGAAAAACCTGTTGATGGAAGATTTTAAAAAACTCATGGTTTAGTCAAATACGGAGTACAGTTGGTCCCTCTCGTAAGGGAGGTAATAAACTCCGAACATATTGTTTGTTTACATCAGATCTTCATGTTGAACAGTACTGTAAAATGATAAGTACTATCATTGAAACATAGATCTGCTGATGCGGAGTAGCTCCGTTTCGGGTTGAGACAGGAAGATATGAAGGACTAAGTCTTCAAAATAGAATCTGTCCATATAGTACAGAAACAGAAACAGAATTACATGTACTATTACATTGTCATATGTACACTGATATAAGGCAAATTATGTTTAGTAAGGCTGAATCTGTACATGAAGGTTTTCTGGATTTACCTGATGAAGAGAAGTTAGTTTTTATAATGTCCAACCAATATATGATAAGATGTGTGGCAAAAACCTGCTTAAATACTCTCCAAAGAAGATTTTTATGTTTGTGTAAATAATCAAAATTTCTTAGATATAAATATGGGTATTCCCATTATTTTAGATGCATCTGAATATTTTTTGCTAATCAAGCTAGCATTAATCTGATTAATGTTAGAAAGGATATCTTAAATACATTTTCTAACTAGTGCATATTAGTGCCTCTTTTGTCGCTCAGTATTTTATTCCTTTTTAGGACAGATCTTATCATGAAGATTAGCAGAGGTGATTCAGATTTTTATCTGTAATTATGTAGATACCATATAGTTTTTGAGCAGATATCAGGGCATTGAGAAGCTATGTTGTTCACTAGATCTGACTATATTTTTTAGAATAAAACTAAGAAATGAATAATTAAATATTTAAAAACGAATTTACTTTCTAGTACATTAAATAGTGAATTTGGGGTATATATTATTACCAATTCTTGATTAAATAGCTGATAGTTTTGGAGTTGTCAGATATTAAACTAGTAGACCATAATATATAGCTTTTACTGTGATATAATATAATAGTCTGTGATAGGTTGATCAATAGTCTCTTATAATTCTTATATATGAATGGCTATGTACAATTTAATAGATAAAATGTATTTTAACATGATTTCATATGCTGAATATTGTACATGGAAGAGACATAAATAAATAAATAATTACTGAACAAGATTCTGGAAAATCATCGACTTAAGATAAGTATAAAAGCGTGACCATTGTGTGCGTATCATGCATGAACAATTCGTTTCGGTACATATCCAGTTCTTAGCTGGATAATTGCTTTTTAATAAGTGCTCACGTGTAAATGGTAAATTTAATTCCTTAAACATAATATTAAACTCATCCCTCTCATTTATATACATGATAGCAGGCATCAGATTCAACTGTTGGCAATGTTGGCATAAAATGCGTGCATTCATCATGCCAGGGGAGAAAACTGCATGTAAATTTGAAACAAACAGTTGTACGAGTGGAGCCCCCTACACCTGCTGCCAACATAACAGAATAAAATATTTGTATTCCTATTACAGGACGAGTTTCATGACATTCAAGTTAATCAACTATATTTATAATAAAAACTTAAGTATAATGTAACAAAGGATATTTACAAAAAATAATTTAAATAAAAACAATGAACTAATGCATAGCAAAAAAATTATATATATAATTAGGACTCGTCATTGTGCCAGAAAATTTCTCTCACAAAAAGTATCTACTTACTTTATTGTATCATTTCTACATCTAAATTCATACTCCCTTAACAAACCAAAATGTCACATGTATCTTAGTTAATTTTATTCGTACAAAATTGTATAAACTTGATAAATATAAAGTACAAACTACGTGAAGATTCAAACTAAATTTTTTAACGAAAATAAAAATTCAGTGTGGATATGAACATATATAGTGATTAGTGAATATATTGGGAGGTCAAAAGGGGCGGACTCTACGTTCAACCCTTTAATTCGAGATTTAATATAATATATACCAGTTATATTTAGTAATTGGTGTAAAAATCAAAACATGTCTAAAATATACTCTTATCGTTAAAAAAGAAGCCAAGCAATTCTAAATTTATAAAGTAAGTAAACCCCAAATTTTGAATTAGACTACATTCTTGAATTGATATACCATAAGAAGTTTCGAACCTTTGTTAATGACTTTTCTACTAGTGTTGGCAAACATACAGATGTCGTGTAAGGAGATTAAAAAACGAATTTGTGACTTACTTACTAATAATACCTTATCACTGAACGTTTGTAATTTAGTATTAAGCATACGATATACGACTTTGGACAGGCATGGAAGTGTTATTGTTAGTCATATTGGTATTCACTCTTAACATATTTTCTTATTACATGTATAGCACATTTTCTAATCAATAGGGTATGGACCTGAAATAAGGATACAGCAAACAAAGTTTTTGCACGCAAGTTATCAAAGAGATCTGTTCAACTTCAAGAAGTGTACTTGTAATAGAATCAAGACCAGCAGACTTCCGATAGAAAATTAACTAATTCATGATCTACTACTTCCCCAAATATGTAGATATATAGGAATCTTATATTTACTTATTATAGATCTAGATGTTTGATCAATAAGACATAAGGAAAGTGTCATGTCATATATAGAAGGTATAATCACAAATCATGACATAACGGCTACATATATCGACTATATGTTATAGCATAATTAAATTATAAAAAAGACACAAGGAAACTGTGCATGTACTAGTACTAGTATTCTAACACAAGCGGTTGCTTTTCCTATAAAAGACCTACAGCACGTTTTTCCAAGGACGATGTGCCTTATGGCGTAACAACATGACGTATTTTAACCAGCACATACGCTCGTATTTCGCGTTTTAAGGTTACAATGTACAATTACCCGTCAAATAAAGTAAGGGATAGTTTTCAAACAAAATAACGAGTTAGAATCGAAATAATGAATTGTTCCCTATATCTAATTGTGAATAAAATACAGTCAGTCGTTTGGATGCGAAACATTAAATCTCTCGTGCGTAAATGACGTGACGTATGTAAACAAGCACCTCCAATCGTATTTCGCATTTCAACTTGGTTCGTGTATGACCAACATGAACTTACAAACAAATCCTAATTGATAACAAACACCTACTGAATTTGAAATGAGTCACTTACACTAGCAGATTACGAACAACTGCCTGACTGCATGTCCTAAAAACTTGTAAACAGTCAATATCCATAATGTAAAATCATTAAATTCTTACAATGAACATGGAAATACTCGGCACAATAAATAGGCCTACCATGTATATATAAGGTTTGCATTTGGCGTCACTAGGGTCAAGGTCACTGTAACTAAAAATAGAAAACTCGTTTCCACTAGGAGTGACCGATTGCGATGAAACTTGGTGTGTAGGTAGCTTGCGTGGAGGAGAAGCTTGGGATTGCATTTGGCGTCACTAGGGTCAAGGTCAATGTTACTAAAAACGATTCTGACAAATTGGGAACGTTTCTTGTTAGCACTTGTGACTTATTTCTTATTTATTATTAGTTATTACTTATTTGTTATAAATTATTTATTACTAGCTATCAGATGTGAGTTATTGCACTCTTGAACTATTTTAAATTGAACTTAGTTTATGTTTAGATATTTGTATGTAAATGTGCATTATAATGCATGTAACTAAAACAAATGTTCATGTATGTATGCGTAGTAGTGCATGTACGTAGTATTATAGACCTAGAATGGCATAAAAGGTGCTGTTTTTGCCCATTTTGCCGGTGTTTTAACAGGAGAAAAAACGTGTGTTAACGGGGAGATTCACGCGCCGTTATAACCCGTTTTCATTTATGCGCAGTACAGGGCCATTGTAAACAATGGACTCGTCTCCCAAGTCTTACATCATGTACAGCGTCTACAGTGCCGGGCTTAAAAACCGCTGGTGACGTCATAAATATGACGTAAACAACACGGACGTTGTCCCGCGCATTATTAAACGTCGTACCAGTAAGAGCGTTTCATTTTTATTTCTATGATTTTTTAATGCTATTTATGCTAGAATAGGGTTAACGCACGTTTTTTTCGTGTTATAACACCTTCAGAAACCCTCGGGCACCAACCATCCCTCGGGTTTCTGCAGATGTTATAACACGAAAAAATGTGCGTTAACCCTACATTAGAAATCAACTTTTAAGTGCAAGACGGTATGCAAGAAAAAGTTTCCATTATGAGACGGCAGAGCCTCGTTCCCGCAAAAACAGTTACCCTCGGTGACGGATATTTCGACCTGAAGCTCGTGCTCATGACAGAAACTAAAGTAGTATTCTTATCTGTTACCAAGACAGACGTAACTACAGCGAAAGAAACGTATGGTTCATTTGTAAAGCCTACCAAAACTAAGGATGTGCCCTAATTTGCGTGTTCTTGTCAGTATGTTTTATGGGCACATGCTTAGTTTGGCAGGTTTTACAACTAAACCAAACAGTTCTATCCGCTGTAGTTACATCTGTCTTCATTACAAATGTGAAACAAATAAGAAATAAAAACAGTAATGATTAAGGAATAAAACTACAGTTTAAATGGTAAAAATAACTAATTAGAAATAATGTGCATACATTAATGTAATACTATGTACAGGTACAATAACACATGAATAAGAACATGTACATTTGTTTTAGTTTATACATGCACTATGGTGCACATTTTACATACAAAATAGCTAAACATAGTTTAACTGTAACTGGCTTTAGAATGCAATAATTCATAAAAATAACATATTCTCGGCTTTTTGATATTAAAGTCATGCTGCACTTTTAACATTTGAAATGGGATTTTGTTACATTCATTTCTCTATGTCGAATGCCTATCTTGTTATAGTGGACCGTGAATGTAAATGTGCGTGCGTGCGTGTGTGCGCCTACGTGTAGTAGTAGTTTTATTCGGTAAAAGTGTACATGACATGGCAATGACATAATGATGCATAATGATACAATATATATAACAATAATCAAATTATTAAGGAGACTAGAAATATGACATGACATAAGTATACGACAAAATATAAATATATGAGCCATGTAGTGCCCACCAATACCAGGGATAACACAAAAAAGAGGAAAAGATTCCTCTTATTTCCATTGTGATCCCTGACATTGGAGGCATGACACAGAAAGTCATGTTAATTTGTATGAAATTGAAATAAATTCTTATATTATTCAATAAGGCATTAATTGCAATAATTTAGTTGAGATCACAATATATCACAGTCCAAGTTTGTATCACATTAAAATCACAGTCCAAGTTTGTATCACATCAATGAATCATGAAATAGTGCATCACAGAAATTGTCAGTCAAACTGTAAAAATTTAATAAAAATATTATTAACGTTAAATGTGCAAGCTAAAAATGGGTAAATTACTAAAGGACATTCACAACATATGTGTGTTGTGGTTAAACTTAAGAATATGTAAAATCTGGGACTCTATTAAGACTATTAAAAGATTCAAATACTATTGAAAATTAAACTAAAATTAACTGGCCATTAAATGGGCTTTGATGGCATGCTTGAAGGTGTGGGAAGATTGAATATTTCTAAGATGTGTATGACTGTGCGTTTGATGAGTACGAACATTTTTTTTTGCACTTGTCCCTTTATCATATTTTCTGCTTGTTAAAAAATGATGCCCTGGAGGGACATTTTAGTTAGTTCTTATTACTTAAGTAATAACAAATAAGTAATAACAAATAAGTAATAAGAAGTAACTAAAAATGTCCCTCCAAGGCTTCCATAGGTAGGCCTATGTATTTTCTTCTGTCTAAAGTAAAGAACGGACAAATGGGCAATCACCTGTAATGGGAAGTCACCGCTTCAAAAATGCAATTTTCAAATTTTTTCAGAGCTATATAGGTCATGTATGTATTTTTCTTCTGTCCAAAGTAAAGAACGGACAAACGGAAGAGGATTGTTTCCTCTTAGGAATTCTACAACGGAAGATCTAACTGCGTATTTAATGCGCCCCATTCTTCATCTGTTTAAAAAACCTTCCCTTAGTAGATCTATTTCAATATTTTGATTTGTAAATAAAAGTATGACTTCATTAAAATTAGAAGTGTCACCTTGTTTGTATATTGTCATTGACATTTCTTTTGAAACATGTTTTTTAACCACAGAAATTATTTGTTTGATACAAATTCAATACAGGAATGGAAAAATATGGACTAGGGTTCCTGTAAAAATTTCCTACTTGGTCAAGCCTAAACCTGTGGAATTTTTACAACCTATTTTAAGATATATTCTATTTAAAGATGCGTATTTGATTAGTATTTTAGAAGACATTTTAAAATGGAAACACTTATTAAATACGCAAAATGACACATGTTAGTTTATAAATAATATGTATATATCATTTTATTTATAATTATGATTATAACAGTAATTCTAAACGGTGTTATGACGCACCTAATGTTGTTATTGCCATAATCTCCAGAAGGCGTTCTCCCTCGAAAACTAAAGTGGGGGGCGTTGGTCATAGAGATTATCCGATACAAACGATAAAACTCTAACATACAATGCCTTACTTGGTAGGTGGACATTCCTACGCGGTAACATTGTGCTATTAAACTAATATATTTGTGTAAAATGTGGGTAAACTGTCTCCAAAAATACCATTAAGAACCTCTCAGTATTGTTTACTCTTTAACTACCTGCATTTTTACAAGTGATCCCAAACATATTTATAAAAAGTAATAACAGTGAAAGTGTGTGCAAGATCTCTTTTTGGGTCTAGTGTGCCAGACTGTGGGAAAATCCTGTTGCATATGAGTTTGTTTTACACTCTGGAAGTCTCATTTTAGCAATCACAACTAAACTGTAATAGATTGTGTATGACAACAATGTAATTATATGTAAAATTTGCCAGAAATTGAGCCAGATAGGGGTGAGTATGCACAATTTATGTCTTTTTACACCTTGTGTCTAATTAAATCAGAAATTATGTCGTGTTGGGTGTCAATATATTACTTTTAATGTGAACCCATCTGCCTTAGCAACTTTGAGATTGGATTCATATTCATACAGGGTCCATATATAGAATAGAATACAATACTTTATTTCCAATTAATGGACCCTCTCGGGTAAAAATCAATACAAAGACAAGCACACATAGCACATTAACAGTTACATATGTGAACTACAATGTATATATTTGAACTTGGAATTTTACAACAACCTTTAAACAAGCCCATCTCTGACTTGCAGCTGCGGGTCGGTTGATTCCATAACCTGTGTATTTTATTTGCAATTTGCATATGTGTAAACAGAGATGTATTAATTACTGTTTGAAACGTCAAAATTACTTTTTCTGCAATCTATGAAAGCAATTCTGTTCTGAACATTTACCAATCAAACTTGGAATATTTTCGATATTGTCAAATTGTATCCAAATGAAAATTTTCCATTACGTCACTTACATAGATTAGTTAATGTAATGTGTAATGGAGCTGACCTGTGAGAACTGTCAGACACAAAATTCGTTTACAATTTTCAAACAGACAGTGATACAAGATGAGAATTTGCAGGACTTTATTTCAGAAAGTTGCCGGACTTGTGGACCATTATTCACAGTTTCATCCTTCACCGTTGTCTATGAAGACGCTTGTGGATTTCGGTAAGTTGCGCTTTCTCTTGTTGTTAATTTCCCTTTAACGGGGCCTCAAAGGGAAATCAGCAGACCGCACTAAATCCAGAAAAGGTATCTGAAAAAAAACACTAAATGATGTTCATGAAATAATTACATAATAAAGGAGTTCAAATTTAAATCTGATTTTATTTCTAGAAAGAGAAATCTGCGAACGTGCGGATTTATTGTTGCGAAAATAAGAAAGGTGAAGGTCACTCTCATTTCCCTACTTCCTGTTGAGAGAAGAAATAAAAACAATTTTTCGGGCGTTCCAATTAAAACCAATCTTTACATCTGCTAAAGTATGATATTCCTGAACAATTGACACATAAATAAAACATATTTCGCAGTCTTCCCACATTGAAAATGAAGTTGTCTAAAGTTCTGCATGTGTGTTTGCCATTTGGCCACAGAAAGCTGCTCTCAATATGCTCAATGTCACTGTCAGCAAGAAATTTTTCAAGTAAAAAAAGTAGCTTTGTAAAAGCTGGTATGGATAAACAGGTTTCGGATAGATTTGATAAGTACGCAGGATACCAACCATCAGCACTGTCACTTCAACAGCTGTTGAATTTTGGTAAGTGTTGTCAATTTGTTTTAATTCTCGGCTTCGCACATCCGGGTACTGGAAAAATATTTACATTTGGTAAAGGTGATTCCTCGGCTGTCATCACTGGTCTCTATGCATCTTTAACTTTGAATAATATAATTACCAAAATTAGAAATGAAAGAAGACGATGATCTTCCATTACCTTGAAACTATCAGATTGTTTTTATAATGATTTTATGTTGTCAAAAGGTTTTTGTTTCTTTTAAAATAAACTCAAACCTGTATATGAGTCAACGGTAAAGACCGAGTTTTCACTTTTTACCGAATGAAGAAATGAACGCGACCTAATAATCCGATTGGTTAACTGGTCAGTATGATGTCACAGCAAAGCCGAGAATTCAAACAAATTGAAACATATCATATATTATCGTAGTCAGGGCAGCTTTTTATGTCATCAAGTTAACTTACTGTACATCTGCTTTAGTTCTGTTTTAAACCCCCAATGCCTTACCCTAAAGCTGCCCACTCTTGAGACCGGGGATCGGCTTGACGTCAAAGAGGGGAGTCAGTGTGGACTCATTGACCCAACAGACATCTAGCTCACCTGTATAATATCCCTAATAGCTTGTCAAGATGGCTTTTGCTTATCAGTCTTAGATGATCAATTTTATTGCCTCAGTTGCCGCTTACAGTATAGGCAATTCTAAACACATGGCAGATCTGAAAAGAATTATCCCCATTTCTCGTATTCTCGGGGTTTCTCATATTCTCGTTTTTTACATTACAGGTGTCAAATTGGCAACGCTTTGTTATCATTTATAGAGATATGATACAAAACTGGTAAAAAAAAGTTTCAAGTTATTTGACTGAAAATTTATGAAAATATTGGTATTTTACTGAAAATGCTGAAATTTCCTATATTTTGTGTTGGGGTTAGTAAAAGTGCACATATTGTTTTATTCTGCTGTCTATCATTATTATGTGTATGTTATTTGTAAGATATTATGCCTAGCTATGCACCTTGGCAGTTATAAGTTTTTGGATGCTACAATGTGGCAATGCCAGAGACTCGGAACATAAATCTGAGAGAATATGAGAAACTTTCTTATCATTTTTGAGTATGAGGGTGACCTCAGATACTGTAGCAAAATTTACACAAGGAGGAAAATCATGCAGTTTATGATGACACCAACTGAAAGATAAGTATTTTTTCTATCAAATAATATGTAAATAATGTTGCTAAACTGTGTACTGTTTTACATAGATAACAAATTTACACATTTAGCCCCCTGAGAATACGAGAAGACAAGATAAATGATGTTTTTGTATTTTGCTGGTTGCTAACGAAACTTACTGGTAGCAATTATTTACTGATAAACAAAACAGTTTCAAAATTATTCTATGTAATGGTAGTAATACAACCTGTAAATTAGATAGTAGTTATTAAAGTCAGTGGAAGCAGTTTGTGAACATGTCGAGTGATTCTGTACACACTGCAGAGTAAATCTGAACACTTCTGATTTTTCAAAAGGACGATCATGAACTGAAAAAGACTTCACTAAATAATTAGATTATTGTTTTTATGCTGCAAAGATGGATACATGTATATTAAAATCACTATGTCTGTCCCTTACACTTTTTTTGTGTACAGGCTGTAACTTTGTCATGCATTGAAGGATTTTTAAAAAACGCACAAATGTTCAGCACATCAAGATGATGCTTTAGGGGCATCAATCTTTGCCTATAGGGGTGCACCATAAAACCGGTATACCATTATATTACAATTCCATTGAGACGCGATATGTACCGGTATGGTTTCATCCTGTACCACGGTATTTGTGTGTAAATAATAAACTGCAATTTCTCCGTCATTTATTAGCTGAATCTTGAATTTGAATGAGTTTAGTGCTTCTTCCGTGACGACATTAACGGACAGTAAGTTAGTAATAACGGGCGGTACATTATTCGATCTCAAAACTCAGAAGGTAAACAATTAAACATTAATTAATGACTTTGCCTAAGAAATGATATAATTACTTTATTACGGTAAAACCATTCATATTATAACAAAATTTGAATACTTCAAAGTATATTTTTACTAGAGTTATTCACTCTCAGTATATTGCAATATGTATTGCAGTGCCGCATATTTCAATTTATCGCGATATGAAATTTCTGGCGATACCCATCCCTATTTACTCTCATGGTGTTTCAAGCTGTTGCAAAATGAGATGATGATATTTGATAACATTTTCAGAAAGTCGAACAGCAGTTTCATTCATTTGATCTTTCATTGATTGATATTTTTCTATGAAATGGTTCAAATTTTTCATGTAGGAGTTTCAAGAATAAAAAAAGGTCTACTGAATATTGCTCAATACCAATTAACGTGGTGTAAAAGAGTTATGAATGTGAATACAGGATTTGATACAGATTTTGTCAGATATGAAATTTTCAGAACTTTCAATTAAACATGATTAAAGTTTACTTGTCAAGGTTGTAATTCAGAGATGCACAATACAGTGATTTGTGCGCACTGCTAATAAAAAATGAGAAGAATGCACAAGCTCTTTGTCTCCTGCATGGTCTAACACATATAATATAAATATATATTTCAAACAGTTCTATTTTCAAACAGATTTATTTGTAATCTATACATTGTTACTGAACTTGTGCTATATCCTTTAAATACAGGATATAGGCAAGTGTATATTATGAAAAATATTGTTTGATAGCTGTGGGACATTGCAAGAGACAATATATTAATGTATATTATGGGTATTCTCAGTCCTTTAGTAGCAGATTGTGGGAAAGGGTGTCAGCTGACCACTATGATAATGATCTTGCACCTCCTGTTTCAATCCACAGGATTTGGTGGAAATATCCTAGACCCAAAGACTGCATCTTAGTTAAAAACACGGGTGCAATGAATCGAAGCTGGCTGGGACCCAAACACTACATCTTGGTTAAAAATAGCTTATTGACTTTGACAAGGCTGTTTTTAACTAAAATGCAGTGTTTAGGTATGACCACACTAAATCTTTTTCCATAGACTTACTGTATAATATTTAAGCACGGTCCGCATACCAAAACATTCGTTGAGTAATTTCACCCCAATAAACCCAGAAAATTCATTAACTATTTTTTTGTTATGCTCAACCATTGTACTTTTGATTTTAATTTTAGAAAACTTAAGTGCTACCAATCATTTTGGACCAATCAGAGACCACAGATACATTTGAATCTTATAGGTCTGCAAGTTCCCTACACAAATTGGCTGGTTCCAAGTCTCACCGATTTAGTGAAGTCATACTGTTTAGGTCCCAGCTACGCTACACTGGTTAAAAATAGCCTTGTTAAGCTAGAAACATTACCATGTCATTAATGCACAGGACTGGCGGTAATATAGCTGCTGGGACCAGAGCTCTTGTGTGTTGTATTTCAATGAAAAATTTGCTTAGCCAACATTCCTTCCGAAGCTTTTTTGCCAATTTTGTCGAAACATCAGAACAGATATCCTTGTAAACTATTAGGGTCCTCTATCAAATATCTTTTATGGAATCATGAAAACTGAAACTGGCATTCATCCAAATAGAAACAAGAAAAACTGTGATACAAAGTATCACAGCGGGCCAACAAACAATAATCCCATGTAAATATTTTGAAAATTGGTGATAATTGATATTGAGGCATGGTCCTAAAAGAACTCAAGGAAACCAATTCTGGTTGAACAAGCAAAACCTGACACGACACCACATCTACTGACTGACTGTAGTATCGAAACTTTACTGTTATCAAATAATATTTATACAGTATGTCCATGAACGCTCTATAGACCGTTCCTGGTATGTCTCAATTTTTCATTACCATTATCCTTATTAATTTGACATAAATGAAGATTTTTATGATTATTTGCCGTAAAATATTATTAAAAAGCTAAAAATGATTATTAAAACAGCAGAAAAAAGTTTAAAAAAAAATTGGGTGTTAATGGGATTCGAACTCGTGGATTCTAAAAGTACACATACACAAAAGTGTTTGAGCTATCGGCTTTATCCATTACACCACGGAGACTGACTTATTATAAATGGAAATTTTTAACTAAAACAATATCATATATGTCTAAAAAGGCCATAAAAGAATATTCAGTCACTCGTTCCGTTTCTATAATGTCAAAGGCTGTGTTAGTGGAAAAAGCAATCATATATCCATTTTTCTAGGTGTAGATTGCGACTGAAACGTGAAAAGCGCTTTTTTCTTTTTTTACCAGCGTATATTAAATTGCGCCCTCTATGAAACGAACGACAGCTCAATTACAAACGACAACTCTTGCTTTTCCAAAAAAATTGACTGTGTCTACAGTTTTCATCTCAGAAGTACCTCAATTTTATAATGAAGAGAGACGCATATGTTCGATCTAGTGCTTAAGTCTCCATGCATCTTTTACTCAATAAAGTTTAAAAACTATCTATATGTTGTCAAATTCCGAAGCATGATTTCAAAATAATAAATGTTTAAGACACTGAATAATTCTGTGGTTACATTCTTCAAGTGATGAAGACAGGTGTGTGATCAAGAGCATGTTTGATCCTCGTGTTTATTAGTGACAGAAAAAATTGCTTTAAAATGGATTACTTATTAGACTTGTCATTATATATTATAGTTAATCTTATAGAGTAACCACCTTTTCCATAAACACCCCTACCTAATAAATGCCAAACCCTTTTTTCATCCTTCCATCTAATAATGGTGAAGAGTTAGAATTCAGCCAGACCCCGGCCAGAGAACAAGCCAGTCAGTCATCAAGCAATAGTATTGAAGTTGTAAATTAGAGCAAAATAAAATGGTAAACAATTTAATGCAGCAAAACATTGTACATACAGTATGTGACATTTTTTGTTTAAATGTATTTATTAACTGTTATTGTTTTAAGGAATGTAAAAATAGTTTAACAGATCTATAAATATTTGCATAAACGGCCAAAAGTTATTCAACTTTACTGTCCTGAAATCAGAACAGAATAAAATTTAGGCCTAATGAGATAACCAACTTAAATCTGTTGACATTGTGTTGGTTAAACCTTACATGCGCAATAGCTTCTGACAAATGTTTGTCAGTTAATTTGATCATTGCCTTGTGTTACGCCTTACATAAAATGTACATGAGTCAGCAATGTAAATATGATTGACCGAATTTCTGACTTTATTTACTACACTTCTGCTGGCAGAAAAAATATGTTGGTACATGCACATGTTCAAACCAGTGGCTAGGTTCAAATTGATTTTTTTTTCCCAACAAGTTTTGTTAGTAATAATAAAACAAAAGTACAAAAACAGTGTAACATGTATATACAATGTATATTTAGTAAGAAACAACCAGCTTGTCAGTTTTGGGATTATGGCAGCTTGCAGTTCAAATTTGAGCTTATCAAGGTTGTTGAACCATTTTGTGTTTTATATTCAGAAACAAGAATGCAGATACCACCGTTACAGTTAATAACCTGTTGTTGTTACTATCATAATGTGGTAGACTGCTGAATGAATATAGGTCATAGGTCTGAAATAGCTTGTATGTGTACAAGTTTTTGTTTACACGTTTGGATATACACTGTATATTGTACTATAGTAAAAGTATACATAGTTTCTTGCTCTATCTTCCAGAATATTTTAAGACAATAAATAAAATTTGAATGAAAATGTAGTACTGTATATAACTCCACATATTTCATGTGTATATGTTCTCTTGTCATTTCCCAAATTTTTGCATCTGTAAATATTTACATTTATAATTCATAACCAAAATGAAAAGAGATTAACACTTAACCTTTAGACTAGTTACTAGTCTGATAAAATTTATGTTTTTTCAATATATTATATTTCATGCACTATTTCCAGTCTATTTTATATGATTTTGCTTTGTATACTGGGGCAGTTTTATCCTGAAATCGGCGCTGGATAGTAGACTGGCTCTAGAACAAAACTGATAGATATGTATTAGTAAAAGAGATATTTCAGGGCCTGGTGACCAGGCTACTTAATCTTGAATCTGCAGGTGGCATTCTGCCTTTGTAACCATGGTAGATCATGATGAAGCTGCAACTTTTTCTGACCAAGGACGTCTGAATCACTATTTCTACGACTGGTCATACAGCTAATAGGATTGGGCTAGCCGCTAAGAGATTTTTTGTGACTTTTCCAATGAAGTTGGAAAGGCGGGTATACTGGAATCAGCTTGTCCATGTCTGTTCATCTGTAGATGTGGATCTTGTGGATGCAACTCCTACAATATGAGAATTGTGACTATCTGAACAAGTTTCATGTACAACTACCAGAGTTTATTTTCTTCTATAGTACTAAGGGGCCATGTACAGGCATCTTCCCCTCAGTAAAAAAGCCCTGAGTTGTAATTTAACAGTACTTCAATATGGTTACAGACTTTACACTGCTGGCAGCCTAGTACAGATCATGATCGCCTGCTCATCCACTCCGTCTGATTACAATTCTGAGCACCACCTTTGAACAGTTCATGGTCCAGTCCTAATTGAAAGATTGACATGTTCATTTTAGAAGTTCAGAAGTGTCATATTAAATACTTTGAAAGGATGTGCTCAGGAACGTTGATTCTACATTCCTGATGTGCTGTATACTTTCAGGTTCCAAGACTGGTACAGAAGCGTCATCATTTGAATTTTTACGCCAGGAGTTACCAGTGCGACTTGCAAATATCATGAAAGAAATCAACCTTCTTCCTGAGAATCTTCAACAAATGCCATCTGTGGCAATGGTTCGAAATTGGTGTGTAAATTTATTTATAAGAAATATTATATATTTATGCGGAACATATATTTCAACATCCAATTTTAGTTAAGAACCAAGCTGAATAACAAGCACTGTAAGTAAACACCAATAAGATATTCCAAAAAACTTGCTTATTGATTTTAACATCATGATTTCTGGGCCAGCATCATGCTACCTAGCTTCTGGTATTTATAGCAATCTGCTAAATACATCAGACATCAGCTCAGTGGGGCAGACTCCGGAGAGGGGTGGGGGTTGAACACATGTTTACACTTCTTGAAAGTCATAATTTTACAACGTAATGTACTTTCTGTGGTAGGGATAAATACAAGAGTCATGACATGTGGTTTTCACTGAATCAGTCTTGAAATTACTTATTAGCTACAATTATTTATGATGCTAAAGTTTAGAAAATTGTTGATGCTGGAAAAAAAGTAAATCGATGACATTCCCTGCTCATGATTGGGCAAGATAATTTGGTAAAATGAAGAAATACAAGGGCTTGATAAACAATGCTCTCAGTTAGAATGACCAATGTCATTCACAGGCCAAATCCATGAAAAGTTTCATGATGAGAAATTGGCTTTTTTTGTGCTGAGGCCAAGTAGTGTTTGTTAAAAGTGGGCCTTAGTCTTAGAACATAAACCATAACCCCAGTAACTGATGTTTAACCTTATATGCAATACAAGATGTATAGTATTGTATGACTTTCTGTATTTTATGTTTATTACAGGTATCAGCAAAGTTTTACCGAAATTTTAGAGTTTGAGGGTGTAAATAAAGTAGATGACACAGAAATATTGTCGAAGTAAGTACATCCAGAAATTTTCTGTTCATTATCATTCTGTTCAAACTTCATACAAATGCCAGGAACTGGCTGGACGTAACTGTTATACTGTGGTATGGTAGATCTAGTGCTTAGTCCCCTAATAAGTATGTAATTTGTATTGATTACATAAGATGATAAAGCTGAGGCTGAAAATAGCTGCTAAGGCTATGTGATTTCCGAAAAATATCTTGGCATACTGTCTAGGCCAGAAATAAAGAATAAATACTATGTTATTATGGCATAGTGAGAAGGAGTCAAGGACAGAATGTTGCTGCTATATTGAAGCATTTAGTGAAGTTGATCATGGGAGTTTTGAATGATTTCTAACACCTTAATAGGACAGTCTAACTGGCCCCTTGTGCTGACTGATATAGTGAGTAACTATATGTACATACAATAATGAAAAGATAGTTGAAAAGTGGTATAGACAAAGTGCATTTTTGGTGGGTCACTGGTACTACTCAAGTCTAGACTACCGATATACATTATAGCATGCAGACAGTTAATTAGATAATTAAGATTGCATGTGTTTACATAGTAGAGATAACACTATTTCATTAAAATATGAGTGGATTATATAATACAGCTGCTGGAAGATGGGGGACTTATTACTTCACCAAATATAGAAAATATTACAAAAAAATGATATCACGTTTTTATTAATTAAGGGAATTTTAATGCAGCTCTGCTGTTTATGATGAATATACTGAGGGGAAATGCCATCCAGAAAGATGGGACTTGTTGAGATAAATTTAAACCAGATAAAGTAAAATTGCACACAAACACTACATGTACATCTTTTTAAGGATATGTGTCATTGACCGATTTGAAGAATTCTGAATTCTGTGTCAAACAAAACAAGATAAAGTAAAATTGCACACAAACACTACATGTACATCTTTTTAAGGATATGTGTCATTGACCGATTTGAAGAATTCTGAATTCTGTGTCAAACAAAACAAGATAACTTGAGAGCAAGTTTGTAAGGAGGCCTTTTATGGGGTTCTAATATAGTAATGGCTGAAACCCATCAGAGTTACTGAACAAATTTTGTCACTTTCACCATTATACCTAATTTTTTGTGTAAGATTTCACATACATTATTTACATTGTGAATTTTATATTAACTGTATACTGAAATGACATTTTTTATCCTGCAGGTTTGCAGAAATTCTAGTCAAGATCAGAAACCGTCATTCAAATGTTGTTGAAACTATGGCACAGGTGAGAACTTTATTGTGTAAAATCTGTGGTCTATTTAAATTGTAAGAAGGGAATCGGACATAATCCTGCTAGCTTTGTCTACGGTACAACTTTTATACAATCAATAGTCTGCTATTTAACACTATGTCTGTGTACTTTCCATGAATATAGTTTCTTTGTCGTAGGTTTATTTATTTGTCAAGATTATATACATGTATTCTATGTTGCATCATTTATCAAAAATATTCATACATAACATATGTTACAAGACGTGTTTGAGAGGGAATCAGTGATGTATCAAATCTACTCATCTTGTAGAAAGTGTTTTTTTGCGGACTTGTCAATGCTTTATTCTCCAAAGAAACTCAGCTGTTAAACTAAAAGATTTCTAGCACCTTAAAAAAAACTTCAATTAGCAGGCCCAGTGATTATAAGTTATTAAAAATTCTTGAAAAAAGTATGTAAGGCCACACCAAATTGATAAGTTGGTCATCGGGATTTCTTGAAAAAAACTTGGAGGCGGCGAGCGAAAATATAATTTTAATATTTTTTTTGTTTTGAAGAAATTTTGGAGCCCGCAAAACGAAGAAATATATATATCCTTTCCCCCTCCGCCTTCACATTTAATAGCAAATGTCAAACTTTATTGCTTCATATTAGCTTGTAAGACAACTTTTTCAATTTTCTTTATATGGGATAAATGTACAGGTAAATTTATTTTTCAGCTAAGATAAATGATTTATTGGCACACACATAGTGTGTTTCAGTAACTGTCAAAGCCGGCCGTTTTTTCCATTAGTAATTTTCTTTTTATTTTTGTAATGAATAAATGTTGTCCAATGGAGAAAGGGCCAAATTTTAGCGAGAAGTCTTTCTCCCCAAACTGGAATAGGGAGAAGTTTGGCCTGAGCCTACAGGGAGACGTGACAGAGTACTGAGATTTTGTCTTTAGTTTGTTTCAAAATGAAGCAGATCTAATATTACATAATGAATCTGTGGTAAGTCAGGAGATTGACCATTATTATGAGACTTCATCCAGATACCGTATATTTTTATAGACTGATTTCCATGCATTTTTATTGCTTGAACACAAAATGTACAACATACATGTAATTTGGTAGTAATTATCATGCACAGTTACAGCCCAACCCCACTTTCCGCAACATAATCATTTCCATAGTTGGCCCAGTTTGAGCCAACAAACAATATGATGGGTGTTCTACAAAAAGTAAGATGACAATAATATGTACCGATAGTCAGCATGGTATTAAAGGCCTAAAAACAACGGTAAATTTCATTCTATTGGCAAAATATGTTGGTAACACTAACAGAATGGTATTAAAATCCACTCTTCAACAAGTTAAACTGGAGAGTCTAAGGTATGAAACTCATTTTTGTTAGCTAAAAACACAGCCGAGATACAAAAAGTGAACCTATTTTCGGACAGACGCTTACGCGGATACGCCGATTTCAAGCATTTTTCAAACACAAAAGCAATGATAGCTCCAAACTCTTCTTTTATCATAGAGGTAAAGCCGCAGGTGTCACGAGATCAAAGAATGCCGCCGATACTGTCATGTTTGTTTTGATCTTAGTGAAGCACGTGTCATTAAAGGAGAAATTTTTGACGTTTGAAACATGTACACGTAGCTTTTGAAAATAAACTGATAATTTCGGATTATAAAACTCTTACAATGAAGTTTGGAATAGATATGTTCTGAGTAAGTGTAGGATTCTTTTCCTTTTTGATGATAAAATATATTTGTCTCTATTAATAGATTGATTGTGTGTTGCCGGCGTTGTTTATTTCGATCCGACGCATGCTAAGTTGTTGATTGTGGATTCTTTGAAGTCGGGAATTTTCAAAATGAATCAACATATTTCTTTCTTTTTGTATCGATAAATAAAAGTTAAACAGTAAAGGAATATAACCAAAATTCAAGACATGACCCAAATGCGGCCATCTCGAAACACCGTGTGCAGTCACCACAATCAGGGATCGTATATATATCGTTAATATAATAAATCCTGCCACAATTCACGGTGACCGGACATCCTAAGTACGGATGTTCCGAGGTGTTCTTTGGGTGACTATATTGTTTCCGGACGGAGTAAAAACCGTTATCTTACCGTTAAAATGCGCATCTTTGCTCTTTGTCAATAGCGACCCTAAAAATAATAACCGATTATTTTTAGGTCGCGGGACCCAATAATAAAAATATTTTTTGTGTTTTGAAAAAATCGTGCGGCAACCCCGATGACCAACTTATTAATTTGGTGTGGCCTAAGACATAATTATTTTCATAAGGAATTCATTAAATGTTTTAATATTAAATTGATTCCAAGGTTGAGCACGAAACTGATACGAGTCCAGCATGCATAAAGCTTTATATTCAGTGAGCCTGGCTGTACATTCATGATATTTATTAACATGATATCATCATTATAACTGTGCAGCTGTCAAATGTAGCCCTTTACAGGATTCAAACCCAAGGCCTCTGTGTTTTGGGTCTGGCAATACAAAAGCATCTCGTCACAATTTCACATTACAGCAGCCTCAGTTTCACCTTAATAACTGATAGAGTATCTACTCTCCAGCTTATAGCCTACAGACAAAGTAACCCTGTCATAAAATGCAAATAACTTCTTTTGCTTTGTCATGGCAACCATCACATACAGATTTTAGCTATTCATAGGCATTGAATTAAATAACAGGTATTGATTATTTCTTTTAATAAACATTTAAATTTTCATCACGTTTTCATTTTCTTTCAAAATTTAGGGGAAAATGCAAGCATGATCTTTCATATTATAGCCGTACCTGTAGTTTATGCAAAGCAAACAAAGTAAGAAAAAAATCCTCGAATGCAAATGTTTTGTATCTTAAAAAGACTGCAGTGATTTAAAACTTGATGACTTAATAGATTTGAAATGTGTGTCCAGCCCCTATATATTTATTTATGTTTGATAAAAATAAAATTATCCTGAATATGGATAAAAAGCATACTCAATGTCTTTTAATAAATATTGTGTCATTTCAAACTTGAGAAAAATACCGTTCAACTTGAGGGTAATTTTAATAGGGTAATGGTTATTGTAAGGCCCAACACTACTAATTATTTCATAGTAACGGGAGATGGTGATGTATACTGTACAACATATCTGTGTTTGACTGGGGCAACTTGAGATATTAACATGAAGATGTGCCTCACATGCATACAAGACAGCAATAAATTTTTAAAGCTACCAGATGTGAAAAAAGTAACAATTTGAAAAAAATACAATATATTGTGAGGAATGCATTTTGTAATCAGTTAGTCTTTGCTAAAAATCAGAAGAGTGTGACAGTAAACCTTTGTTTGTACATGTATTTAAGAAGCTAAACAATTATTATTTCCAGTGATATTTTCTAATTGTTCTAAAATTTTAAAGGCATTTGCTGCCATTTCCTACAATTATATACGGTTTGTATACATGGCAAAACTTTTTCCTAATAGGAGAATTTCATCAAACTTGGTATGTTGACTGCGAATCATGTTTGAAACAGAAATCTGAAATAAATATCCTGGGTAAACTACCTTTATTTTGAATTATCTGCCCTTCAACATAGCATTTTGTTATTTGATTTTCAATTGAGATCTGAACAATCAGTGTGAAGCTTGTTTGTTGCCTCTTCTCATTTCCTCTGTGTATAAGTGAGGTTGTTGGTGAGTGCTTTATGTTTTATAGTGTTTATAGTACCCTATTAAGGATTACTTCACATATTTTATCTTCTGAAAATATTTTCCTGTTTGTAACCAGCAATTTCAGAAAAGGTTTGCTGGGATATTTTTAAAGAAGTTCAAAGACAAAGAAATCATAAAACAATGTTTACCTCAATGTGTTTCTAATGTGCACTCACTATAACTAGGTTTATAGACGTTTATTTCAATTAATAACCTTGGTAATTGACTGAATTATTGGTACAAATGTTGGAAGGTCTTGTTTCTGTGTGGTAATATTTTATAAGTGCTGGCAAAATGATTATTTTCTTGGCATTATACTAAATCATGTACTTTAACTAAACTCATGTTAACATTTACATATACCATAAATATCTTTCACATATTCCATATTGTTTTTCTGTTGAAACAAACTGTCTGTTAGGCTTAATGTTTGATAGGACCTTAAAAGAAGAACTTAATAGTAGTCAAGAGTTTTGTATGATGATGATGATGATGATTTATCTTTAGATGAAAACTAAAAATGAATACCTACTGTTTAATGTTGTTTGACGATGTAAATGAATGAAAAACCAAGGTTTGAAAAGAAACATCCTGAAAAAAGGAAATCTTTATCTTAATCAAGTTGATGATTCAATCTGATTTAAGTACATGATCTTCTGAAAAGGAAGGTCAGATCCTCCTAGTGTAGTGTATATTAAGGAGATGCACTTTAGTCTGATTGGTTAATGGTTATACATCACATTCTTTGCTATTACTTGTAACACATATTTAATTCCTACTCAATGGTATGAAATTTGCAAATAAGTCGGTTGCAAATAGTAGATTTCTTCACCTTTAAATGAACTTTAGCGGGACTGTGACTGTTTAATTAAATAGCATATTCCATTTTAGGGAAACAGATACATGTTTTAAAATTAGTCATAATTTTGTTAGTGTATTTATAGATGAGAACCACATGTATATATAATATTTCAGGGTGTAATGGAATTAAGAGATGCGTATGATGACTCTAGAACAGATAGTCAGATACAGTATTTCTTGGACAGATTCTATACTAACAGAATCAGCATCCGAATGTTGATTAACCAACATGGTAAGGGAATCCCTAGAAACATTTATCATACATTTAGTTTAAACCCATTTATATTGCTTCAACAACTTGTGCGTTTGATAATAGCTTTTGTGAGTTTCAAACAGTTTTCATGCCAAAGAAAGTATGGAGGAAGTTGCTGTCACATTGTGCTGATGAGAATCAAACCCATCACTGCTAAGTAAAGAATCCCAACAGTTTATTCCAACACATTGAAAGAGATCTCTAATTTGTCAGCTTAAAATGTAATCAACTCAATAGATCATTCAGCATTATTAATAGTACACATTTTGCAATCTGTTGGGAATTAATGTTAGAATCATTCAGTCCTGCACGTAGGTAGCATTTAGTTTTAAAATGTCAACCTGTCATTTGTTGCATTTTGCTTAGGCTGTTTAAAGATTTTGCATGTTAAAGCAGTTAAAATGTGTCAAAATAAATATGTGACAGTTCTGACTGGCAATTCTGAGTGAAAAAGCATGGTGGCTTATGCTAGTTCAGCCTAAGGTACAAAAAGGTTACTAGAAAAGGGGAATGCTGTTTAAATAAGGCAGATAAAATGAATAAGCATTGATAATGTATTAACCTATAAATAGAATAAGCAAACCTAAATTAGAGACAAGGACAAATGGGTTGATGAGTCCATATAAATCTTAAAGACTGATAACTCTTATCTCCCTTGTTATATAATTGCTTAGATTTTTCCAATGGTCAAATGTAGTCATCAGATGGTATTTTGTACTATTTTTTATTTGATTTTTTCAGCTGTGTTATATGGCAGTGAGCTGGCAAATCACCCTCAACATGTAGGCTGTATAGATCCCCACTGTGATGTATTAGAAGTTGTGAGAGGTGGGTTTCTTGATACTAAACATTGTGTGGTAAAACTAGTTTGTAAATCATTTGACCCATTGTGGTCAAGTGGTTAAGGCGACTTACTTGATATCACGTAATCTTTCACCAATTCAGAGTCATGGGTTCAAGCCCTGCTACCAAACCTGACTTGTAATGTGAGAAAGTTAATGGTTATATGATTGCAGTATATGACTGGTTCATCCCAGGATCAGCGGTTAGGTATAAACTGATCACCTATTCATAACTGAAAGAAAAAAAAAGTACATTTTCATTTCCACTGTGTAACTTCTCAGTACTTCAAGTCATACATGAAATGATAGAATAAATTAAAAGTTTTTTGACGGGTTGACTTTTACCAGTAACCTAAACACTTACTTTAATGTAATAGGGCATGTCTCACAAGACTAGTTACATTCCACTCATACTAAACTTTCTTTTTTATTGTCGAAAACTTTTAAAATCTGCCAATACCACATTCGCCATATGTTTTAATAGTTAAATTTATAACTTAAGGTCACTTTCTGTCAACACTCCATTGAAATTGGGGGAAATACTAGTTAAAAACCCCAACTATCAGAAAGGTATTCATCATGTCTCAATAGCTGTTGGCCAAAAAACCATTGAATGAATCTTTCTCCATTATTTCCACAGCTTGTCAGTTCATTTTAAAGGAGTGCTACAGTGAATTTCAGTTCAATCCAGTCTGAGTAATTTATGATTCAAGTGTTCTATTTTCTTTTGAAATTTCAGATGCATATGCCAATGCAAGATTTCTGTGTGAGCAATACTACATGATCTCACCGGATCTCAAAATTGAGAGCTATAATCGTATGTACAATTGTTTCTTTACTTTTGTTGCTGTTCTTTTAAAGAAGTTCATGTCAGTCAATGTTTTCCTGTTTCGGATATATAAAGAATATCAGTAGGAAGTTAATACTACACATAGTTATTAAGTGAGAAATAATTATTAAAGGTAATGAAAAGAAAGGAAATGACAAAAATCAGTTGTTTTTAAATTAAATGACTGGTGGTGTGGAGGTTAAGGTGTGTGCTGCTCAACCCTGAGGTAGCGAGTTTGAGCCAAACTGGTGTCAGGACAGTACCTCCTCATATGACAGCAGTACTGTTTTTTCCAGGAAGAGGACTCGAGGGTGACTCAATAAGCTTAAAGCTTTCTTCACAATCATGCTAAAATTTAGTATAAGAGAATATAATATATAAGTCCCTTTAAAATACAAGAGCAAAGCATTTGGCAGAAAAGGATGAATCTTTAGCAATGTTTTCCTCATGTTGCAATACTATTGTAAAATATCTATTCATATTTCAGCTTATGAAAAAGCCGAGTCTATCAAACTTGTGTATGTTCCGTCTCACTTGTATCACATGTTGTTTGAGCTGTTCAAGGTGAGTCTAACAGGATATTAATCCTTTAGTAGTGTGTGTCATAGGTTCAAGCCCAGCTTCTGTACGAGAGTCTTATACTGGTTGGTCCCTCCCAGGATTAAAGTTTAGGTGAATTGTTGGTCTGTTAGTATCTAAAATAGTGTTGAAACTTGCATGAAAACCCAGGAATAAATCCTGTATGTTTTGTGAGATTGTTACGGTTATATTGATATAGTCTCTCATGATTGAGAGGAAAAAAACACTTGTTTTTCATGAGACATGTGATGAATCAATGGTATAAAGCCTGTCTTTCAGAATTAAGGAATTGTTTTAAAGAAGTCCATGTTAGATAAGTCAATGACAGATCTTTGTCTGTTTGATTTTAGCTCATTTGAGTGAAAAGTGCTGAGGCAGTTTCTATGGGATAGAAAAATTGAAAAAAAAATGGAATATTGAAAATGAAAACTGGATTATTATTTTTTATAGTACATGAAGGATGACATTTATGTTCAAGAAATGTGTCATATGGTAAGAATTATGGAATAATGCAGAAGATTGTACATATTTTATGGTAGTTACTTCCGCACAATTTTTTTGTCACTATTGTAGAAATAGTTACGTCAAAAACTCTTATCTTTTAACCAATATGGAACTGGAATATTTCAGCTTTATGTTTATTGTATAACAATTGATTGTGACTTTTCAGAATTCAATGAGAGCTGTTGTTGAAGTACATGGTGATAGACATGAAATACCTCATCTTAAAATTGTTGTTTGTAAAGGAAAAGAAGATCTCACTATCAAAGTAAGTTTTATCGAGAACTGTTAACTTTCAGCGTGTTTTATGTTTAGACTAATAGAGTTAAATGATATTTTATGTGATATTAAATGCTGTAAACGGGTAGCAGTGATGAAAAACTGGCTGCCTCTCGCAAACATGATAACATCTAGAATGAATGTTTGAGAGAGATTCATAAACTACGGAGCTTTCTTCGTAATCGAACTAAAAAACATTCATAAAAAGTAAATTATATTGAGAGATTTGAATAACAGATAAAATGTTTAAGTGACACTTAGGAAAGATTGTTTGAGTGTCGTAAAATATCAGTGCTGTTTTTTTTCTAAGGAACCCTACAAAGTGTTAGTTAACCATTGCCAAGCTTTCATTTAGGTTGAGCTTGTATAATGTGGCATGAATTAAGCAGTACATAATAAAGAAATTAGTATCCATGATTTATCTTGAACATTATCAACAAACATGGTTTTGACAAGTTCAGTGATATCACTGTAGCTAAAGGCTTCTTTATAATTGAAAGGTGTGTGCTTTGTAGATGTAGTTGATTTACTATGTTATATTTTTTCTATTTAGCTCTCGGATCAGGGTGGTGGAATATCAGTGGGGAAGATTGACCAGTTGTTTCAGTACATGTACACTACAGCTCCACAACCCCAGCCGTCACATTGTCGGGAAGGTTCGGCACCGTTGGCAGGGTACGGGTACGGTCTACCGTTGTCTAGACTGTATGCTCGGTACTTTCAGGGTGATCTTGTTCTTAACTCAGTGGAAGGCTTTGGCACAGATGCCTTGATTTACTTAAAGGTAAACTTGAAATCTGAACTGGTGCTTTTAAAAAAATGTTTAGAATTTCATTCTGCAGGCTGAAAAAGTTAAGATATACAGCACAGTGTTGCTGCAGGAAAATGTCCAGATGAACTCTTTTATTTGTGATGGACAATTCACTTGTCCTTAGGTTAAGACTCGGCTAAATAATTATTTATCTCAGAAAATTAACATAATTACAATCTTGTTGAATCCAGTGGATCTTATAGTAGTAGTGATAATAACAAAAGATGTTCTTTAAAAAGGCCACTCAGTTGGCACTTTTCGGGTTTCTAGGCCTCTGAAATAGCATTAAAAAAACATATTGCATTCAGTGATTTCACAGTACAGTTACATTTAAATCATAACAGGTCTTATAAATCATTATTTCATGTCTTTTTCTTTAGGTGCTCTCTGATGAAGCGAATGAGTGTCTACCTGTCTATAACAAGACAGCCTCCAGAGTTTATGAATCTGACATACCTGTCTCAGATTGGAGTACGCCAACTCCCTGGACTCAGAATCCTTCACGTAGCTACTCTACATATGTATTGCAACGGACTGTAAATCCAGGCTCTAACTTGACACCTAAAACTAGACAAGTATCACAATAGTGGCGAGTTCTAGTTTGTTTATAATGTTCTGTTGGAATGTGATATCATATACAGTGTGTGTGTGTGTAATATACCGTGGATAATACATGGATAATACAGATGTTGATGCTTTGTGGCTGTACAAAGGGACTAGAAGGGGAAATTTTCTGAAAAGATTGCAAGATTTACATATTTTTGTTCATATAAATTGTGCTTTCTGCTTAGATTGTTGTTACTATGTTTGAATAGTATTGTATGTTTTCTAGTACTTTAGTTAACCTTGACTCAGTTACAGGCTGGTAATTCTGCCAGTTCAGCTGTTTTGACCAGTGTGAATCATTGTCTGCCTGTATAAATGATGCCTGTCAAATCATGGTCTGAACTGTTCGCTATTCAGATTGAAAATTTGATTTAAAAATCCCCTTTTGTGGCAATGTCTCTACTGAAAGAAGTATAAGTATTCTTACAAATGTACAGGGAGCTCTAGGGGATTGAAGGTCTACACAGACTTGTAACAGTTCATCATTAAAACTTCCACAGGATCACTAGTAGGAATTTCATAACAACTCGCCCCTATGAAGTGGTTAATTGACTTTCCTTCTACACTAGCATTGAATTTAAAAAGAAAATATTTCAAAGTGAAAGTCAATGTTTTCTTTGTGTACAAATATCATGTACCACTTTATAGTTTTGCTAAAACAGTCTTTGAAAAATGTCGTAATTTCTTTTGAAAGAAATTCTGTCAAAAATAGCATGCATTATTTCATATTGTGCAGATTTTGTTACTTTGGTTTTTACTTTCACTGGAGGTGGAAACACATCATTCACCTATCTAAAGTCACAGATTATTTAATCAGCATTATTTCCGAGTTCCTGGACTAATTTGAATGAAATTGCAATGGTAAGATGTCATATCAAAAGCATTTTATTGTTTCGCTTTTTTCTACTCCATAATTATACTGACTTCCAGCACTTGAAAAAGAAATGCAATAGCTTCCTTTCCTGACCCCTTGTCTCATGTCTTGCCAAGGCATATTACATTCACTTACTATTAATAATACACAAATTTAGGTAATCAAATATGCTTTAAAGTGACATTATGCTCATCTTACTGCACATAGTGTATTTTTGGTGACAGTTTTATAAAAGCAATTTTCGGTTGCTGTGCATTTAAATGTGTTAAATTAATGATAATGCCGCATTAATATTTGAAGTTGGTGCTTTAGAAATTAAAGAAATGGACTAATAAAATAATAATTCCTTCCTTGGCAGTGATCTCCCTTGTGTTATTAGTGTTGCTCGGCAGTGGAAGGGAAGCAACTCCGACATGCATTTGTTTATTTCTTAAATTGACTCTCCCAGTCAAAATAGGAAAAGTAATATTTGGAAAGTTATTATTTTTTCGTACTGGTAGCAGGAAAAGTTTGTTGTATTGGGTTAAAAGTTATTATTTCCTCTACCCTTTTCACACACACCTATTTCAGCTGGAATTACACTTTACTTTAAAATGTGCATAATGTCACTTTAAATAGACTGTGTAAATTATATGTATGAAATACATGTTGTGAATATTCATATATAAGGTGCATATTTTTAGTTATTATTTATGATAATGTTAATCTTTGCAGTCTATCTGCCATGGCGACAACAATGTCATACATGCTTTCAAGTTGTAATAGATTCCATTCCATGACAACATCATGTGAGAATGAGTGCAATCAAATTTATATGTTTGGGTATTGAAGTTTTAGACTGTGAAAATTAGAGGCTAACTTCACAGAATTTTGGCAAGACTGCCTTCCGTATTATGAAAATATAGTTCTGTAATTTTGTGTGCTACTAATACATAATTATGAATAGTGTTTATATGCATTAACAGTTACTGTAATGTTTTCTATTAGCTGATAACACTTTCTGTGTTAATTTCTAGATAATATACATATCTAAATGATCAGTAAAAAGTGTTCATATACTGGTTAATTTATAGAAAAGTTGCCTGGTAAATAGTGAAATATGATATATTATGCATTTCTTTGTTGTATTTAAGTTTAGTTTACAACTTAATAAAAGACATTTATAAGTGCATTTTTGATGCTGTATTGCAGAAACAACTTATTTTTGGCTGGGATAGAAATACATGTAGAAGCTTTACTAAAATTTCTTCATAAAGAAAGGCTAAGCTTATGATAGCTAAACAAAGTTGTTAAAATAATGGCAAAAAGAAAATACTTTAATTTGCATTTTATATCATTTGAAAGTACATAAATTTGTTGAATGTTGTGATATAGTAAAAGAATTCAGTGTTCATGCCTAACCAGGTGCTATGTTTAAATAGAGGCCATATTAAGTTATAGTATTACAGCAACCAAAGAATTTTCTTACACAATATCTCCTAGCATGAAATACCAGCATGAGTAATGTAGATATGTCGCCTACACTGTTCAATCATAGTGAAGGCAGCTGGGAAATCCAGGTCAGTTTTGTAAAAAAAAAAAAAAATGTTTTTTTTAATGTTTACAGCCCTGCTGACCATGGGATTTATCCCTTGGTGAACTTGCCAAGACCCAAGTACGACTCCCATGTAGACTTGTATCTAACAAAATTTGAAAATCTAGGGAGTTTTGGGTTCACCTGACTGCAATACACAGTCAGTTTTGCTCAAAGATGATGATTATTTAGCCAATTTATGTAAAAATGACAGTATATAAACAGCCAAAAGATAGGTTTGCTAGCTTCAAACCATACATGCGTTTAAATGCGTATATTGGTGCTTGAACCACTCTGCCTCGTGGTTTATTTGGTGTTACATTGCAGTAAAAGCGAAGTTTTTTGTAGAAAAATCGTGCAGTCAAAAAGGGGAGAAAAAAGTTATTTACAAAAAGACGGCTAAGTAATTAATGTATTGTTAAATATACTAGTTGACTTATTGAATATTGAAAGACTTACTTAACAAAATGTTTTGTATTATGATCTTTCATACAAGCTATACAGCATCTGAAAGTTTTAAAGGAATTTTGATCACAGATATATCATGGATAAACAATGTACCAGGAGAGTATATTGTAATTTGAATATTGTTGCTAGGAAACTGAGACTACTAAACAATAATAGATTTGTAAATTCTACAATAATTAATGCTTATTCCACAAGTTTATGATTTTAAGAATACAGGTGTATTTGAGTATTTGCATGTTATATTTGTTAACTGTGATAAAGATATATTGGATTGTTTCTTTTGAATTTAGTTAGAAACATGTATAAATATACATTGTAGTTAGTCAAACCATTCTCTTACCATTGTTAAGATTGACAGTCATGATATTAGGAGGGCATAGATATATACTCTTATACAGGTGTTAAAAGTTGTTTCAATAGGATTATCCTGTATACATGTACATGGATTGTGTGTAATACATGAAAATAGCAAGTTGTTTCTATGCACATTGATCCTTGACTTGTGCAATATAAACAAACTTGTTTAGGTTCAGTAACATACTGAAATTCTATTTATTATTTACCAAATAGCTTCTGCTAAATTGGTGTATTGCCTATCCAGTTTTTAACGAAAACTTGTTTTTAGCTCTCCGGAGCATGAAGGGCTCAAAGTGAGCCTTAGTGATCGCTTAATGTCTTTATGTCATCCATCCACATTGAACATTCTGTATGCAATAGAGGCTACAATTATCTCTGGATATTCATGAAACTTGATTGGAATGAGTGTTGTTATGAAATCTTTAATCAAGTTCAAAACTGGGGCATTTTGGGACAAAAAGTATGTCTCCAGGTCAGATCATAGGAAAACCATATAAATGCAATTGAAGTTTCATTGTTCATTTGATCTTCATGAATCTTTGTCAGAATGAGTGTCTTGATGAAATCTAGGTTGACCCCCAATCATCACGAAGATTGGTCAGAATGATTGTCTCGGTGATCTCTAGGCCAGGTTTGTAACTGGGTCACATGGGGTCAAAAACTAGGTCATATGGTCAAATCTGGACCTAGAGGCCACATTTGATACCCAATATTTGTCTTGATGTTTTGAATCTGGGTCACTATGGCAAGTAAAATTGTGAACACAATAAAGCATATTTTGCATTCAATCATGAAATGTATTGGAATATTTTTCCTGATGAGCAGTCACTTGGGTGAGCGAAATGTAGGGCCATCATAGCCCTCTTGTTATGAACTTCCATCCCAGTGCTTACATATCCTCCACTTCTTCTGTTTAAAACGGGTTAGTGAAAGATCACATCATTCTTACATCCTCTTACAGCATTAATTAAAGATTATGTTTAAAGTATACCTGTTTTGTTTTAGTCACCATAGCTTGCATTCTCCTTTGTGATCATGCAGTTTATGTATTTTCATTTTAACATCTGTAGTAATTTCATCACACACACATTTTGTATGTTTGTTGATGTCCAGAGATTTGTGTACATGTAAACACATTCAGTTTTACTTGTGTCGCATTTTGTTAAACATTTCACATCACTAATGCAGATTCAGTCTAGATTGCTAGTCAAAATCTGTTTTTACACTGGTTGAATAAAGACCTGTAAGACGATATTTGTTGTTTTCTGTTGTATAATTATATTCTGATATCTAGAGCGACTTGCCCCTATTTCAAGAAGGGAAGTAACCTGGTATCCTTTGTTCTCGGTTCAGTGTCCCATACTTAGCTCCCTTTTTACTCGAGTGTAAATGGGTTGACTAAAGCTCATCAGTCGTTGGCAGTATTATCCTTTAAACATCTGTGTATGGTTTGTATTTCACACTGTGTTTTAACACATTTTACTATTGTTGCCTCGTTCACTATTTTGAATGGCAATAATAAACAAGAGTCAGTAGGACATCGCCCTTGACTTTTTCAAGTGCTTGCCAATAAAACGAATCTTTGGCAGTTAAAGGCGAAAAGGATCTGTATAAGGGCCAAAAGTAGCAAGAAATTCGGTCAAGAGTTATGAAACTAAATTGTTTGATATCCTTGAATATTACAGCAAAGTTTAAAATTAATACTTTAACTGGTTAATGATATAATTATGACAGTGCCAGTTGCACACAAGACTTTAAAGTAGAAATTCTTGAGTACAAATCAAAAAACATTTTCACAGAGTTATCTTCTCTAGCTTACAGATAGGTATTGTGATGGTACAGAAGTATTCAAACTTTCAAAGTAATAGCTGAAATGGTTACATCAACAAGTGGACAAGAATGAAAAATTCAACCGAGTTTCTAAGTAAAAAAAGGTCTTAATTTAAATCTCCTGTCTACATTTAGGGATCATGATTGTTAACAAGTATTCCAACTTTCAAAGTAATTTCTTGAACAGTTCTGTCAAAAAGTGGACTGGTACGAAAAACTTAGCCAAGCTCAATGCATTTTTTAAATTGAACTAGATTGGTGTTCAGTATAAAACCTTTTACCCTTTGTCAGAATTGCTAATAATTTTGTGACAAAATCTAAGTACAAGAAGGGGCATTAATCTGTCAAATATGACCTTGACCTACAAAATTTAGCGGCATCACAACCCTTTTGTCATAAGCAATGCAAATAACAGTTTGATGAAGAAATCTTAAGAAATGGCAAAGTTATAGCCAACCACTAGTTTTCATGACAAAAATTAAGAACAAAAAGGGGCATAGCTCTGTCAAATATGACCTTGTCCTACAAAATTTGGTGGCATCAGGACCCTTTTGTCACAAGCAATACAATTTAAAACTTTGATGAAGAAATCTTAAGAAATGGCAAAGTTATAGCCAACGCTAAGTTTTTGTGACCGACTGACCAACAAACAAAGCGATCCCTATCTATCTCCCTTCTCCGAAAGGGCAACAAAAAAAGGGCCATAATTCTGACACAAACCTTTACATAGTTATGTACTCTTGCCTGTTGATGGAAGGTATGATTGTTAACAAGAATGCCAAGTTTCAAAGCAATACCTCTAATGGTTTTAAAATAAAGTGGGGCGGTACTAAAAACTTAACTAAGGTGTGACAACAACCCCGATGCTGATGCCAGGGAGAGTAGGATAGCGCCCCTTTTCTTTGAAAAGTCTAGCAAAAAAAAGTAGAATTTTATATCGGCAGAAGTCTTCATGTCAATGCTAAAGCATATTTTCCTCAAATTTGATAGGCTGAATAAGTGGATCGTGCCAAGTTGGCCCATTTTCAAGGGATGTAATGGGGTGTTCTCAAACTTGGTTGTTATACAAATGCCAATAAATTAATGTGACAAGGTTTGGAATTGATCCCATAAAATATGTTTGAGTAAGTGAACGGGCAATGCTAGTTTTGCAAAATTTCAGTAAAAAGACAATAACTAGGATGAACCAGTAACCACAGGGCTGGTTATCAAACTTGATGTTGATTTTATGCCAATAAACATTTTGACCAGGTTGATAAAACGTTACAGTCAGAGAAAAAAATAATATATTTGACATTGCCCAACCATCACACATGTTCTCCTGTCCACCATTCATATACATAAACATATCAAAATATAAGGTAAACTTATGTACTTAACACTACAGATTCATCATATGATCAAAGTTCAAAGTCAAAACTGTTGTACTTAGGATCCAAAGTGGACACAAAATTGCTAAAAAAAATGTATACAAAATATGAGGGAAAGCTATCGACCTTGCACATGTAAAGAGAAAGAAAGCTTTAAATGTCCAAAAATGAAAAGAGATATAACAGATTATCTTATGATGGAAGACAAGTATTTCAAGGTTAAGTTCAAATACTTAAAGTGATATCATCTTCCAAAATTTAGGTAGGACATTTATCACTGATTTTGATTTAAAACGAATAAGAAACATTGACATTGTTATGGAAAAATGTATGCATCTGTATGACAGTTTTTTTCCCATTGAATATAGTGAAAATCTTTTAAGACTATCCTAGTCAAAAATTGAAAATCTTCCAGTATTTTTCATTGATACCAGTCAGTAAAAGGACTCTGTAGAACTGATTTCTAACTGTAACATGTTTTCAAGTCCTCCAGTTTTAAAGCATCCTTGACAAAATTCAACATGGCCATTCAAATGGGTAATATAACTTAAAAACTGAATTGATCAAATGCAACTTTGTATCCAATATACTGGACTTTGATTATACTTGGTGAAGTTAAATTATGGTGATTTATGGAATTTAAACAATTCTCCATGTATGTTTCCCACAGATGAGGGGAGACCACTCAAATAAATGCAAATTATTGTTGAAATATATTGTCTGACCCTTGCCAGTTGTTTCCATTAAGTATGTTGATAATACCCTTGTGGCAAAAGCATGTGGTTGTGTTCCTGTAGCATAGACTGTTCAAAGACATGTTTTGTATGCTCAAGGAGAGTTCTATTCTTGATGCTTCACTCACCATTTCATTCAACCGCAAGACCTAAACTTTGTGGACTAAAGATGTCTTAAGGTGCTGACAATACCCCTATATGCTCTAACTGTTTTTCAAGTTACAGCACAAAATAATAGTCAAGCACTAACACCATATTCTTGTTACAACTATTTAATATGTAAAAATACACAACCAATGTGTAAGAAGTGTTGCTTGTCATACAAGCATATGGCAACAAACTGATGAACACTAATCATGATTTTAGAAGAGTTTGGCCATTTAAATTAGTCATAAGAACACTCTGTCCTGACACTGAGGTTGGCAGAGTCATTGATCCTGATTTTTGTTCAACACTAGATGGCAGCACTGTTAAAACGTTTGATAAATTTGATGGAGTAATTGTAAGTAAACTGGACCCTTTAGTTGGTGAGCTCGCTGTTGACATTGGAAGTATTGCTTGTGTAGGTATCCCTGACACTGTTCCTGATGCAGAAGACACTGACCCTGATGTTGCTGATGAAACAGAAGCGCTATTGGTTGACGCCCTGGTAAACTGACTTATCATTTGCATTTGTGAGAATGATGTTGAAGGATTGATTCGCTTTTCTTTTTGTCGTCTGTTGCAAAACCAGACCCGAATAACTTCTTTTTCCATATTTAAACTGTCTGCTAACATTGAAATTTCTTCTCCATTTGGTTTTGGATTGTTCAGAAAACTTTTTTCAAGGGTAACACGTATTGTTGTCTCTATGCTTGTTCTTTTCTTCCGCCGCCTAGAAACGGATTCTGGTGTCATAGGATCATTGTCTCCATCAGCCTCGGCGGCTTGACTGGAGCTTACTGTATTAGCGTCTTCTAACCACTTACTCAGAAGTGGTTTTAGTTTGCACATATTCTTAAAGCTGAGATTGAGAGCTTCAAAACGTGATATGGTTGTCTGGCTGAAGTCATTTCCATATAACTTTCCCATGGCTAGACCAACATCTCCCTGAGTAAACCCTGTGTTCAAAAGAAATAAGGTCATGAAATTCAGCAAATATAATTGTAAGACTGGATATCAAAGAAAACACTAATACTGAAAACTGTTTTTTTAAACCAGTTTGTTTGTAATAAACATTACTTTGAAACTTTGAGAAAAATCTTCAAATAACCATGTACTGCATGGTTATTTCCATTGTCTTCTTAGGGTTCAATGCCTGTTGACATTATGTACAAGTTGGCAGTTTACCTAACCATTGTTCCTATAAAGGACCAGTACTAGACTCACATCATTTGTCAGAAACAACTTGATCACAAAAAGAGAAGGTGGGTAGCAGGGTTTGCACTTATGACCCTAAATCAATGACAGGTTAAGTGATCTCAAGATAGCAACCATAATCATTTGACCATGGTGCCAGGTTTAAATAGATCAAAACATAAAATGTAAACGAAATCTCACTTCTACTTTACTGTTTTATTATGTATATTCTGCAATGTTTATTTTTCAGTTGTTCATTCTACAAGGTACAATATATAGGTTCTGGCACGTATTGGTATTAAATGACCAGGTACTCTGGTAAAAATATCTACCTATCCATGTCTTACCAGGTAACTATCATACACATAATGGGAGAGACATTGATTGATGACAATATTGTCATTGTGTCTGCCTTGCTAAAAAGTAGGCACCTCAAAAAAGGAAATTATCATACCAAGCTCTATTCTTCTTCTTTTGAATGATTTAGCAAACTGTTCCAACTCCTCAAGATCAATATTTTCCTCCTGAAAACAAAACAAAAAATAAATGATCACACTTCTCTTCTTTTTTTTGGATAAATTATAACATCCATTCAAGTATTTATGCATGCCATGCCAAAATTTTCTTGCAGGAGAAAAACTTACTTCTTTTTAATTAGCTGCAATAAAATTAACCACATTTCTGTTTACTTTATTAAATTCTGGCTTGACTGATGCAAAAACTTTAGAGAGTAAAATTGTGATACAAATCAATATACTACTTGAGTATTCTGCATACTTACTTCTGGGGAAAATACAACCTTAGTCATTTATTTAGACAATAAAAAAGATAAACACTGACAGCCGTTCATAATCGTAACAAAAAGAACCTCTAATGCACAATTTAATAACTGAAATTGATTTTTTTTTATATTAGCACAGAATAGTATACCATGCATGAACATCAATGTTCAGGATCAGGATGATTTGTCTGGTTAATTATAAACATTAAAAGTCACATTTCTGGAAGCAAAAATGAGTACATGTTTGAAACAGTAAGGAGAAAATCACCATTCTGCGTAATAATGTAAGAAAATTATGACATTTTCATGCCAAATTTCTAAAAACGACTGGACCACCTTTTAAAATGAACGGAAACATGGTGCCTACTGAAAATTTACTCACACAATAGCAAGCACTGCAGATTGTGATCAGACTGCACAGATGGTCTGCAGTGGTCACATACACAGAATTGTTTTTCTTCAGCAAGGCAAGGATCAAATTTCCTAATATCTAGGTTATAATGTCTTCGGAGAAATTTTGAAAGGAAATACACAATAAAATCTGCACAATACCATGAACAGTCAAAATAGAATATGCTAAATGGACATAATTTTAAGAATTAAATATACTTGTTCTTGTACATTTAAATTTGGTTTCAAATTCTAATTTTTTTAAAAATACACATGTGTGATACTTCTTTCAGCTTAACATGAACTAATGTATTTGTCATGAACAATAATTAACTTTCATTTTAACAACAATCTTTGTGCAGTTACTTCCCCCTACATGCAAAACATACGGATTCTTTTTAACTTAATCTCAATGCTTAAAGTATTAACTGAAGGCTATAGCTTGTCAAACCAGAGCTGTCACATTTCAACTGAGTAGTTCATTAATGATTTTCCAATTTCGCTTTTTTTCACTGATCCTCTCAAAGGTTGGGCTAATATATATTGTAAATTTTCTGTTTTTTTATGTGATTCTTCATCCTTAAAAAAGCTTTGCAAATAATATTCCCTGATTTCCGTGGTTACAAAGTTTTCTGATGATATTCCTCATGTATGCTCGGGCAGCTGTGGCAAGTGTTCAAAGTTCTGTACAGCCCTAGTCAAACTTCATATTTACTAAAAACAAATGATATTTTAACAATGGTCTCAGTGTTGTGTAGTACAATATATAAGAGACTGAAGTGCAAGAAAATTCACCATGTCAGAACTGGTTATATTTCATTTAAATAAAGTCTTTCTGTACATGTCTTTATATTGATTTAGTAAGGTCATTTTCATGAGTTATTTCATTCATGAGCAAACCCATGTTAACTTTATCATTTGCAAGGTGTTTTATTTGTGAAAATTAGCAAAACTACAAACTTCACAATCAAAACATCATTTATGCGTTTATTGTGTATCTTACGGGAGCAAGAAGGGAAGGTAATCCTGATGTAGATATGTCGGTGTTCAGTTCGGCTGTTCCTTGGTTCTGGTTGTCTGTTTTTGCAACACTTTCACCTGCTAGGATTGTCTGAGGTGCTGAGGTAGAGATTGTGAACTGGTTCGGTGTCATAGGTGTACTTGTTAATGACTGGACAGGCGTGAGCTTCATAGGGGTTACAGGCTGCGTAAGTGACGCCGGTACAGCCGTTGTCAGGCCTGGTAGTATGAAACCTCCCTGCAATATATACACAAAATTTGTTTTTTCCAACATGTGCATATTTATGCATTTAACAAGAAAGAAAGTTATGAAACATTGCTTCAGTAAAACTGGTTTCTTTTAGCTCATAAACAAACTTGTTTGAAATCAATTTAGCCATAGGGATTCTCTCTAGCTTAAAGCAATTATTCATTTTTGTTAAATCTCTCTTAATGAATACTTGTAAATACTGGACAAGTTTGGTTAAGACTATTTAAGAAATGGGACTTCTGCAATATCATTATAAAACAAGTTTAAGAACCTTCAATTCTTCAAAATATATCTAGCAAAGTTTGTCCTATAAAACTAAGAAAGTTAAAGTTTCTGCTTCAGAGAGAGTGATAGATGGCTAGGGTAAAACATACCATCCCTGCTGCTGACTGTATCATAAACTGTGGTTGAAGTGTTGTCAACTGAGAAGGATTTAGCAACACGATCTGCTGCATGCCCGCTACAGCAGGTAACTGTGCCGCCTGAATAGAAGCTGTGCTTGCTTGGGCTTGACTTTGTACAGCCTGCTAAAAGTTCACAATATTATATTCCAACATTTGACAAGAAAATGCAATAAAACTTAGTTAAAAGTCCATTTTAGAAGAATAGTCGAGTAAGAATTAAACATGAACATTAAAGCTGACTTTTTTTTCTTTGAGCTCAGCTCACATAGAAATTTAGACTTCATCGCAAGTTCTCCTAAACACTGGTTATATCACATATTTTCATAAAGTCCATGGAAGTAACGAAATATGTACATGAAACATTGTTCAACCTATACTCTACTGATTACTCTGCTTATAATATATATTTATATATAATAATAATAATGATAATAATAATAATAATAATAAAGTCTTTATTTAATGAGGCTGTATATTTGCCAAAGCAATCTTCCATATGGGCCTCAACATTTTGACATTCAATATTTACATTTTACAAAATGAACAGAAAAGAGATACAAACTTTTCATATGAAGCATAGAGTAAATCACATTAAAATGACAAGCAGACTTAAACATTATATCAAATTGAAACAATAATAGTCATTGAATGAACTTGAACATAGAACACAGAAAGGAAAATATCATGCAATGGTCTGAAAGTTATTATGTCTGTACAGAGTTTTTGTTCAGACCCTGTGACCCTTTCCAGTATGCTATGTATGTGTTTGAAAATGTTTAAGGATTTTACCATACGAACATCGATTCCATATTTTGGGTTTACAATGATATTCAAAGGACCAAGTTATATCACAATATCATAACAAATAGAGCACCCACTCGAAGAAGAGACATTAGTGTAAGCTAAGATAAAGTAGCAATAAAGGATTAAGCCATTAAGAATGTTTTGATAATAGCCAGAACAATTACTAAATCATCGTAAATATGCTAGGTATCTAGAAATCATATAAAACTGTATAATATTATGTAATATACATGAAATAGTCGCAAAACATCTAGATTATTTTACACCCATAAAATGAAGAAACTGTAAAAACACAAAGCTAATGCATTTTAAAGCCCCTTGTTCTATGTTGATATTCATCAGTACACGTAAAACATACAGAAAATGCAATGAAACAGCGTTAAAACGCCAAATTCCTCTTGGTCCAAGTTCAAAGAGATATTCATGCAAAAAATGGGTCATTCTTCACTGCTTTTTATAAATTTACCCACAAACTAGCATGAATTTCAAATACCACAAGACTTATTAATGCAAGCACGAAATCTAACTCTCGCGCGCAATCATATCAAATAAAAGTAATGGTTAACTGAGTCGATCTTTAGCAGGGCTTTGAAGATTTACTCAATAACAAAAGAACTTGTTCCACTGAAGCAATCTAATCAAGCAAAGTCATGAAAACTTGCTACATGTAGTTGGCTCACAACTACAGAAATCATTGTATAAAAGGTTTTAAAATTGACTCGGACCAAAAAAAGTGAATTATTATTCCTGAATTATTGTAATATCAGATATCTAAACAAGCAGAGTGTGTCAAATTGAATTTAGTAAGTAATATGCCGGGACCTTACAAATTGCATTTTATACCCGATATATGGTAACAAGCGATATTGTTACAAGTGGAGTTAACTTTAGTTTTTGTATCCAGTGTAGATTGTGATCATGCTACAAATCTGTGCAGATTGACCATGATCTGTACTGGCACATTTCAGTCAGATACATGTATATTTCAGTTGATAACGCTTTCAAACTTTTGACTAAAGGTACTATTTATTGTAGATAAAAGGCAGGGTAACTGTTGATTACTAAACTAACCGAAACTTTGGGTTGTTGGTTTCATGTTACCTGTTGTTGAAGGTTCTGTAGTGCCGTTACTGCTTGTGACTGTGCCGTCTGCTGCTGCTGTTGTTGCTGCTGCTGTAACTGCTGTTGTTGTTGCTGCAGCTGTTGTAACTGTTGTTGCTGTTGTATCTGTAGCTGTATTTGCTGTTGTAACTGCTGTAAATCTGCTGTTGACAACTGAATGTTACTCTGTAGTGGATTTGATACTGCTTGACCAATCTGAATAATAAATACTCAACAATCACCATTAGTTCACACAGATCCCAATTTTTCCTGGCATTGTTATATGACAAAAGAAGAGATTCTAACTGTAAAATGACATGCCATAGAATCATTTACAATGTGTCTGCACACAATCTACATCATGGCAGCCTTTGCAATTGTTATTAAATTGTTTCTCATAATTCATCTATTGTCACTGTTTTTTTCAAACATTCATCCAATGCAACGAGCAGCCTACCTTTTCTCATTTTTCACATTTCAGACATATTTATTTCTCCAATCTGTTCATCAAATACCAAGTCATGATACTTTTGCAATATTTGTTTCTATACTTACCACAGTTGCCGGCTGTGCAAATGGGCTCTGTAGTATGAAGCCTCCCTGTTGCATGCTGGCTAGTCCCAGGTTCCCAAGGGCCAGCGGCTGTATGGTTGGGGTAGCTGGTGCTGCTTGGCTCGTTGCCAATCCTGTATTCACCTGAAACTATATGAAACAGTCTTTACAATTTCTATTTCTTCAAATAGAAAAGGGTCAAAGCAAAAAACCCACCTTCCAAAACCATAGTAAGTGGTGTGTCTTGTATGTGAGTGTGCCTTATTAGTGGGTATATATCATGGTAACTGGTATGGATCCAGTCTGTGTTCAAAATGCAGACTGGCTGCTAGTGTTTCATAGTGTAACATGCAAAGTACATTTTCTATTGAGATATGTATCTACATTGAATATTTAAGGTACAGGTCACCAGTTGTCATACAGCCTGGCTCATGGTTAGGGTTTATACATACCTGCAGTTTTTCTGTGAGGTTAGCATCTTGATCACCCTCTTTCATCTTCTAACCTGAAAACAATATAATACTTGTAAATACAGCATTGTACAGTAAATTGACTTCATTTTTTCTCCTGAAAATTTAACACAGATAAAATTCATGTTTCAGAAGAGTACAGAAACAGCATTCTTTCCATTTTTATAAGTTTTCATAGATAATTAGCTCCAGTAGCTCTTCTTTTTAAAAATATAACTGCAATGATAAATAAAATGTGGGTCGTCTGTTACAGAAAAAACAACAGTTACCACACAATCTGTTTTATAAATGAACTTATTAACAGCTTTTTCTTAAACATGTTTCAGGTTAATGATTATTGAGACACACTGTTAATGTGTACAATAAAAATTCAAATTAGATTTATCGCTTTTAATAAGAAAGAGTGCTTAGATCAGAACTGAAGCATTCCCTGGATGTGATGTGCCGACTGTGCTGGGCAAAATAATTCACAAGATCGAAGCATTACCTCAGGAAATGCTTCAATTTCAATCAAGCACTGCAAGTCATAGATTATTTTGATTCTTATATTAAGTCAAAGTTATAATAAACCGCTGTAAGTGTAACTACTACGACCTTATTACGTCGGTACATTCCTGAAAGAAAATGCTTCAGTTTCAATAAAGCTCTACATGTCATAGATAATTTCGGTCCTTATACAGGTAAGTTTAGAAGGAATGTGTTAGCGGGCACAAATAATGGCTGTTAGAATTCAGTGCCCTTATTTGTATCTAGCAATGTAGACAGAATCTAGCAATATAGTCAATCAATTTAAATGGATTATGGTTTTATTTTGCCAATTTGTGGATTGTTTCTGACCAGATCTGATATTGAAGTTTTTCATGTATACAATGTACATGATAATTGTCTATGTAACACAAGCAACAACACTCAGGCAGGGCCAATTATTGACCCTACGGACAAAATATTAACAAACTAAGTAGTGGTGGACCACTAGAAATGCCATACATGAAATATCTTAGCTCTTGGCCTTGCATTTGAAGACAAGAAAATTTCCTATGTTCCCATGAGGATAACTTGTTGTAAAGGACCACTAGAAGATCCTAAACAATTATATCAGTGCTCTGGATGGATAGTTTAAGACAAGAAAATTTTCAATGTGTTCTTAATGGTTTCCATGGCAACCAGACTAAGCAAGGAACGGAAATCCTTGAACAAGCTTACTAGAATACTATCCAAGGAACATCAATGCCAAATTTTATCAACTTCTATGAAGTAGATTAAGAGAACAATGTCATGTCTTTTGAAGAAAACAGTGAATAAACAAATGAAAATCAAATTGATGTATGACAGATACTGAACAGTGAATGGCCGCAACACTGTTATCCGTAGAGACATATATGCTCAGGTGAGCCAAACACTAAAATGAAGCATGGAGTGAGGACTTTTTAATTACTAAATTATATCAAACAGACACTAACATGACTCAAATACATATAGACCTTTGTCTACATTTTCTACCAATCCATCATTTCTGCACTCTTTCTTTGTCAACATTAAATCATATTGAAAGTGATAATAAAGCAAATACATGTAGTCTTGAAACAATACTATTTCTGCCCACCTAGGTTACACTGACCATTATTTAAGGTCAACAACAGGGCTGCAGAAAGTATTTCCTTATAAAAGTTTAAACAAGAGGGCCATGATGGCCCTTTATCACTCTCCTAAGTACCATTGGCTAGTAAACAAGGTCAATAACAGCACTGCAGAAAACAAAGTATAAGTACAGCACGATGTAGCTGTGAAATATAGGTCAAAAGGGTTTGGCCAGTTTTGGCCCTAATGGCAAAGTTTAGACAATGCTACATACCAAATATCAAAGCTATAGACCTTACAATAATGGAGTAACATTCCTGCCATGTTTCATCACAGTTAGCCAGGGCTAAATTTGGGTCCCAGGGGCATAATTTGAACAGTCTTGATAGAGGTTCACTAGAAACTGACACCCACTAAATATCTAAGCTCTTGGCGAAGAAGACTTTTACAGTTCTTCCTGTTTCTCTGTTGCCATAGCAATGGCAAGGTAATTCTTGGAACAGAGTGGTAAAGCTTCATGCAAGAAATAGTCCTGCCAAGTTTCACCAACATTGCCCAAGTAGTTTCAGAGGTGTCATTTGAAGGAAAATGTGGACAGACAGACGGATGGACAGACAGCGTAAGTCAGACGGTGAGTTATCCTTCCAGCTCACCATGGTATTTTGTGCCAGGTAAGCTAAAAAAGCATGACTATACACATTCTTATCCGTCAATTCAAAAATGTCATTTCTACATATTTTATGTACTGCAGACACTAGTTTTTGCACATATTGCTTGCAATTTGATCTCAGAGCTCTGTCAATATGCATATGTAAATTTTCCTTTTAAAATCCAGAAGCAACACTATCAATTCACTTCATTAATATTCATCTAATTAGCATAAGACAAGACCTACTTTTAGTCAAATATGATAAAATCTTGAATAATATTACAGGTCATTATTATTCAGTGAATAAACTTCATTAATTGCATTCTTACATTCTTGCAAGCCTGGGCTAATTTATTCACTTTTTTTCTTAAATTATAGACAAATTTCTGAAACAAGAAACTTTACAAGCCCTATTGATGACATTTGCATTTTGAGCAGTACAATGCTATTAAATATGCAGAGACATAAAAACTGGTATTACCAGTCTAGTTAAGGATTAAAATCCTGCTTTGTCACACTGCATCTGGGTAGGGAATTCATGTGTGGTCTGTAGAGTTCTAACATATTTCATGCTCAGATGCAATCCTGCATCAAAAACTGTCTTACTTGATACATTTTTTTCTCCACATTTCTCTTAACCAATGAAATAGTATGAAAAATGATAATAAAAGGAGAGAATTAATTTGAATTGCAGTCTCCCTTCTGCAACAGCAACATGCAAATTCACCCATGTGACTTTTCATTATATGAGGCACCTGTTGCAATGCGTCAACTTTGTGAATAATTCACAGACACACCTACAGATGATTTTTCAAGTATATCTTCCCAGGATATGCATACATGGAAGCTTATATACCTAAGGCCAGTGTTTTTTTATTTGTCGTTACTCGAACCCGCCGCCCCTACCTTTTTTCTATTTCCAAAAAACCAAAAAAATTTTTTTCAAATTTTTTTCAAAATTAATCGCAAATTAGGGTCCGTTACAGGATAACGTCAAAGCTGCTTCGTCTAGTAATTTTTAGACGATTGGAACAATCGCCCCATTCCCTCCTAACATGATGTATTTTCCCATTTGACAAAAACCTCAAAATGTTCTGACAAAAGTTTTTGTTAAATAATCAAAGCTTCCAATGTTTAATGTAGTTCCACAACTTTCTATCCTTCTTTCAATTGTCCTTACAAGAAAGTCGCCGAAATCCCGATTTTTCGTTTGTCTCTTTTTCGCGACCCGTTTTTGTAAATTTTACCAAAAACAGTGTTCAAGACTCAAAAAGTAAATAGTTTTTTATTTGTTTCAACCATTAGCCTGTTGTTTACAGTTTGTACGACACCAATTTTTATCTGAAGTTATTTTCGAAGGCATTCGGGCCAAAACCCCATTCCCCTCCTTAAACATTTTCCTAAAAAAGTCAACTTTTAAGGGCATTTCCGGGGAGGGGGTGTTTTATGTTGTTTAAGAAAGAGGTCACAGAAAAAGTTTGTATGTATAAAAAAGTTTTTTCCTCCTCACACTTTATCAACTAGTAACAAGTATAAAATACTGCTAAACAACATATTATTATCTTGTAAATGTAACTTTAGCTACGATTGCAGAAGCAAATAATCACTTTTACAGTTTCAGCATTTCAGAAATAAAATGTTTGTGTTAAATGGGTTTCACTTTGTTCACATATAAAGGGATATCATCAAATTAATCAAACATTCGCAAAAAAAAGCAACTGGTGAAACACTACAAAATGCATCAGTATCATCGGTGCCATATATATGGTTACATTCTAGTTATCTAGTATCCCTAAAGGGACTACAAGGCAGGAATTTATGACACTTTGCAAAAAGAAATTTGATCAACAGTTAGGAAGACAATCAGCTGAATATGACTCAATTGTCACCTCTTCCTATAAATTATGGAACAGCTTATCCTATGACACTCGGCTGAAATGTGACAGATGGTCAAAAATTGTCATTTGAATAACGTTATTAATTATTATCAATGCTACAACATTAATGCTATATTAATGTGATAAATAATATTGTTAGCTGGTGAATTTACATTAGACAGGCGTCTCATATAATGAAAAGTAGCAAAAAGTGGATTTGCATGTCATATTAAATTACTTGACGTTATCAATTATTTTCATATTATAATATTTGTGAGGCATTCTCCATTATCATTTTATGTTCTCTAGTGCATATTGGTTCGATTGATTGTCATGTTACCGTAATCCCGAACAATATTCAATGAAAGTCACCACCATTATAAAGTGCAATTAAATGGATCAAATTGCAACAAATACATCCAGTATAAATAAGTGGCTTGTAGTTGTTATAAAATTTTAATGCACCTTTAACCAATTTTTCAAAAATGGTGGTCTAAATATCACAGGAACTTTACTGTATAATAATAATAAACATAATGTGTGTTTGGCTATTTTTAAGGCTCTTCAACCCAATAAAAGCTCTTGGAAGATGACAGTTTCAAGACGATTATCATTATTACCAGTTATCAGATCATGTTTGTTTATGAAAATAAAGATTATGATCTTTAATAGCAAGTGACATTAAGTTTCATACACATACAGTGACCTGAGCATAATTTGTTCACCCATCTGGTGAATCTTACTAATTTTCAAGAATTTGAAACATGCCTTTATTCATTGTCTAAACTATACAATAGTAACGTCCCCCCCCCAAAAAAAAAACTTCTGGTGTAACAAATATGTTGCATGTTCAAATCCTAGCTTTTGCCTCAATTTATTCATTTCCTGTCGTACATTATTTACAATGTACAAGCCAAATATATCAGATTGCATTTTAAATACTTTATTCATAAAATAAAACAGAATCGGTTTTAAAAACCATTTGTAACATAGTACAAAACATTACCTTGTAAATTATCCTAGTAACCCCTGCTTTTCATTCACTTCTGCAAAATTATCTCTAATTATCCCTTACAAAGTAAATGTTGAAAATTTATACAAATTAACTTTATAGAGCAGTCAAATAACTTTCAAATGAAAATCCTACACTGCCCAAGTGATATTAGAAATTTAGAATATCAACTCTTGAATATCATTTGCATAATGAATATATGCCTAGACTCTCATTTCCATTAGATTGCCAAGAGAGGATTTAACTGTATGCAAAACAGAGAGACATAAAAACTTGGTCAAATTAACTAATTTGCACAACAAAGGCTGAACAGTTTCTAAAGTAGTTCTACGTAATCTAAAAAGAATTGTGGCCCCAACATAGAAACTTTATTTTCGTGCAATAAAATGTAAACTAGATCTATCTATCGCTGAAGGTGATGAATACCCTCTTCCCCTGTCCCCCTTAATGTAATACGGCGTTTGAATGCCATGTACAACTACCGATAGTCTTGATACCAATCACTACAGTGAGCTTTTGGTCATTCTGGCCAAGAGTTTTTGAGATGAAGTCCACATAAGTATCTTTGTGTATACTGCATAGGAAGAAAAACAAAGGGTCAAGGAAGAAAAACAATTGGTCATTTCTCTGTGAAAAACAATCCGAACGAAACATGCCGTGTGTATACACAACTAAGCTTGGTATCAATCAAAGTTACATTCAATTCTGGCACATAGCTGCACAAAAAACTTTATGTTCGCTGTTTTGGAAAAAAACGTAACTGTGAAAAATGATCCAAATGGAACAGGGGTATAAAAATATATATTTCAGTCAGTAATTCCGACATATTTTTCTATAAAGAAGTTTTTTGCATAATTTTACTGTATAATCTTGAGACTAAAAGCTGTACACTGTTCTACTAAAGCAGGTGGTCAGACAGACGTACTAGCAACACATCTTGTTAATTTTGCTTTTGCTGCTTTCGCATTATTTCAACAGCTTTATAATTACTTTTGAGAAAATTTCTTTTCCCTAGAAAGTATCCCATTTGCAGCATCATGCAATAGTCTTTCTTTAGCAAGAAAAAAGGTAAACACTTTAATCTGAACCATTTTCAGCAGCATTTAAAATAAACTGATTTATTTTAGTTCAATTATGAAGAAAGCTTTAAACTTATCAAGTCACTCTCAAGTCCACTTCCTAGAAAAACCAGTACAGATGTCATATGAGGAGTTTGGTCGTGACCCCAGTGGGGCTTGAACCCACAACCTCTGGGGTGAGCAGCAGAGTTTTTAATCTCCACATTATCACTACCCTCAAATAATTCTGTCTATACGCGACAAATGCAGATTACAGTTAGCACTATTCTATCTGGTCATTGGCACTCCTTTGAACAATAAATCATTTAATAGTGCAGTCCAAATTGAAAGATGTACCAGTTCATTTTAAACATTAAACTGGGTAAGAGTTCCTTTAAAGGAACAAAAAGCCCCGCCAGTATTCATTATCCTACAAAATAGTTTGACTGATTTTATACATTACCTCTTGCAAGGCCTCTATTTCATGCATAACACATAGTTTCTCATCTTATAAATATTTATAAAACGAATAGCATGAGAGCGTAAAATGAATGTGTTCCCTGTATAAATACCTCATTCATATTAATATCAGTCTTCAAAAAATTGATTTTTGAGATAAAAATGTAAATTATGCCATCACTGAACTTTTCACCAACAAAATGACTGATCAATGATGTTATTTATGAAGTGTGAAAATTGAGATAATTAACTTAACTGAGTAAAATAGACCTTAATTTCCTCTTTAAGCAGATGTGAATGTAACCATTGGATTTGAAACAGTTTTAAGCAAGAAACTAACATGTCAGCTAATCAATCTTCATCAGCAGTCTCTACTTTATGTAAAACTAGGAACCTGCCCCCTCTCCTTTCCAAATCCCAGCCTTCTTAGTTTTTATGAGCTGTAAAGTTAATCCTTACTTTCATACAATCTTCTAACTCGGTAGGAGAGTTTTTTCTGCTGGATTATGTTCTATGTCCTTGTTCAGATGGCAGCTTTACCTTTACCCTTTTTCAAACATTTTTTCTCATTCCATATCTCGAAGTATTGTAACTTTACCAGCCATCTCATATCCAATAGAACTAGTAAACACAATATTCATATCATGTTAAGCTTTTGAAGCCCTATATGATTTAAAACACAATATGGTACTTAAACAGTCAATAAATATTCATAAGGTCATACAATTCTTTATATTGTCACCAAATGTGTCATGTATTATTCACAAATTTATTCATAGCTACATTTGTAACTTGATTTAAATTGCAAAGAATCATTTCAGAGTGAATATTGACACTACACTACACATAGTTAAACCATTTAGTTTTCTACTTGCAATTTTAAGATACAAAATGTACACCCTGAGAAAGTTGTGGCCAAGTGGTTGATGATGACGAACCACAAGCCACTTACTGACGCAGTGCAGTTTGGAATCCTGCAAAGGTTTCATAAGTTGAAGGAAACTATTGAGGCAGTCACTCGAAAGTTGTTCATTCTTCTGAGACCCCTTTTAACTTTTACCGTACTAATGTACTTATGTATGTTTTATAGTTCTAAATTGGATTGGACCATCCATCAGTTTGGACAGTACCATTTATTCAAAGGGGCTGTCAGGGAAAATTTACTCACTGAGAAGCAAACAGCACTGTTAATGATCAGACACCATGGGTGTTGAGACCGATCATGATCTGCACCGGTTCTAAAGGTAGAATCATTTGATATCAGCATTCTGTAAGTGTCCATCATATGTTTTGTCATTCCTTTATGGCGAAATCATTTCCTAGATGAACCAAGGACTTGTGAAGATCAAACACAACTCTGAGAATATAATGTTATACTTAGTTTTGTTCTACTTAGTTTATAGTTCATACTAATTCATTTTAGCCTGATTGTGAAGAAAGCTTGTAACTTATCGAGTCACTCTCAAGTCCACTTCCTGGAAAAAAAACCTGTACTAGTGTCAGATGAGGAGGTACGGTCGTGACCCCAGTGGGGCTCTAACCCGCAACCTCTGGGATGAGTGGCAGACACCTTGACCTCTACACCACCGCTCCCCTTCTTGTTCTACTTGTGACGCATCTCCTCATCATGGGCAATATAAATAATGGTCTTAAAAAATTTACAGTCTAAGCATTAAATATGTGAAAAGTCTTTACTTAATGAATAATACTGTCTCCCTATATAATTTATCGTTCAGGAGTTTCTGATCCATAACCAAGTCACAAGAGTTAAGTACCAGTGATTTACATGCAATTTTTTGCATCATCAAATGACTGACTGTATTTCATTTAACAATTAAAAATAGAGAAACATTATTTCAATTCTTTTAAAAACTACCGCTAACTAAAACAAGAGGGCCAAGATGGCCCTATATCGCTCCCCTTGGTACAAGTCCACATGCCTGGTGGAAGATCACTAGATAATGTTATATACCAAATAAGTTTTCCTATATACGCCTTTGTAAAACAAATGATCCCCCCGGGCAAGGTCAATTTTGACCCCAGGGGCATAATTTGAACAAACTTTGAAGAGGTCTACTAGGCAATGCTACATGCCAATTATCTATGCTCTAGGCCTTGTGGTTTCAGAGAAAAAGATTTTTAAAGTTTTCCCTATATAAGCCTATGTAAAACTAAGTGACCCCCGGTGCGGGGTCAATTTTGATCCAGGGGTCATAATTTGAACACACTTGGTGGAGGTACACTAGCCAATGCTACATGCCAAATATCTAAGCTCTAGGCCTTGTGGTTTCAAAGAAGAAGATTTTTAAAGTTTTTACTATACAAGTCTATGTAAAACTAAGTGACCCCCCCGTGCGGGGTCAATTTTGATCGGAGGGTCATAATTTGAAGAATCTTGGTAGAGGTCCACAAGCCAATGCTACACGCCAAATATCTGAGCTCTACGCCTTGTGGTTTCAGAGAAGAAGATTTTTAAAGTTTTTCCTACATAAGCCTATGTAAAACTAAGTGACCCCCCGTGCGGGGTCAATTTTGATCCGGGGCTCATAATTTGAACAATCTTGGTAGAGGTCCACTAGACAATGCTACATGCCAAATATCTAAGCTCTAGGCCTTGTGGTTTCAGAGAAGAAGATTTTTAAAGTTTTTCCTATATATTCCTATGCAAAACTAAGTGACAACCCCTGCGGGGTCAATTTTGACCTGGGGGTCATAATTTGAACAATCTTGGTAGAGGTCCACTAGACAATGCTACATGCCAAATATCTAAGCTCTAGGCCTTGTGGTTTCAGAGAAGAAGATTTTTAAAGTTTTTCCTATATATTCCTATGCAAAACTAAGTGACAACCCCTGCGGGGTCAATTTTGACCTGGGGGTCATAATTTGAACAATCTTGGTAGAGGTCCACTAGACAATGCTACATGCCAAATATCTTAGCTCTAGGCCTTTTGGTTTCAGAGAAGAAGATTTTTAAAGTTTTTCCTATATATGCCTATGCAAAAACTAAGTGCCCACCCGCGCGGGGTCAATTTTGACCCAGGGGTCATAATTTGAACAATCTTGGTAGAGGTCCACTAGACAATGCTACATGCCATATATCTAAGCTCTAGGCCTTGTGGTTTCAGAGAAGAAGATTTTTAAAGTTTTTCCTATTTGTTGCCATAGCAACCAGAGTTCTGCATGGAATCATTTGGAATGGAATTCTTTGAACAATTTTGGTAGAGCTTCATGCAAGGAACATTCCTGCATAGTTTTATCAACATTGGCCTAGAGGTTTCAGAGGAGATGTCATTTGAATCAAAATGTTGACGGACGACGGACAATCATCGATCAGAAAAGCTCACCCTGGCATAGCCAGGTGAGCTAAAAATATTGAACACACAGCAGTACCCTTTGTCACTTTATAATGCGAAATGTGATTGCTAATTCTCTGTATCTAGAGTGTTGGAGTTATTAGCTGGAAATTATTTTCTAAACAAAGATTGTTGTGAAATTCCTGTTTGACACTAAGGTTTCTTTTAGGGCTGTTTTAGTATATAAAAGTTTAAATGGATTAGTCCTACACTATATGAGACATTTATTACATATATATGATGCAGCTAGCAAAAACAATTACAGCCTACGATCTAAACATAACAAAAATATATCTCACCCTTTAGTAAAAACTAAGTACACAAAAAACAAATTTATATATTCTGGAATGATTATTTGGAACTCAATACCTGTTGAAATTCGAAATGCTAAGAGCTTAAATATCTTCCGTACAAAATACAGAAACTATCTACTCAGCAACAAATAACAAATTTCATATTATTTTTTACAGTAAATATTCCACTCGGGTAAACTTGCTCATGTTTCTTTTTAATATATATATTGTGTTGTTGTTTAACATGTCTTTAATTTTGCATGTTTGAATTTGTATACATGTTTGAAGGCCTCGAGTTAGTCGAGTAAGATAAGCCTGTTGGCTTATCAAGTCACCTTCGTTAAATAAAGAATATTATTATTATTATTATTATTATTGTTCTAAAAATCAACAGGGGCATTCAATTGCCTTACTATCACACAAAGTTATAAGAATGGTCTATGCTGAATGCTTCTTTGAGTGATTATTCACAAATGTTTTCAATATAAAGTCCCTGACTTTGACATTTGTAAGAATGACTTCAAAATCTTCAGGTGATCATTCTTTAGTTCAAAGCAACAAGCACGTGAGGTTTGAAGTTTGTATGCTGAATGGTTCTGGATTCATCATACGCCAATCGTCTTCAGTTTAAACGTCACTGTGACCCTGACCTTTGGCAGGATTATATCTCAAAATCAATAATTCTCATTCACTTTATAAGGGTATCTATGGTAATCTTCGAAATTTAAAGCAATTTTTGAATTATTGTTTTAGAACCATTTTCAATATGAAAGTCAATGTGACCTTGATCTTTGACCTCATAACTGATAGGGTCAGTTAACCTCGCCAAACAAACATCATAAGAAGTTTTAAGAATGTATTGCAAAGTATTCTGGAGTTATAATTCTTACAGAAATAAATAAAGGTCACTGTGACCTTGACTTCTGAATCTGATGGAGAGACTCAATGTAGAAACAAACTGAACATAATATTCCCAAACTGTACCCTTTTATAAACAGCTGATGATTTCTTTTCATTTGTGATGAATACATGTTAAAATTAATATTCTCCAATTACACATTTAAAATTCATTAATAATAATTTAATTTTTGTTTCTGTAATAGGTCTAATTTTTCTCCTTAGCAGGACACCATATTAACATAGTGTATATATTCATACCTGCTCACAAAAGTTTGCCAGAGATATGCAATTATGTGGTAGCAGTTACTATTAGAACTTGTTAATTTTCGAAAGTATGCCAACTACATGTTGATATATATATACTGGTTGGAGTCCTACATCCGGACACTATTTAAACATATTTTATGATAACTCTGGTAAGTTTTGTATCTAGCAATCAAAATTTTAACACAAGTATAAAGTTAGGTTCATTACCCGAAAGAAGAACTGATTTGTTTACTTCTAGGGATAGATCATTTATATTTTGAGGCCAGGTAGTGAGGTCACCAAATTGCTTTATTTTATTGACCAACTGTACCATGTTTCTGGACAGCTAGTTTAAATAGATTTAATTTTTTGTGATATTAGTTTTTAAATTGTGTAAACTGTTTCAATCATTTGACACATAAATGAAATATCATGAAAAAAGTTAAACTTGTGATTTTTATTTGCCAGGCCTCACAGAAATATTGCGCATGTACGTACAGCCTGTCACTTTCAATTTAATCCTGACAATGTAAACATGCTTTCAGTGACTGACAAAATAAATAGTGAGATTTCTTGGTCAAAATAATAGTTATATTAAATTGTTTTTGTTGCACTTTGTTGATGGAAATCAAGTGTCTGTTTGATCAACAATATATGAGTGTAAATATTAACAAAAAATCAGGCATTTTCGCAAGTGTCCGGTTTGATTGTCGTCCGTGTTTGGTGGTACAATGTACAAGACATAAAGAAGAAATACTGGCAATCATAAGATTGTGTCACAATTTTAACTACATGGAAAATGATGAAAACAAAGAAACATTAAAATTTAAATATGTTAAAGTCAAAGATGATACAGTCAACCCTGTGGTAAGCAGTCACTCAAGGGATGTACAATGTATCAAATATGGCCACTTAAAGTAGCTTATTGCTTTAATTATACAGAAATATAATATTCGATTCAAGTTTCAAAAGATCAATTAGCACAGATCAAGACAACATTAACTGCACAGGCAACTGCTTAATAGAGGTACATGCACCACTAATGGTGAGTAACACAGTAAACTGATACCTCAAATAACTATAAATCTACACATTAATAGTATGTGATATCACACATATAGAGTGGTGGAACCTATGCTGGCGGTATCCCTATGCTGGTGGTATCTCCCATACATCAACATCTTGTTTCGATTTAGCAGGGATAACATTATGTTTTCGCTGAGGCAAATCAGAATGGTTTGGATTTCTTGCTTTCTGAACAGCTGATATACATTAAAAATACCTCCAGCATAGGTTCCACCACTCTAATGTTTCCAAATAAAGATCTATTAATGATACACTTCAGACTGTCCTATGATTCTAAAGTGAAAGTAAAGGTCCTTGAGCACCAATCATCATTAAAGGGCCGTAACTTCTGTTGAAACTCATTGTTTTGTTTCAATCAAACAGATCTACTATTAACTTTCATTTGATTTCAACTTTACAAATTACATAGGATTTAGATAAAAAATAGATTACGCTCCCTTCAAAATAATGGTCTATCCTACTGTGATTTTAGTTTCATTTTGAAGTTTAGCGGCCAACTTACTGACCATTTGTGACGACATAAGCTTTTAATATTCAATACCATCATTTTTTGCATAATCATAACAATTATAGAAGTCAATGGAGCATTACCCAAGTCATTATGAATATGCACGATTTTCATTATTCACAAAGATTTCATTCGGGAATGCGGTCAACTATCCGCCATTTTGAATAATAATTTAGAAGATATTATTTTCCGTAAACTGAAATCCCGTCAAAATTTGAATGGTCTTTGAAAACACATACAACTTTTGATGATAAATGGCATATTTACTTACTTTGAATTTATTTTTGTTCTTCCGAAGTAAACCCAGAAGCACCCTGACACTCTGTTGTTTCTCTGTAGTTATGTGAAGTTGTCTGCCATCCGCAGTTTACGGAAATTACCGAACTATTATTCATTCATGGATAAATAAAGAACGGTGGAAAAAATAAATGCGGTATCAAAAGATACCCGCAAGATCAAGCCTTGGGAACATTTCTACAATATCATAGTGCACAAGATATATCTTAGTTTGTAAGGTACTTAGAAGTACAAGAAGTTAAGATAAATGATCGCTTCCTTGAAAGTTCCTTCGGATAAATCAAGAACTCGGAGTGTTTGTACAGAAGAGATCGGTTACATAAAAAAGCAAAACACTGGTATAGCTACTGATTAAAATATAGTCTATAAACCTTTTATTCTTCTACTATTTTTGACAGTTTTAAAAATCTTGATTCTATCTTGCAGTTATCTTATTTTATCTTTTATTAACACCCGGCGTGCACCCTGCCCATAATACTCATGAGAGGTGTATCGTATATTAGGGTTTTATCGTTGGTACCGGTTTCCCACATGACCAACGCCATCAGAAGAGGTTAGTTATTTAAGGTTTCGGAGGATAGTGCAAGATACAGTAAGCGTGCCAATTCCAGAGACATCCCTGATTCTTTAAAATGTCAGGTGTATAACACCCATACATGTATGTGACCTCGGTTTAAGTCATCCGAAAGACTGTTAGTAATTTTTAGTTGGTCAAACCCGGGAATCAAACCCGCTACTTCGAAATTACAAGTCTCGTGCTATATCGATTGAGCTAACCGGGCTAATGTGAGAGGTGTGAGGCAGTATGGAAATATATAACCAAAATTACATCGTATGGCAGCTAAAAAATTAAACTTACTCAAATTACTTAGAGTTAAGGCAGCACACTATTTTCTTTATATTGGGTTGGGTGCATGTTTTTTTAATTTTCATTTCTTCCTTTAATATAAAATGGGTTTCATTTGGTTGGGATGCCATGATATTGCAGTATACTGCAACTAATAATTAATGTAAAGAAAACTATAAAATAGTAAATTGTTATGAAGAACGGATACATTTTAAAACATTTTCTTGCTCGTTGGCGAACAAATACTGTGCGACAGAATCAGTGGAAATAAACGACCTAAAACATAGTTTACACCATTATCAAAATACTCTTGTTGTAAAAAATGTCTGTTAACAAAGCCAATTCAAAGAAATAAAAAAATCAGAAATTACTGCAAGGCACCCCTCGTGTTTTTACAGATATTTTCTACAGTATGTATTTGATACAGAAAAATGAAACAATGTTTTTTTTTGTTGACAGTGGTGTTAACTAAGTTTTAGTTCCTTTATTTCCACTATTTCTGTCACACAGTCTTTGTTCGTCTACGAGCAAGATAATATGTCAAAATGTATCCATTCTTCATTAAAATCCACTAATTTTAAATGTTCTTTACATGAACTACTAGTGTAAGTATACTACAACATTATAGCATCCCAACTAGGATTAAAAAGTTTGATGTAAAATGAAGCAATGAACAATAATATAGCATGCACCCCACCCACTAAAATGTGCGTTACCTTAATTCTTAATATGTGTTCTCTGGAAATGAAAAGGCTGTGGCTATAGTTACGGTACCGTAAATACTAAAAGTTTAACGTAACTTAAAACAAAAGGAAGTCGCTAGGAAGCCGGATCCGGTTACATAGACTTTTGGTCTAGATAGCCGGATCTATATTATTATGATCTAATCATAGGCTCATTTCTCTTGTCTTTTCAACTGCGTGTTGTCATACGATATCTGTTATATTCAAATTTAGAAGACCCAGGAGAAAATGGTAATTGTCTAATAAACTCATAAAAAATGAAAATTTAACTGAGAGATTCAACAAGTGCATGAAGCTATATGATATTACAAACTGGAATGTCACATGATTCAAATGGTTACATCGACGTTTTAAGAGATCTTAACGAAGTATACATTTGATAGATTTATACATCAAAAGCTCTAAACACATGACTCGAAATCAATCTGATATCAGTGAAACCCTCGTGTATTCAAGAATGAGTCCGCGTAACTCCGCATATGATCCGCCTACTTAGCCATTGCAAAACTAAAAACGGGTGTCGATTTCAATGAATAGAATTCCATAATATCCGAGGTTCTGGTTTCCAAGCTAGACAGTGTATTTTTTTGCCATTTATCTACGAAAAACAAATATATGTGTATTTGTAGAGTGTCAAAAAAACAAAAACAACACCAAACAGGGAACGCCACGTACCAAAAACGCAGCCTCCCCAAAACGAGCCCCACGCACCCAGAGGCACACCCCCACACCCACCAACACCCCACCGCACACGCACACCCCCCCGCCAACACTATGCACCCACATACCACCACACACTAGCAACAGCACACACAGGACAAAACAGATTAAGGAACCGGCGAGGGTTAGAACAATACAATCCCTGAAGGATGAAAATATAACAACATTGATTGAATGTACGGGGTGTCAGTGAAGGGTGGTATCCAACAAGGCAATGTTCTCGGTCTTACATTGTTCTTAATTTACAATAATGACTTTACCGAACACCGTCGATAACATAGTAAAAGCTCTTCGCTGATGACATGAAGTTATACAGAGATTTAATTGCAGTCCATCGAATGTTATTAGTATCCAAGAAAGCCTAGTGAACCTAAAAGTATGTTACGACACATAGTTCATGTGGTTCAATGCGGGGAAGTGCAAATGTATACACCTCGGTCGAGATAACCCAACTTTGTGTGTGTGTTTTTTTTTTTTGTTTTCCTTTTTTTTTTTGGTTTTTTTTTTTTGGGGTTTTTTTTTTTTTTTTTTTTTTTTCCCCGTTTGAATATTTTTGTTTTTAGGCAAATCACCAGTACGCCATGTCTGATACTGTCATCAAAACTGCCGTCCATGCGAAAGATCTTGGTGTCGTCTTCGACCATGAAGTCTGATAAACACATTGCCCTTAAAGTGAAAAGGGCGAACCAAGCTGTAGACATGATTCGCAAATATACTCATCAACATGGAAAAGAAATTTTTTCTTCCATGGTCATCGCCCTCACCTGGAATATGTTAGTGCAATACTTCCTTGACTAGCGAATGACAGTCAATAGTTCGATAAACATATTGGATAAGAAAAACAAGGATTAAGTTTGTTTCCATGATACACATGCCACCATAATTGGGAAGAAACATTATCAGCAGTCTGTTAGTTCAGTCGGGAGAACATTTGCCCTTTAAACGAAGTGTCCATTGTTCGCGTCCCGGTCACAGTGCACATTTTTTTCTCCCTGTGACATTTAGCTCCTTACTACCTAAAGATAAAACTTGACAGAAATTGTTACTATGAAATCAAGCTACCCATCTCTTTCACATACTCAAAATCGTGCCGACCAGCTTTTTATAATGATAGTTCTTATAATGCACATGGTTATATGGAAATTTTATAATTTTAATTTTGTGTGTTTATGAAATAAAATCCGTTCCAGAGGTATTCATCGTTTAATAAACAATGATATGGAAATCTGGTGTGCAGTAATTATAACCACGAAGGACAGAGGAAGGACAAAGAGTTAATTATTAGGAGATAACAACGCTAAAAATAGTTTTATTTAGATTCTAAACATGATCAAATATTACAAAAGGTGAATAAAGGCAGCGTTATTTTCTACCCGGATATTTATTTTACGTTATGCAGCACAAAATTTAGTCATGACGTCATATTACAGTGATACGTACTTCCTGGAGTTCCCTATTATCCGCCATATTGCCGAGGTGAAAACAAGCACCTGGCAACCGCATAGTAAATCAAATAGGAAAAGCTTTAAGATATCTTATTTTTCAACACCTAGACAAAATTTAACGTTAAACAAACAATTTCATATAAATTACTTATTCAATGTCTTATAGCGATGTTTGTCAGATTTTTCTTTGATTTCAGATTCCACATTTTGTTTGTGGCATACTAAAACCATTTTTTTCTACTCTTTGTATTAAGAGACAAAAGATAAAGTTATAAGCTGTAAGTTATGTTTGAAAAGCATGTGTACGTTACCTGGTCATTTCTCTTTCAGACTTAGAAAAAATATTATGTCTATAAATGGCCACCACCCTACCCGTGAGGGGTTTGAAATCAAAAGAAAATAAATAGATGTTATTGTTATAGTCTGTTAAAAACCCAATTCAAGCATTATGTAATTTGTTGTAGTCTTGCCACTGAAATTAAATCTGAACTTTTTAAAATCCTTATGCTAACAACTAACTGTCTCCGTGATAGAGTGGTTAGAGTCACTGACTCTAAACATTAAACCCTATTTGAGGTCAAGCCTGGACCGACCATATCTTTATGAAGATTTAGCAGTGTTCTTTTAAGATATGCATGTTAATCTACCCCTTTAAACTTAAATATTTAACCAGTAATGTTGATTTATCCCGATCTTTCGACACAACGCATCAAATTTATCCATTGTACACGCCAGTTTTGGTCTCCCCATATATACATAAACCAAATATTGACGGCCCAAATACCATAGTTTTCATTATTCTTGCCATGACATCTTTCAAATTAGCAGTTTTGAACAACTCTAAACTTTAAGCATTGTAGTGTATGAACTGGCTTGGGTTGTAACCCATCTTAGTTGAGACAGGTTCGTCCTTGTATTTGATCCCGACTATGATTAAAATTAATGCCACGTCACGGAAGCAATGTCGCTGCCAAAGAAATAATTGTGACCTACTGGTCGCTAATTGTTTAATTTATATTTTGTAAATGCCCATGTGATTTTTGGTTCAAGTTTATCGTAATGGCTACTTCAAAGACGCCTGTCTAACCTGGTAAATTATTCTTTCTATATCTTATTATTGCTTAAATTGGCGTTGAAATTGTAAACAGAGTAACACAAAAAAATATGTAGAGTACACAGCATTGCCAATGATTGCAATTCCGATATTAGCATTATATTATTTTGATCTTTTATAACCAATATGCTCCGCCAGAAGTATTGCCGTATATCACACTCAAATTTATCAGTTCATCTAACGATTTAGACGTGTTGAATATTAAGTTGAAATTCATTCATCTTCCTTATTTGAGGCAGGATATCACAATATTTTTATGAAAATCCTATACTGGAGGAAACCTTTCCTCGATATCGGTTGTTCAGAAAGTACGGAAAACCTAACCATAATGAGTTGCCTCTGGAAGGCATAATGTTATCCCTGTTCAATCGAAACAAGCTGCTAATGTGTAGTCCTTATGTTGACAACTGTCTCCTTGATAGGTGGTTAGAGTCACCGCACAATGTAAAACTTTAACCTTTCATTTTGAAGGCGAGCCATCTTGCAGCATGACCATATTTGACATCCTGAAGGTGAAACAATTTTATAAGACCAGCCGTTAAACTACCCAATTGATACACATAAAACAATATTTTAATTTATCCCCCCCCTATTTTTGCAAACAAAACGCTAAATTTATAGGACCATTGTACATGGCAATTGTTGTCTCCCTTATAACATAAGCCAAATATTAACTGCGTTTAGTATAACATAGTGTTTCATAAACTTATATACTTGCCATAACATTCATTGTTTATTTTATCAATGTTAAAAACTCTAAAGCCTTTACAGGCTTATTTGCCCTTAGTGACACAAACAGGTTAGGGTTCCCATCCTTAGAGGAGGTTCTTCCTTGTGTGTCCCTAGCTGATTAGATCAAAATTAATGTCCTTACTGTGTAAAATGGCGGCCGTTAAATGTCATAATGACCTACTGGTCGCTAATTGTTTAATTTTAGTTCCCTTGTAAAATGCCTTGTTTTTTGTAACTCATGGTTGCCAAGTTTTATTCGCAACTGGATACTAACAACCACGACGCCTGACAAACCTGGTAAATTATTTATCGATACCTAATGACTTTTTATAGGGTTAAATCTGGCCAGCCTTCTTCACAAAACGTAAACAAAAATCCATGAAATAACAACACATTTCACTAAATGCCAAGTATCCATTATTTTATATTTGATTCTGCCCTTTTATACTATCTCTTGCCGATTATTGGTATCCATCCTGATCCAAATTCTCATAAAATTATGTTTAAATATGTATAGTCACTGATTGTGTTTACTGTGGTATTCTTCGTCTTCCTTCTTGAGTAAGGATACTTTCAATTTTTTTCTTCCGAGAACTTTCAAGTGCAGGTAACCTATGCTTGATATCATTTGTACAGAAAGTTTTAAAACCTGACTACTACAGTTTATTATCTGCGAAATCTTAATGTTGCATCCTTGTTAAATTGAAGCAAATGTTAATTTTTGTATATTTATTTATAATGACTTTGGTCAGCTATTGACACAGCACAATGTCAAACTACTGAAATTTCAGTTTGTAGGGAACCACTTTCAACTGATGAGATATTTGACATCCTTAGGTGGAAACATTTTCGCTTGATCATTAATATTAAGTAACAGAGATAAACAGTATTATATTTTTGAAATGTGCAAACTAAGAGCTGCTTCTACCATTTATATAGATAAGTGAGTCGAACCTGATAATGTTGTATTCGTGAAAGTCAGTAATCGTATTGGTTTTAAATACATTTACTTTGTGTTTAGTATAGATACTGATTTCTTCAAACTTACATAACTGGTTTGAAATTGATTGTTTATTTGTTCTCGATGACAGACAAAGAATGAGAACAAAGAAATTATTTAATATTTATCCCTTTTTAACATGCAAACTATTAATCACTGGTCATACTTCATAGACGTGTTTTTCCTCTTGTGTCATATTATTATGCGCAAACTATCACATTACTGTTTTCAATGTATGTATATGTCTCACGTACTTACTTTATTGCAAGCTGAGTAATTCCAGTTCCTGCTAAAACTTTTCTACTTTGTCCACCTCATCTAGAATTACTTGGCCCGGTAAAATGACCTGGCAAATTTTTGTATCAATAAAAACTGATAATTCACTATGCATAAACATATTCATGAACACAAACATGACTTTGGGAGTATTTTAGAATTAAAATAAGTCGTAACGACGGATTAACGCGTTTTACTCTTTGTATTTCTGACTGACTTTTTATTACATCATGTAATTAAAATATTTTAGTTCAATAAAATACACCGGTTAAAAGAGATCTGTTCCAATTAGATTCTTTGAATCCCAAGGTTGATTCACCCTCTGTGTTCCGTTAATTTTATTGCGTCTTGTCCTCGTGTGTTTACTATGTACTGCAGTTTTTGATATCATCATTTCAAAATTGTTTTTTATCTGAACCTCAATGTATATGTAAAATATTTATTTTCTGTGAAATTCTGCGTATTTGGTCAATGTTTATTTTCCAGCTGTGTTTTTGTCACTCGTGGCATCTGTTTGAAACATATTATTATTGTTGTTTTACATTTAGGACCTGACTATAAATTAACTCTTTCAAACAGGTTTTTGAAAACTGATTTGTTTGCATAGTCAGCTTTTGGATACCATCCTGATTGAGGAGAGCGAAAACTAATTTCTTTGAAAACAATTTAAATAGCTTTTTTAAAGAGTTTAGTTAATCAAAGGTGATGACAGATAAACTACCGGGAGCCTAATTTGATGATTCCCCAATTAGCAATAAACAAGTGTCGATTGCAATATCCAAGCGATGTCCGATTCAATTGCCATTAATTGTGTTTGCTTTATCGGTAAATGAAATAGTCAAGATTTTTACAATCGTTAACAATGCTTTCTGTATATTCATTTTAATTTTTTTAATTTCCTTATGCTCAGTACACTTGATATTTTACTGAAAACGTAATCTGCTAATAATAAGAGGAAATAGTTTCATCTGTAGTTTTATAACAAACGCATGTACAAAAAAATGTATGAACGGTATATCTGAATTATGATCAATAATTATTTAAACTTGGTAAAATAATAATACCAATTCTTTATGGCATCAAACATTATTACATGATTTTTTGACATACGGTACAAGTACATTGTTGACATGACATTAAAAAAAATATGATTTTGGATAGTTAATGTCAAAAAGTAATTTTTATAAACTTTTGATAGAATACGTCATATTCGATCAGGGTAATAACATTTGGAAAATATTAAAGCTTTGGCTGGCCTATGAATTGCAAATTTATTAAAAATTGGTATTCTTATAAAGTCACCCGTTGGACCTGTTACTAAATATTATGGAACCGAATTGAACTTTAGATATCTCGCAACATGTTCATTATGTACACCTATGTGTTCGTTTCATAGTACGCGATTTTTTTGACTACTTAACCACAAGAATACAGCATGAAATGATGTTTTCCAGCTCCCTCATGTTTTAAGTCATGCTAATTTCACGATTCAGGTGTAAAAAACGATTTCAAATCGGGCAGATGGTTGCAGCTTGGGTACAAATCATGAAAGCACGTATACTAATTTTTTCTGTTACCCTTGACAAACGGATTGTGCCATTGTCAGCTAAGTATTTTTGATATAAACCGCAAAATGTTTATGGGTTGTATGTCAGTTGAAAGTCTTTCTAACTGGACACTGGCCAATCTATCTAATTTCCTATCTAGACCTTGAGTTTGATTCTCCACTGTATAAAACGCCAACACTAGTAAATAGTGTAATTTGTTTATACTACCTAATACCTATTATAGCGAAAAGGCCAGCCTTTTTTCACAAACGTCAATGTAAGAATCCATGAAATAACTACACATTTCTACTATATGCAAAATGTATCCGTTAGTTTTCATTGCAATTGTCCCTGTTTAAATTTGCTTGTCGATTATAAATATTTCCGAATCCTCGACTAATCTGATCAACACTTATTTTCCAGATTTGTATTTAATCCTGTAAGTATTTGAATTTGTCCAATATTCCAGTCTTTGATAAAAATATTGTCTTCATGATTTCTAGGGCATTTCTTTGATGTTCGCACTGCTTGTGTCTTACTATGAAAATACCGTATAACCTCAAAGGCAATTTTCTGTTTCTTCGGGAACTATTCAAACTACAACCTGATAATTTGAATCATTTGACAAAATTTCTTCCAAATACATGTCATTAATAACAGTTTATTATCTGCATCTTTTGTAAATTGGGCAATGCATATTTTTCTAATTTATTTGTAATGACATGCATACGACTTGTACATTGTTGTATAAAACATTAAATAAACTCTGTAACACCCCCGTCCCCCCACCCCCATCACACCGTTCTTGATCAAAATGACCAGATAAATATGTAATGAATATAATGTTATATTTTCTTAACCCCATGTTGTATCTTGTGTACCTGGGTGAAAATAAAAGAGATGTTCTGTTCTGTTCTGTTCTGTACTGTTTGTCCTTTGAGTAATGATTGAGTAATTACCTTTACTTGTGTGTGAAATCCTATTGTAATATCATACAATGTCTTTTTTGGCGAACCCGCTTGCACCTTGTATACAAATTTAGTTTGATGAATCGGCAATTTGACAAAATCCCTGCAATTCTCTGGCAGTTGGTTGCACAGGGGGGGATGGAGGAAGGAAAGAATAAGAATGACTCCTTCAGCACTGGTATTTTAAAACAGGGTTTTCGAGTGACCTCTTAATGGCACGGCCTGTGGGTGTACATTTGTATAAATGACTCAGTCAGTTTTTGGCAATCCTGTTAGCAACCTTAATCCCCTACTGTAAAATCTTTCTGCCAAGTGTGTTCAGCATGACAGTGATCAGTGGTGATGCTGCTTCTTTGAGTATAACACCTATCTAGATTAGAATCAGGCTGGCTGTTACAGGCTGTATTCTGTATTTATTTTGGTTCACTTGTTTGTATTCGGCAGTGCTTCACATTGGCCATTTCACATTTGTTGGCGTTACATCTGTTAGCCACATCCTCTCCGTGTTTGTATGTTCAAAGGAATCCCATTGTGATATTTTCTTTGGCAAGGAATTAGAACTATCATGCCTTCATCAGCCTACCCAGCAGTAAAATTAATGCACACCAATTCAGCATCCTGGATGACAAACATGGATTTCATGCCCGACGCTCTTGCAAAACCCAACTTACTTTACAAAGATTTAGTTTAGTTCAGTTACGTAGAAATCTTCTGTTGCTTATTTGCACACTCTCAAACACTAATTCGAAATGTCAATGCTCGAGAGATGAATTGAGTTTTTCATCACTGTGTGGACAGAGTGATTTGTGACATCACTCTCTTTGCCAAAGGAAACACCTTGTGCTCTGGCGGAATTTGAACCCATCAGCTTTCATTCTGGAGGTGAATGCCCTAACCACTGAGCTACTTTTAAAACCCAGTAACTTGTAAATGCTTGAATTTATTTTTGAAGTTCTATTTGCCACTCAATAACAGCAAAAATGGCCAGGTGGATTTTGCGATACAGTTTGTGTATGCATTTTTTTAAGATACGTAGTCTCACAATTGAGAAAAACTGTATGCTTAAGTCACTAGACCATAGAAGTGGTGCTAATGGACTTTGTCAACTGGATACCTGATATATACTATACTTAGGCCATTATTTTATTACATAAAGTTTGAATTAAAAAGGTGAATGGGGGCAGAAAATATACCAGGTATTTTTTAGGTGCTCTCGTGCCATCGTGGAGCCACTTTTTCTTTTTACATAACATGATAACCCCCCTCCCAGCGCAGTGCCCTTGAAAATTTGTTGACTTTTGCAGGGATGATATATTGCTTTATTTTTTGGGGGATGGGGTTTTTTAGCACTAAAGTGCCTAATTTTCAGAAAAAATACTGGTTCTATCAATGTTGTTAACAATCCAGACATTTTTCAAATGAAAAAAACATTATTATCTTTTAGTCTTCACAACACTGTTTTCTTTGGATTAAAACGGGGTCGAGAAAATAGATGTCCAACAAAAATCGGCGATTTTGGTGACTTATTCATTCAGTTGTAAGGTATCAAATAGTTGAAGAAGTGATTATGAAACGTTTTTATTGAAATGGACTGAATTTTATAACAATTCTATTTGAAATTTAATCAGGACTTTTGAAGTTCATTTTGAGGCATTTTTTGTCAAAAATGGGGAAATGGGCACAGTTAGGAGGCCAGGCAGAATTATTGTCCTGAACATCGTTCTGAAATGCTTATTAGACTGCAGTTCTTGAGTTCTCAATTGTATAAACGGACCCTAATTTATCTTAAGTACTGGAAAAAATTTGAAAAAAAGTTTTTTTTACATATTTATTTTGTCAAAAAGCGTGTTCGAGTAACGACAAATCAAAAAACACTGGCCTTAATATGATTTTTTTCCTTCATTAATACACTGCTGTGTGCACATTGTTCTTTTACCAGTATGTGCAAAATGTGTTTCCATCAATCCTGGCAACTGACATCATTTTTGTTTAGGAGTAACAGAAATCTTGTTGGTCATTTCCCAAGTACCACATGCACGCTTAAGTTTTTCAGTATTCTGGTCAATGTAGATCTTAAAATTTCCCTTTTGGTGGCAAGTGATTGTGCCTTTGGGAGCAGTGCAGATCATGATCAGTCTGCTCATCCTTGCAGTCTATATTGTTTGCTGTTCAGTCTGTTATCACTTATTTTCGCTGTTGATCCCTGTGAACATGGTGAACAATTCAGCTGCAGAGACTGAAAACAGACATACATGTACAATGTATGTCAGTTTTAGAAATTTAGCTGGGTAATGACTAGAAAAGATATTTTACTTACATGTAGTGAAATTTATTGACTTGTCATTGTGAAGTACAATGTATTTAACTTTGTGGAAAGGGATTTGATGAGTTTATTATAATTGATTAGTTTCATGACTGTTTCAATTTTCAGGTTCAGAGACCTCCCAGTCACTTGACTCCACCACCCAGAAGACAGACTCTGGAAAGTAAGTTGCAGTGTTTCATTTGGTGTGTGACTGTGTTGTAGCAATTTATTATAAACATACTACAATTTTGTGCAGAAACAAGACCTTACTTGAAATAAGGTTCTTCTTGGAAAATTCATTAAGGACATTTAGCCTATTTTTAATACACAAAACATGTACTGAGAAAATAATCACTATTTGTAGGATGTAATGTGTCTAAGGCCAGGCTGTATTTATCATTTGTGTGTATTTTGTATTGTCACTGTCACACTTTGTTATAGTAGTGTACCTCAGTATTACTCTAACAAGCTGGTCTAGTTGAGTACTATCATCTATACTGTGGTGCTACTGTAAACTCCATATCCATATGTATAATGACTCCGGATACAATGAAAATCTGGATATAACGTGTGTAAGGAACAAATTTTCTTGGCCCCGATTTTTTTCCTTTTCTTTATTTTATATGAAAATACTATATGGATAAATCAAATTCTGGATAAAAGGAACAAATTAAAATGGTTCCAAAGAGTTCATTATAAGCAGAGTTTACTGTATTTGCAAAACTTCCAAAATGTGACAGATTCTCTATTGTGGCAAAGGAATTAGGATGTTCATAGCAAAATTCTATTAAAATAAAAACTGACCCTTTTGTCAGTTCATAAAGAAATGTTTAAATAGACATGTGGCAGCAGATTTTTCGAAATTGCATAACAACTAACCAGGCCTGATACAATATCACATTAAATCCACAATTGCAAAAAAACTGAAGCCTGTGGTATCTATTGATAAATGAAATCAGTTCATCATCAATTAGTTGTAGGTTTCAGGTTTCATGAAGATGCCATTGAAATTAATAAATGAAATGTATTATCAGATGAAGCAAAATTACTTTATTCTAGAATTGTTATGGTTACTGCTTTGTATAAGGCAATCATGCCAGCAATATCGGATCATCTTGGGATTTGTCTTCTCCAATATCTCCAATTATTAGCCTTCATTCCCAACATTAAAATTAACGCTAGTCAATAAAATCTGTCGCAAGAATTAAATGTTTTACTACAGGTATGCTGTGTGGACTCAGAAAACACATGTTACATCTTTCATACGTAACATACACAAAAAATATAGTTTCAGCACTTCACAATATACATTTACACATAGGTTGTAGTTGCTAATTTATCAACAAACTGACAAATTAAACTACTGAAATAAAACATTGAGGATCACTGTACCATGTCGGCTTCCCTGGTGTTAACATTTTGTATCATTGATTTTCTGCAAATTAAGGTGACTAAATACATTGTCAGATTCTAGAATCATAGCAAGTTCTGTAAGTGACTTTGTAAGGTAAGTCCTATGTAGTCTATTTTTTTAATGTGTTTCAAACAATCACTTGAATATTTAATGTTAAAATTATTTGGTCAAGTAGAGGTAGAACTGCAGTAATCCTTAAAAATTCACAGATAAGTAATCTAAACTCTGAAGTCATTCAAGTCAACATGTAAAAGTTCTCTGAAGTTCATGGGTATGTCTTTGGAAACAATGGATAAGTATACTGAAGTCCATTCATAAGAATTAGTCATAAGACATTCGTGAATAGGCAATGTCGAGTCAGTGGGATCCATGGATATATAATCTCAAGACCATAGATAAATTAAGTCATCAGAAATCCATGGATAAATATTAGTAGTCTGAATCATAAGAAATCCATAAGTTATATGAAGTGTATGGATATGAATGACACTACAAGTCCATGATTAATTAATCTGAAGTCTACAGATGAGTAATCTGAAGTTCATAAATAAGTATTAAAGTAATCTGAAAGTCCATTTCCTTGTTTGAAATGATTTCTGTTACAATGGATATGACTGAGTGAGTTTCAGATATTTGTATTCCCTTAAAATTCTGTGTTAATGGCTTTAACCGGAATTTTATGAGCTGATTTTATTTTCCATTTCAGTTCTGTGACAGTACCATGCCAACGTGAGAGGCGGAGACGAGAGCACAATGATATGGAGAAAAAGAGGAAAGAACAAATTAAAGCCTGTATCTGTAAGATGGGTGAACTTCTACCTCCTAACTACATCACAAGTGAAAGACATGTAAGCAAACATTTTACTGGAATTCATTACATAATTATACGTTACATATCTGCAATGGGTGTATTTGATTTAAACTAACTTTAAGTATTTAGGGTTATCAAACTATCAAGTAAGATAACTGTTGATGTACAAACTCAAATTATGCCCTTTGTAACATGAAGATGCTGGTTAAAATTATACACACAAATTGCTATTTCCAAAGTGGTACAGATACTGGATTGAAACTTTACAGAGATCCTTGTTGGCAGTGAACAAGGTCTAGCATCAAGTCTCATAACTCAATTTGCAATTTTTGGTGCCTTTGAAATTCTGCTTAAAATTGTCCACTTCAGAAGTAAGGAACAGTTTAATGTGCATTGTCTTATAAACAAAACTGAGAAAGTGACATATTTGACCACTGAAGGTCTATATTGTACATGTACATATTAGTGGTGATATGTTTATGCATATTTCAGAGCACATTGGAGATTGTGGAGAAGTCCTTAGCATATATGAGAGAGTTGAAGGAAGCCAGAACAAAATTTTCAGGTAATGCCTTACAGTTGTTTTATTAGCTATAATTCGTTTGATGTAGTATTTACTCTATGCCACTATGATATGGGAAAGTATTACTTGAATTGATGCAGGTGCGCATACCTATTTTGTGTCACAAAGAATGGCCATCATGCGTTATTTTAATCCTTGGAATATGATATGTAACAGTAATTATATTTTATATTGTATCAGATTTTTTATGCAGTAATTATTAATTTACATGCTGTTAACCAGTGGAGGAAAAAAATCGTCAGTATCTTTTCAGAGCTTACCCTGTGCTGCTGGACATATGTGGCAAATTCTGCAGACTTGCAAAATAGTTTTGAAAATGGAAATTTTAGCCATATCAGCCCAAGTGCTAATTATTTGCCTGAAAACTACTGTTTTGGCCAAGAAGTGGTGATGAATTTTCTACGCCCAGGGGAGGCTCTGCTTTTGTTTGCAAACATAAAATGTAACAAAAATACAGAGTTCTCCAGTACTTAATCAGAAGTGATTCAGGTAATCGACTGTCAAATTTAGGAAATTCCATAATCTGAATAATGATCTTAATTTGAACAGTTTTACATTTTGTATTTCATTCTTTTCTTTGATAGTGACAGAAGAAGGTTTGCAACAGGAGAATGTCATTCTGAAGACGGAGAGAGACAAGTTCTCAGACATAATCAAAGCAGCAGGTAAAGAATTCAGTTGTACCTATACTTTATACCATACTGTTCCAAATTTTCATGCCTGCTCTGTTTGATCGGGACCCGGCTCTGTGGTCCAATGGTTAAGGTTGCTTACTTGAAATCACTAAAATTCTCACTGACTGAGGGTTATAGGATTGCATCCTGCTACTGACTTGACTGTTTGTGTGAGAAAGTTGGCAGTTTCTTATGGACAGTGGGAGTTTAGCACTGACCCTGCCCAGAAATGATAGTCGGGTAAACTCCACATCTGTAAATGACTGAAATACAGCGGATATGGGCATCAGACTCCTCCGAAAAATTGTCTTGTTGGTGTCTGCAATGAACAAGTTTGAAGGAAAGATGCTGGTACATGTATTGCATTTTATGTATAGCAGATGTTTTCCGTGATCCAAGTGCCAAATCTTTCATTTAATTAAATGATATATGTATGTTACAACATAGAAACTTCCAGTAAAAACAATAATGGCTCTGTTTCACTGTAAGGTTGTTAATCATTGTCAAGAAGCAAAAATGGATGTTTTTAGCTGAATCACTCCTTAAATCACTGTGAGGGTCCACTGTTAATATGATAGGTGGTATTTTTGTATGCAAACTTAAGTTCAAGCAATTAGCACATCTACCATCTCATTTGGTCTATTTGGTTAAGTGAGTAGTGAGTGGTCAGAGGCTGAAATTACATCAGTGGTTGTGTTCTGATATAGCCTGTTAGCAAACTGCCAGTTTGAATAGTTACTGTATGCCTTCCTGTTAGGTGCCTAGGATTGAATTACAGGATTCAAGGTGGAATTTTTTGTGAAAAGAAGACATTTCATAATCCAGGAAGGATTGCCACTTTATAAACAAACTTTTTACATACAGTATTCTAGGGAGGAAATTTGAAACATACTGTGCAATAATAGTACAGTTGAGATAGAATGCATTGAATAAAAACTGTTCTTTAATTTATAGGTTTATCTACAGAATCTATCCCTACCAATGGTGTTAGTTCAACAACAGATGTTAAAGATGAAAGTCCGAAACCAAAGAACAAAACGAAGAAGCGAAATACTTTAAATGCTCATCTACAGCAGCTTCAGGAGCAGAGGGAAAAACAACAACAACAGGAAATGATCTCATCATCCGTGCCCGTGTCAGACGACACTAATGGAAATATACAACAAAATCAGCTGATGAACATGCCAGGAGGGGCATTTATAAATGGACAAAATGTCATGTTTAATCCGATGATGAATCAGTTTATGATGCCAGGAATGATGGGAAATGGGAACCAGATGATACCAAATATTGGACCAATGGGCATGATAGGTGCTGGTTCTGGTGCTCCTGGCATGCCAAGTGGTGCTAATAACAGCTTGACAAATCAAACAGGTCAAAGTTCAAACCCCCAGAGTGATCAAAATTCGAGTAACATGAACAAATCTTCAGACGAAATGGATGCAGGACTGTTACAGTTAGCTATGCAGGATGCTGGAATCACTCCAGGTAGCAATTCAGGACAGCAAAGTTCCTCTGCATTGACACCATCAGTGTCAGAGACTGGGCAAGAAGCAGAATCAAGTTCAACAGAGAATAATGCTTTACAGACACTCGCTTCAGTTGCGACAAGTGATCATATCTTCTCTACAGAAAACAATGCAACAGATAATCAGACTGCAACTGCAGGTGGTTCCCTGACTGGTACTAGTTCAAACATACCTATGATGGCAAGTTCACAGTCTGGTTTACAGCCAATGTTACAGACTGGTAATAATAATGCTCTGATAAACATGCCAATGTTGGGCAACCCAACTGGGTTACCTGGACAACAGCAGCAACAACAACAACAACAGATGCAACAGATCATGTTTATAAATGATCAAGGGATACCAATGATCGCAAATGTGCCTGTGGGAATGGACCCAAATAATCCAACGATGTTTTCAAATTCGCAGAAGCCAGGAATAATGCAGAATATAAATCAAGGCAATCTTATAAAGGATCAGGCAGGAAACATGGACCAGAATGCACTTGCATTAGCGCAACAGCAAGCAAACATGGCTGCTTTGCAAAATCAATTACTGGGACAAAATGCTGGTAGTAATATCCCAAATATGCCATTTCAGCAGCAAAATTTGTTACAAGGCAATATCATTCAGACACCAAATGGCCAGTTGCTTCAACAGATAGGGCCACAGATTAATGGTCAAGGTCAACTGATTGGCATGCCTGGTCAAGGTCAGGGACTAGTGGTTGCTGGGCAACAAGGTCAGCTTGCTCTTAATACCATGCCCAGTCAGCCTAACCAGCTACCGTCTGCCTTAATTCTTCCCAATGGTCAAATCATTCCTGTAGTGACCAACCCAGGCAATATAGTGTCACAGCCAGGACTGACTTTGAGTCAAGGACAGCTTACACAGCCAAGAATGTCTGGAGCCCAGCTACAGACAGGTAATACAGTTAGTTGTTTATATTCTTATAAAGACAACAATATATATATGTGTGTTTATGTTTATCTGGCTTGAGAATTTAATAGTGTTAACCAAGTTTTTATTAGATCCTAAAAAGCTTTGTTGGAGGGTTTGGTCAAAAGCAAAGAATGTCATAAAACCCATTTTCATTATGAATTTACAGTAGTGTTTAAATCAAATCAGTGGAAGGCTTCTCTGTAGTCATGGAGGAGTAAATTATTTGTTTTGGAAACCTTATATTAATGTCACAGAAGAATTTAAATGTTTTGTCCAATATAGTCTATCAGAATTCAGAGATGCAGCACATGAATGATATACATGTATACAGAAAACTGGTCCGAATTATGAAGATGTTCATTGTTATAGTTCACTTTAATACTGGGGTAGATGGTAGGAGTTTCATCTAATTTAAATGTGTATACAAACAAAAATGAGCTTAAGGGATTCATATCTGGTCGTTACATGTATATATTAGTCATACATGAATATTCATTTGACAAAAAGCATATGATTTCTAACAGTTAAAATTTCTTTGTATCCTTGGATTAGCAATGAAAACCAAGCCAAATGTTTATTCTGGAATAGATCAATTACTGTACATACTAATATTGTTTGTTGATAGGAATAAGTCAATTATGACCCGACATCTACTAAATCTATTCCATTAAGAACCCTGCTGTAATTAAAGTAATTAAAAGTTATAGTGCTAATCTAAGTGAGCATAGAATTTTTAAGAAAGACCTTTGCAAAAGTTTTTACCGGTAGCCCTGAAAAAGAATATTATCAAAGATACATACAAACTATATTGATATGTCTGAGTTTAATCCTATTAATGTAATATCTTTAATTCTCAAACACTGAAAATTCATCCAATTTGTTACATACTGGTATGTGATCTGTCAATGGATGTAACTCAGTAAAAAAAACAGTAAAAAACTGGTCTGTTTTCAATGCATACTTTGTGTTTTTAGCATGGTTTTTGACCGAGATTTAAAATGGCAATTGTGAACAATAGTACACAGTGTTTTTGCAACTTTTCATTACAAAATGTAAGTGATTAATAATCTTCATTACCTCATTTATAAAGTACACAACCTTAAAACTTGATATATTTTTACATGCTTGTACAAACAGTGATGTTGCTTCATGGTTATATTTTACTCTTCTCATTTGTTCAGCGGTGGATGGTCAAATAATATCAGGGCCGAACAGCCAAGGTTTGTTGATTCCAGCAGCATCGGTAGGTCAGGTTGTTTCATCAGGTACAGCAGCGTCTTTGAGTACAAGTGTGGTACCCACATCAGCTATACAGAGTGTCATGACTACACAAATACAGGTAGGTAATCCAAAAATAAAGCAGTGTATCTGTATTGAGACTGTCTTCCGGACTAGTAACCAGTGGCCTTATTACTGAATTGGTCTTGTTAGCAAGAGCGGTTTACTATGAAATTGATTGGTTTCAAAAGGTTTGGTGTTAAAATCAAAGGTGATTGTGATATTGGGTGGTCATAGTGTTGATAGTGGAAAGTCACAAGATACTGGTTTATTTTCCCCAACCTTTCAAAGACCATTGGTAACAATAGGTTTGCTCCATTCCGTCTGTCGATCCATTAGGCCATCCATCCACACTTAGGGTCCGGGCTTTAACATCTCTATTCAGTTTCCATATCTTCACATTGTTGTTGTCCATATCAAAAGAGTATGTCATGCACAACGTCCAGGGGTTGACAAGGTCACACTTGGGGTTCAGACTTGTAATTAAGAGTTACGTTCTGGTATTTTTTGGTAGTGCTGTCACTTCCGTATACATATTAATTTTGAAGTAATTTCCCTGCTCAAGGTCAATATCAAATTTTAGGGTAAAAGGTCGAAAGATTTTATCTCAACTCATGGAAGGATTTTTTTTTAAACTTGAGCAAAATGTTAACCGCATGGAGACTACATGTAATATCCATGTTTCAACCAAGCCAGGTCTCATCCCTTCATATGTTTGTTGGGACTTTTTTCATGGCAGTACTTGTTTCCAAAAGGCAGGCTTTATACTGACTCTTAGTATACACTTAATACATGTTTCATAAACAGTTTGGGGTGTAACTTATCGGTTACAGAAAAAACCCAAACTGGAAAATAAACACAAGATACATGTAGTTGTCTTTTTCATATCCATCTATAGCCTATCTGGCCTGCTTTTTAAAAACACCAAGATGGAAAATCAATTTATCTATTGCCTTTACAGGTTACATATATATAAAATCTGCCAGCTATGATGCCTATTGTACAGCAGTTTTAGAAAGGCAAGGACAATATTGCAATGCAGATGCTTAGACCAATGTTTATCTCTTTCAATAAAACTGTATTCGCCCCACAGAATTTTCAATACCACTTACACTATTTTAACTGAATTACTTTTGGAAAAAGAGAGGAAACAATTGTCCAGATGATAGAACTTATAAAAAACATGACTACTTGTTGTTGGGGCTATGATCCAACAAAACGTACATGGAGTGTTCGGGTCAAAACGGTCATATTTATGAAATAAAGGAGGACTTACTTCTGTTTGTATTGGACCCTCAACATGGTTCTGCTGTTTAAAGCTAATTACTGCTTTTGTTATATCAGGGTTCAACAGTTCAGACACAGAAACCAATCTCTTCATCTGTGGTTGGTTCCCTGCCTAACAGTAGTCAGCCTAAGATTGTCAGCATTCCACCAGGAGCACCAAATGTAAGTCATTTTCAGACAACAACTTCCCTTCTGTATCAACTGGTATAATCGTATGTTTTGACCTGTAAGCATGTGTCCAGTCATATGACCCTGGGAATCCATATTTCCAAAGAGTTAAAAACAAATTGTCTATTTCCTGTAGACAAGGTGCTATAATTTGTTTAAAGTATGTCTGAAATATAGTGCTGAGTGTCTGACAACTGTGATAAATTACATTTGAAGCATCATTGAGATTAAAATATACACTGGACATTCTCTAAGGTTGTTTATTCTAATAAAGTGATAAAAGGTAGAAAATAAATCATGCTAGCATCTTCAGAGAACTCAAAGGTGAAAGGTAGAATTAGATAAGTAATCCTTCATTATTAAAAACTTTAAGTGTTCAGGATTCACACATCTGTGGTCTACCTAAGTGTTCAGAAATCACACCTTGGTGGTCTAGTGGAGAAGCTCAATAACTTGAAAGCACTTCACCTGTCTCAAATTAAATGTCACGGGTTTAAGTCTTGTTACAGACCTGACTCCCAAAGTGAGGAAATTGGCAGTTTCTTACTGAGGATTGGAGGGTACAATTATGGCTTTGGCTAGGCAAAGTGCCTGCCTGATATCGATAAAATACCAACTGTTCAAACTGGGTATAAAATGTTCAGATGTTATTCTTTTCTTTACAGCTTGGAAGTGGTGGTATTGCAGCAAGTGGGAAAGCGTCTGGTACGCCTATCTTAATCAGCTTGCCAATAAATGGCCAACCGACTACCGTATTGCTTGATCCAGTCACCATGCAGGTCTTGGGTACTGTTCAGCCGGGTCAGTCCCCCTTGTCACAACAAAGCACTGTGTCAGCCCCAGGAGTCCCAACAACAGCGACAGGGCAGCAGCCTAGTGCACCACAGACAAGCGTAACAGCAAGTAAAAGCAAAAATAAGAATAATGCAAATCAACGAGCCATTTGTCCGAAACCCCTTGGTGGAGACGGGCTCAGAAACCAGTCAGCACCAGCTAAGAAAAAGAGGCCAACTTCAAAAGCTTCAAACAAGTCTAAAGAGACAGCACAAGCTGATTCTCTTTCAGAAACTCTTCAAATACAAATTCCAGAATCTACAACAGATCCTGAAATATCATCAGCAGTGTCGTCTGAATCAACAGATATACTTGCCAAAGCGGCAGAATCTATTTTCTCACCACCTGTAGGAGATGTTGCAGGTGTCGGAGGTGGGTTTTACAACCCTGCCAATGAAGATAACCCACTGCATATTGACACTAGTGCAGCTGAAGTAGAAGATGATTTGAAATCTCCGGGTAAGCAAGCAAAGAAACTTAGTGCTGTATCGGTTACAAATGCTGGAACCTTGGAAGATAATGTGTTAGGACTTAATTCAGTAGCAGAGGGAGCAAAGGCAATAAATGTGTCAAAGGTTGTGAATAGTGCTGCTAAAATTGAAGAGTCAACTACTGACAATGTGGCCTCTCTTTCTGTTACTCTTGAAGAAATAGCTGGAATTCAGTTTGGTGAAAGCGTTACAAATATTTCAGACAAGAACAGTGACGTAATTGTGGTTAGTGAAACTCAGAAAGGAAATAAGAAAAGCAAACAAGGTAATCCCTCTAAAATTAGTGAAAACAAAAAGGATGTTGACAATAAATCAAGTAGCAAAGGAGGCAGTGCTAAAAGTAAGTCTTCGAAAAAACTTGCATCTGAGAAAAATACTGTGTTAGATTTAGAGAAAATGGACTCAGATTCTCAAATGGATATTGAAAGTACTTTGATACATATCCCTGACAATATTACATTCAGTGAGAATGATTTGTCGGAAGTACTCGATCAAGTTGAACAGTTAGGTAGTTCTGTTTCTGAAAGTCTGAATAAAGGACAGGCATCATCAAAGAAGTCAAAATCTAAAAGGAGCAAAACTGCTGATCCTGAAAGTGAACCAAGTTCAAAGAAACGTAAAAGTGGCAAAGAGACAAAAGATAATAGTAAAGCTAATACACCAGCGAAGGAAATACTCAGTATGCCATCATCATTATCAGTGTATGATTTTGATGATTCTGATGATATTGTGCCATCAATTTTACCCCTAAATGGAAAAGACTTTACTGCTCTCTCTTCCACTCCTACCAAGACTGATTTTGGTGTAACTGACTTAGAAGATTCACAGAAAAGTGAAACTAAGCCAAAGAATAGTGCTCAAAATAAAACAAAGAAAAGTTCGAAAAGTGCTAAAAGTTCAAAAGACAGTGAGGTCTCCTCACAGAAAGTTATAAGTGATGATCATTCAAATGCCCCATTATTTGAGATGAAAGATCTGACTGAAAGTAATAAGAAAACATATCATGAAACTAACAAGGAAAATAAATTTGACACAAACCAGATGAAACTTCCTGCAACACTACCCAGCATGCCTGAAATTGACACTACAACCAGTCTGTTTGGGTTTCCAGTACCGAAAAAAGTGCAGAGACCAGATACTTCAAGTCGTGCTCAAACAAATCAGAAACCTACTTCACAAGTGTCACCGAAGGACAGTCCTCAACCAAATTTGTCTTTAATATCGCCAAAACAAACAATGGTGTCGCCAAAACCTACACCTGGAATGGTCTCTCCACTGCAAAATACTTTCTCGCCTGAGCTTGTCTCTCCAAAACTTAGTATCGTCTCTCCCACTCAAGGAGTGCTTATGGAAAATGACAACATAACATCTTCACCAAAACATTATACAGAAATGTCACCATTGAAGAAGAGATCACCACCTGAGAAATTAGAGAATATGAAAGTTAGCTCATTTAGTGCCTTAAACTCTGTGCCATTATCAAACACTTCAACAGATTCCACTGCGCCTATGGACACTAGCAAACAACCTGTTACAAGTGTTAATTCTCAGCCAGCAGGTGTAATTACTTCAGCAAAAACAGTGAATGTATCTACTGCCGATTCAAAGAAACAAAATAATGAACCTAAAGTACAAAGTGAATCAAATGTGGCATTAAAGAAAAGTGTGTCTGAAAGTGTTCAGATGTCTGGTGGTATTTCAACTGCTTCTACTATGCAGAAGCCTCAGAATAGTGGGAAAAATGCGCCAGCAAATACTGAAAACAAATTCAATTCTTCAAATGCTACTGCCTCAAATTCAAACAGTATGTCGGTTTCAGCTCAAAGACCATCGCAAACTTCCGTCAATTCCTCTCAGAACAATAGGTATGGGAACCAGTTTAACAATGACCCAGTTTATGGTTCCCTCTCTGGAATGAATAACCGATCAAAGGACAATACTGCTCACTCAAATACTGGCATGAATAATTTTTCTGTTCCGTATTCAGCGGACTCCGTGTTCAGTTCACATGCAGAAAAAGTTATAAAATCTCCACCAAATGTTAACATATCTACATTAAATCAAAAACCTGACACCTCTAACATGTCAAAGTTAAGGAATGCAAACAATCCATATTCAGTTGACAATTTTGTACAGTCCAGCAGAGAAGAAGGAATCCGATCAAGACCGGACACAATTGGAGCTCACTCTGATTTGATCAGTAGTAGTGAATTAGGCAACACTTCCAGTGACTTTTCTCGACTGCAGTCAGAAAGTTCACCTGATGGCTTCAATTTTGCTAATATTGGTCTCAATTTGCAGCCTATCACAAGTAATATACCTAGCAGCTTTATGGATACCTCCAGTACAGCCACTTCAAACATGTCATCATCGTTCTCTTTCTCATTGTCATCCACATCATCAACAGTAACAACAAGTTCTGGAGGACTTGGTCATCATCAGTTTCCATTTTTCCCGCCAGTTTTATCTTCGTCTTCAAATGTGCCATCATCCCAGACAAGTCTGCCAGCATCTATGCCAAATATGGACATGTTTGATCAAAGTAACAGTGCTACTAATAATGTTATTCAGAGGAATAATACAGTTATGCATCCTAGTGGAAGTAATATGCCAAGAGGGGACAACTCTCACATTTCTAGGGTTGATTCAAATGCTGTTCAAAGAGGAGAGTCTATGCAGAGAAATGATAAAGCACCACAAGCTATTCGTTCAGATGATGGAAATCGTGATCAAGGAAACAATCCATCATGTAGCAAGCAAAAGATTCCAAAAACACAGGGTCCTCCTGCAATGCAAGAACCTTTTTCATCATTCCCCAATTCTAGTGCTGGGCCAGAGAATAACTTCTTCCATGACTCACAGATGAAATCTAATGTTGGCAAGAGTCCAACAGAGCAAATGAGGAAGCCGCCACCCCAAGATAAGATGATGGACATGAATAGTTCTCATTCACGAAGTAGTAGCACTCAGTCATCACTGTCTGACAAGAGAGGTGGTACAATGGATAGGTCACCGCAGATGATGAACAGTTCTCAATCTTACTATCAGTCTAACTATCCTTCCTCAAAATCTCTGAACACTCCACCCTTACATCATCCTGTAATGATGCCACCTGATGATCGAACAAGAAATATGACTAACAGGTCACCTTACGATACATTCCCTCCACCTCCCTCATCTCAAGGCTTTAATACCATGGGTCCAACAAGTTACCCTGGTAGGTTTGACAGTGGGCCACCAAGCTTCAGTAGGGATAATTCTGGAACCCAGCCATTAAGTCACACCCCTGTGAACTCTGGAGGGAGAAAATCTGCCAATCCTCCACCACCTGCCCAGACCAGTGTAGTTAAACCTCCACAGAAACAGTCTGCTCCTCCCTTAGTCCCAATGGGTGGCCCCCAACAAGCGCCCCCACCGCAAGCTCCTCGGCCTACCCCACCAAGTCATAGGGCCACAACACCCCATGGCAACCAGGCTGGTCCAACTCCTGCACCATCGGGGGTCAGCCAGTCAAGACAGTCCAAACAGCCATCTCGTAACTCCAAACCACTCTCGTCATCAAAGAAGTCAAAGCCATTACCATTTATGGAAGTGGACAGTAATTTATCTAACTCCATTTTTGAGCCCAATAGGAGTATGACTCCATTCTTTCCTACTATGCAAAATCTGTCTCCACAGTCAAGAATGCAGCATGAAGGGTCACCATTCTTACCTGGCAATTTCTTTGGCCCGGGACCGAGGTTTCCCAATTCCAATACACCAGTGCCAAAGAACTCTGACATTGGAGCACCATTCAACCCACTGTTCCCTCCAAGAGGTGCACAAAATGGTTTAGGTTTAAATTTTCAGCCAGGTTTTGGTATGAACATGAACCCATTACATGGTAACCATGGAAATGGCCCACAGCTTACTCCCCATACGGCCCCACACATGGCTAATTTTAATCTAAATAATATATTCTCTGATGCATCACAAAATGAGTCGTCTCTCAATATCTCGCCAATAAAGTTCCCTCACACAAACTATCAAAGCATGGACCATAATGCCATGCAGCACCATCATCAGTATAACAGGGGTCACCCCTCAGTCATGTCTATAAATAGTATACTAGGCCCGAACCACCATGGATTTGATGGAAGAATGAACACCTCAATGGCTGGACCCTTTCACAGTCATGGTCACCCATCTTTTATCCCACCTTTGAATTTCTCAATGCATGATCATTGATTCCGTTAAAACACAAATTTTGCTGCTTTAGAGCTTCATGTCACATTTAGAAGGGTTAAACAATTACTGGGTATACCATAATTGAAATTTACAGTGATATTTTAGACGTTTTTCGTAAGTGCATTCAGCTTTGAAAACTTCTTTATCCAATGCTTCCTCAGCCGAATTTCTGTAACGGATAATTATTATTATTATTATTATGTTCATCTTATAATTTGTACAGAATTAATTATTGTACATAGAGGTTGTCAATGAAATCTAACTTCCTGAAAGCACAGTGTGTACCTTGATGTGATAAACTTGATATGCAGGCAGTTAACATGGTTATAGTTCAAACATTTGTGTCATTTATTCTTCTTCCAGCAGTTTAATGGTTGAATAGTTTAACTGAAAAATGGCTCACAGGTTTAAATGTACACTGTTTATTAAAATGGTTGTGCATGTTTAAGTGCTTTGTGTGTATTGTTTATGTTATGTATAGGATTATTTTCAAATTGATTTTTACAGCACACTGATGAATTAAAAAAAGGGACTCTGGGACTGTATCGTGTATTTATTTTTTACTAAATGGAATAGGTTCTATATTATTTGATGGAAGACTTCATGAATGAATTTGTTGTTAATTGTGTTTAGAAAGTAATTAATTTAATATTTGTTATGAAGTAATGTAAGCGTGGAAAAAAATTGTGCAATTTGTTATGACCCATGTGGTACTTTTTTTTTTATAACTACTAACTGATTTTATAAGTAGAGTTTACCAGTGATAATTTTCACGTTTTTTGTGTGGAAACTAATGATAAGTCTTTGTTGATAAGTAATAATTTTAGAATCTGAAAGTTCATGTTAATTCTGTTACTCCCCTTCAGCCACTGTTTGTGATCTGAATCCTCTAGCTTAAATACAGGTGAAATAGTGATCTTTTCAACTGGTTTGTCTTCTTTGTGTGGTGACCAGGTGTGTCAAGAAAAATCTGGTCACCTAGTTTTGATTATTATTATTTGAAGTCCGTATTTAGGTATCATTTCAGATTGTATCTGGACTTGCTGATCATGCATTAAATTACTTATGAAAATGCTAGCTTGTATTGGTGGGCAAAACAGCTTTGTAACATGTTGCATACATTCATCTGCATATATACTTGCATTATGTTATCTATATGTTATATAAATAACTGTACAGGGAATTCTTCCAAACTTTGCTAACATGTTTAACATGATTTTTTTTTATCTGCCATGACAATACTGTGTTTGGTGGCTTGATTTTTTGACCAGACATGAACATGTAAAATATAATTATGCAAGGTCAGTCTACTAGCCAAAACTCGTCCCTTCATATTCATAGAGAAATTAATCAAAAACTTTCTGAAAGCAGGAAAGCTCACTATCTGAAGTCTGTTTTTGAATTTTCAGTTGAAAGATTACCATATACATCATTAAATGTTGTGCACACATCTTGGTAAACAAAAAATACAACATATAAACAAACTTTATAATATCAAGCCAGAATAAAAAGGAAAACCAAACAGTTTTAATGCAAATTTTCTTGCATAGACAAAATTGTAAACTCTTCGACTTTGTTCAGTCTGACATCATTCTGTATGTATCCGAGTTAAAACTGTTTCTTCACAAGGTTAATAATATGTTCTGGTTCTTGAATTTACTAACTGAATGTCCATAATCAATTGAAACAATGATCAACTTCAATTTGTTATTAAAATAAGTCTCAAATTTAATACAACAGGGACTATATGTAAATACATACATGTATATGCAGAAGTAACTTATGAGCACAGGAAAACAAAGTCTTGCTATAAATGGTTATTTTTAGTACAACTGTATGGGTTATTGGCATACGCCACTAGCTTGCTGTTTTTATATTTGTATAGTGATAGATCTTGGCTGCACATGGCCATTCCTGGTCTGTCTCTCTGTTCTCTCTATCCATATTCACGTTTCCTGGTGTCTAAATGTTCTATTTTGTTTCATATAATTCTATGCCTAAAGATGCAGATTTTATGTAGTGTAGTTATAGAAAATGTGAAATCCCATGAATACTTACTGTCAAAACTGTGAAAATGGTGCTAATTGATGTATATATGGTAGTAATGTGTATAAAAAATCTTGTACATTATTTTGTAGAATGGAAGATGCATTATTCTAAGAATTTTAACAACATTTTTAGTAAAATTTTTATACATGTATATTTAACCCAGTTATTTTACCAGTTTAATATTTCTCTTCCACGGATATTCTCAGTAATGCACTATACTGTCTATATATAGTATAATATACATTTTAAAAATCAACATTTGTATCTTCATGTGTAAATTCTATCATATTTTATTTGCTTTTATGTTCTAATTGAACCCTGGCCGTTGTAAATACTGCATTGAGACACAGATTTTACTGCCAGTCCTTAAAGAATGCAAAAGACTTTCATGATTTTTATTATAATCAGAGGTGATAGAATAAGTTTTACGTCTGCTTACAATCAAGTAAACATCATTTTTAGCTCGACTATTCGAAGAATAAGGAGACTATTGCACTCGCCCCAGCGTCGGCGTCGGCGTCTGCGTTGGTTAAAGTTTTCAAAAGTCAAATATCTTGAATACTATCAAAGGTATTGACTTGAAACTCAAACTATATGTTTACCATCAACATCTTCACCTGAGGAAACAATCCCCATAACTCTGTTTTGATTTTTGACAGATTTATGCCCCTTTTTAACTTAGAAATTTTGGTTAAAGTTTTTTATAAATTCAAATATCTTGAATACTATCAAAGGTATTGACTTGAAACTCAAAGTATGTGTCTACCATCAACATCTTCACCTGAGGAAACAATCCCCATAACTCTGTTTTGTTTTTGACAGATTTTGCCCCTTTTTAACTTAGAAATTTTGGTTAAAGTTTTTTATAAATTCAAATATCTTGAATACTATCAAAGGTATTGACTTGAAACTCAAAGTATGTGTCTACCATCAACATCTACACCTGAGGAAACAATCCCCATAACTCTGTTTTGATTTTTGACAGATTGATGCCCCTTTTTACTTAGAATTTTGGGTTAAAGTTTTTTTAAATTCAAATATCTTGAATACTATCAAAGGTATTGACTTGAAACTCAAAGTATGTGTCTACCATCAACATCTTCACCTGAGGAAACAATTCCCATAACTCTGTTTTGATTTTTGACAGATTTATGCCCCTTTTTAACTTAGAAGTTTTGGTTTTTTTTTTTTTTGTAAATTCAAATATCTTGAATACTATATAAGGTATTGACTTGAAACTCAAAGTATGTGTCTACCATCAACATCTACACCTGAGGAAACAATCCCCATAACTCTGTTTTGATTTTTGACATATTTATGCCCTTTTTAACTTAGAATTTTGTCACAGTTTTTCCAGACTAAAATGGAAATACTCAAATGGCTTTCTTTTTGAAATGTCTAGAATAATTATGCGCATGAAGCGGTCATGCTTTTTTAATTCTATACATTCAATTTTGAAAGTTACAAAATTATTCATGATCAAATATACAAGGTCATGTATTTCTTTGAAATTTCCCCCATCCTCCCTCCAGTTGGCTTGCAGAATCCAGAGTAAGGCCTTGAATGCAATGTACTTTACAAGGTCTTTGAACAAGTTTCATATCTTTGACCTTAATTCTTAAGACAATTCACATACTCCTGTTCTTGACAAAAACCCCATTTACCAACAATCATAGCGGCGTGCCGTTTGTATATACTGAAAACCAATTAATTTTCTTGCCAATTGATGTTACTGTTTTGGTGATGTCAAATAAATTCACAGATGAACTGTGTTTTATATAAACAAAGTGAAATCGGACATGAATATTCTATCTCTTGACTAGGGAAGAAATTATTTGCATATTCTAAAATTTGTCGAAAGTTATGAGATAGTGGGAAAAGGTAGTACTTCAATGTTAGTTGGTTTACAGTAAATAAAACAATTATTGTTTTGTCAATCATGATGAATTAATATTTTTCAAGTAGCATTTAGTCTCTAAGAGACAAAGGGTAATTTGCACAATGTTTTAAAAACATTTTCTGTTGTAACAAAAGTGCTTCTGTAAAGGCTTTGAGTTGATGTCGGTCATTTATGTGTATTTCCATGCTGAGGTGATCTGTGACAATAGAAATGATCTGTGACATCATTAGGGATGGTTTGTGACACTACAGATGTATGGTTAATTGTGTTCATTTTTATTTTACCCAGACTTGCATGGCTTTACATGGCTTTTTTTGCAGAGACAGGCATTTTAAGTTTTGAATCAAAGGGTTTCCTGATTTGACACCTGTGTTTGGTCCAACTTTCCTGTAAAGCTTCATTATTCTCCAAGATTTTAAAACCTTGCCTTTGAAGTAAATACTACTCTTATGGCCTTGTATGTTGCACAATTTGGAATGTTATACATGAGACACCTATATAACTGCAGTTAAAACATTGGAGACAATATTTTGCAGAATCGTCCATTGTGGAAAAGACCAAGAATCTTAAGTTACCAGTACTTGGAGTTCTTTATGTACAATGTACCTCAGTTTTTCTGATATATTGCAGTTTGCAACTCGCTTCCTTTTAACAAGTTTCTTTTAATAGATTTTTTGTGATCTGTCTGTTTGTCTGTATTTGTGTTCATGTAAAGGGAAGAAATATAGATCTGATTTTTGTTTATTTTCCCAAATCGAGAAATCTGCTTTGGAGTTAGTAACCTAATTGTTTCTGAAAAATATTGGCATATATTATTTCTATATTAATATTGGCAAATAAGCTCTGTGATACATGTTTGTTGCCTACCTCTTACTTATAACAGCTTTTTTCTCTTTGAATACTAGTATCATGTTTATCATTCTAGGAATATTAAATGAACAAACTTTGTACTCCAGAACATTTTTTTTAAGGTTTGTGTGAACGTACATGTGTCTCCTTACTTTGGAGGAACGTTCGAGCCATGCTAATCTGTTCGAGGCAATTTTGTTGCCATTTATTAATTTCAGGACTGCATTACTGCCAGTGTACAATAGCAATGTAGTTGGAGCATCTCTTTCGATGACTTGATGAACAAAGTTGATTTATGAGTCGAAAGTGTATATTTTGCAAAGTCTTGTGGACTTTTACATTGAAAACTGTCTCTAACTTCGAATTATGTTTCTCAAAGAGAGATGTGGGTAAACCATGGCCAACAGGTGACTCCAGTTGACTTAGGGTCACAGTATGTCAAGTTAAAGGTTAAAATCTGCACACATCAAAATCGGTTTTGCATGGGCCTTAAATATAACTAGGTTGTGGTCAGTTCCAAGTTTAACATTAGTAGGTTAATTAGTAGGTCAAAGACGTTGATCATTAAAACAGACATATATTTCAACAAAGCTTTGAAACTGTTTCCTAGATTTAAAGCTATTGTAAAGTTTGAACTGTTTTCGTTAAATTTCATACAATCTTTACAATATAAAAGCTATGTCCTGGCTAAATAACACGAGTCATGATACATGATGCTTCTATTCCCAACTTCTCAGGCTGCAATTGGCTCATATATATTACATGTTGCTTAATTGTGTCTTTAGCTCGCTAAATAAGTGTTTATTACTTGTTGTCAGTTTAAATGCAATAAATGTTTTGTTTCTTAATGAACTTGTAAATTAAATATATAAATATATTTCTTTATCAGAAATATTGTGCTTAGCTAACAGTGTTACAGATGAAAACTGAAAGAACTACATGTATATTTCATTTTGGATCATAGATCTGTGTCTGTATTCCATTTTTATTTAGACTTTGTTTTGATAAGTTCTTCCAGGTTAGGATTTCAGGTAACTCAAGCAGGTTATTGTATGTTTTGGTTCTAGGATTTCAAGTAGACTTTGGAAACATGATCAGTTGCGATATAATAAATATCTTTTCTTTTATTAAGCAGAATATGTTTAACAGGGTTGCATCACTTTGAAAATCCTGCCAGTTTATATTTTCGAAATTTTTGGAGCAAAGTTTCGTGCTCATAGACACTTTTTGATTTGTCATTTGTTAAGAGGGGCATATTTGTCCAAGTTTATGGGTCCACTTAATAATGTATGTTGGTTAGAAACTAATTTTAGAGAATAAGTTACTTCCAGTGAAATCGTGTTAAACCATGAAGTTATCGGAAAATACATTTCTGTAAGTTTTTCCTATTTAAGGAATGACACTTGTGGAAGCAAATATCTAAATAAAGATTTTTACATACCAGTTTCATATCAGCATTCAGTTCTGATATTCATTTCAGGTTTTCAACTGTTGTGTAGTTATAATTTGAATTGGAATGTTTTGCATTCAGGTAGTGAAAAATATTCTGAATGAATTTTTTTCGTCATAGAAAGATGTACATTTTTTTCTAATTTTTGTAGATTTTTAAAATCATACTACATGTTGCATATACAAAATTATATGTGTCGTAATTTCCATGTGTATGAATACTGACACTATGTCATGTTTTAACTATGTACAGTAAGATACTGTGTATTAATTCGTTTTGTACAGTAAGGTACTGTGTATTACATTTTGTATTTTGTTACTGCTCAGCTGTCTGTTCCAACATAATGCTTTAAGTAAAATAGATCAGAATAGAACATGATAGTTGTTGTTTATGTACAAGTCCATACATGCATTACTTCCCCTAATTGAGAAAAGATAGAAAATTCAACAGCAGTTATGTGAGTCTGCACCTTCTACTAAAATATTTTTTGCTAAACAAAATATGATTTAGACGTTTTTTCACTCATCTGAACCAAATGCTCTGGATGACCTATTAACTTATTTGTTTTAAATACTAATTTATTTAATCTTAATTGCAAAACAAGTTTTTACAACTAAAACTAATCGCTTTGGAGACTCATTCCAGATGGAATCAACCTCAAAGAGAGAGAGGCAATGTTGAATTATTTGTGTCTTGCCTAAGGACACTACCGACATGGCAATGGTAGGTATCAAACCCGGGGCCCATCAATCCTGAGGCCAACATGCTACCACTGCGCCACGGTGGCTCCACAAATGAGCTATTGGTTGAACCTTTTCAGCTATTGTCAGCTGAACAGTTTTGTTTGACTGTTTAAATAGTTCTAGATAAATGCAATCTTGAAAATGTGGACTGAAGGAATGTTACATTTGACCACTGATGTTGAATGTTTGATTTCAAGCACTAAAAATTAAGGTATGAGTATTTTTAGGTTTAACAGATAGCCAAGCCTCGAAACTTAAATGTTCTTAAAAATCAGATAGAAATCATACTGTCGTAAATGAATTAAAAATTAATTTTGAAAAAATGTAGCGTCATGCCCCGGTCTCCCCTAAGTTTATTGTATGAGCTCCATTTGGCCTTGTATGCTTAATTGGCTCTTGTCTGGTTGTGTACTCCATGTTGAGATAATTAGGGCACCAAGGTCAGGAAAAGAAATCGTGTGCCAGCATCTCGAGTAGAATGTTGGTTTGTCATTGGTTAGCATCAGTTTACATCTTACCATGTGTCAACCTTGTCCGCACGTTTGATGATGGGGCCATATATTTGACACTGATGGTACCTGTTAAAGTCACCTATAGCAAGAAAGTTGGTGTCCTTAACACGCATCGGAATTCAAGGGAGATGTTGACAACATTCATCACCTTGCCACTCGCTCGTGTTCTGAGTTTACATTGCACTGATATTGTTTCTAACCAGTGCAAGGATTTTTTAACATATTGCAATAGAAACACTGAAAGTCTCTAACTTTAAAGGTTAGTCTCGTGGATGCAGCTGATTTGTATGTCCTTATAGAGAATACTCACTTATTCTGTCTTTTTATTGAAGATTCGTTATTTGTTCTTTTATATTTTTGTTTAGTTCTGCTTTGGCTTATTTTGTGTCATTGTGTATGTGGCCTGTATATTCCTCTTCAGTGGTGGTCCTACTTTAGATGAGTGACATCAAGTGAGTTTTGGTGAACTCTGTCAAAGCCCATAGCCCGGATGCTCCTTAGAGGAACTTCAAAGAACCAGTGCCATCCTGATGTGTACAAGATTATGTGTTGACATTGTAGAAATGTCCACCACAAGTTGTTAAAGAGCGCGAAACTGGCCTGGAATATCTGGACTTCAGCTCTCCTGTTTTTTTAGCTCACCTGGCACAATGTGCCAACGTGAGCTATTGGGGTCGCTTTCCGTCCATCCACCATTTCTTTCAAACGACATCTCCTCTGAAACCACTGGACCAATCTTGATGAAACTTTGCAGGGATGTTCCTTGCATGAAGCTATATCAAAGTTGTTCAAAGAATTCCATTCTATGCAGAATTCTGGTTGCTATGGCAACAAATAGGAAAAACTTTAAAAATCTTGTTCTCTGAAACCACAAGACCTAGAGCTTAGATATTTGGCATGTAGCATTGTCTAGTAGACCTCTACCAAGATTGTTCAAATTGTGACCCCCAGGTCAAAATTGACCCCATGCGGGTAGTCACTTAGTTTTGCATAGGCTTATATAGGAAAACTTTAAAAATCTTCTTCTCTGAAACCACAAGGCCTAGAGATTAGATATTTGGCATGTGGCATTGTCTAGTGGACTTGTACCAAGATTGTTCAAATTATGACCCCCAGGTCAAAATTGGATTGTAGGACTTATCCCCTACGGACAAAATCCCCTTCGAAAAAACTGAAATAGGCAGACAAAATCCCCTACATTATTTTGACAAGGGAGGACGAAATCCCCTATATGGAAATGCACATTGCGGACAAAATCCCCTACATAAAATTGTATATAGCTTTGTTTAAATTCAGGTAGCACTGATCAGTGCCAATAATAGAGTTCTTATTTTTACAATAATACGAAAATGGGCAATACCTATATCAGGCGAAAGCATAACAGGAATTTCATTTTTATGGTCTGGTTTCGCGCCCTTCGAGCTTTCACCCGTAACAATGAGATTTTAGATTCAAGTTAGCCAGACAAACATTATTTGAGGAAAATTTTGTTAAATTTCTTTCATTTGACTTAATTGCAATAGAGAACAAATGGGTGAGTGTTCTTCAAAATCCCCTTGGTCCAAAATGGCATACATTGTAGTAGTCATAATCCCCTCAATGAATTTTTTTCAAGTGGTAAAAGCATATATTGAATAAAAAAATTTACTGAATGTTTCATTTGTCTCTAGTTTAACTTTACTATTGCGAATGATTAAAAAAAAATTATTGAAATTAAAATGTAAAATCCATTAAGGGCATTATGACTACTATGCCATTTTTAGACCAAGAGGATTATGACCTAGTGGATTTTGAGTGTCTCCCCAAATGGGTGATGCTGCAAAAAACGTCTCAAAGCCCTTTGAACTCAATATAGTAAAGATGAGACAAATGTCTCTGAATTTCTTAATGTTAACAGTGACTATGATAAATGTGTATGGGAGTTTTGTAAAGAATTAATTTCAATGAAATTGTTTGAAAATTACTTGATATTGAAAAACTGACAATATTAATATGATCAATTAAAATAAATTAAGAAAATTACAATACCAGTAACAATGGGAAGATGATAATTTCACCTTCACAAATTAAATTAAATAGTTAAATTGTTAGCAGTTTGATTTATAAATATTTGATTAAAGGAAATAATAACCCAATTATCAACTCTTTATGTCATGTGTGGTAAATAAACAGTTGTCATAGTTTGTTCTAACTAGTACCATTTAAGGTGAATAGAAATTTCTTGTAATATTTGTTTATTATGTCATGTGCTAATAATTTATATACACACATAAAAGATGAAATTAAAGCTTGACTTGAATTTAAGTACTGCCAATGTTTTTAGTTCTTATATTGTAATGCACCAAGGGGACTGAAGGGGATTTTGTCCCCCTGTACAAATTTATTTAGGGGATTTTGTCCGCCCAATGTATTATCATGTAGGGGATTTTGTCCTCCCTATGCAAAATCTAGTAGGGGATTTCGTCCGCCTGTGTCATTTTTTGTGTAGGGGATTTTGTCCGTAGGGGATTATGTCCGTATACCCAAAATTGACCCCATGTGGGTAGTCACTTAGTTTTGCATAGGCTTATATAGGAAAACTTTAAAAATCTTCTTCTCTGAAACCACAAGGCCTAGAGCTTAGATATTTGGCCTGTGGCATTCTAGTGGACTTCTACCAAGATTGTTCAAATTATGAGCCCAGGGTCAAAACTGACCCTGCCCGGGGGGTCACTTAGTAAGGCTTATTTGGGAAAAACTTTTTAAAAAATCTCCTCTATAACCACAAGGCCTAAAGATTAGATATTTAGCATGTGGCATTGTCTAGTGGACTTTTACCAAGATTGTTCAAATTATGAGCCCCAAGTCAAAATTGACCCCGCCAGGGGGGTCACTTGATTTTACAAAGGCTCATATAGGAAAAAACTTTAAAAATCTTCTACTCTGAAACCACAAGGCCTAGAGCTGAGATATTTAGCATGTAGCATGTATAGTGGACTTGTACCAAGATTGTTCAAATAATGACCCCCTGGTCAAAATTGACCCTTCCCGTTAGGGGGAGGGGAGGAAAGCACTTGATTTCACATAGGCTGATATGTAGTGAAAACATAAAAAACAAAGCGCTGTGAGCACTGAAGGCCTAGGGGCTATAGATTAACTCCCCTAAAAACAACTTTTGACCTTCATGATTTACGCTGAATCTACCTAAAGCGCGGGTCGAAATGTGCATAGGGCGAAATTTAGTATATGACACAGAATTAATGATTCACAAATATATGGTTGGCAGGGAAGTTTGTTTTATTTTAAAACGTAGATTAAATGAAAAATAATCACATGGTCAACAATATCAATTGTTTGAGAGAACAATAAAAATAATTCAATCTGCGCTTTGTTCAACTTCAAGCGATATCTGATGATGTGGATCGAAAATTATTGTGTACCAAGGACAAGACCTTGAAACAGAAACAAAGCAATACCAACAATGAAATATAAATACAGTACTGTACAATGTGTATAAAAGGGAAAACCAAAAATGATTCTTGGTTACCTTGTAGTTATAATCGGTGAAGCTGTTCACTGGGCCTCGACAAACAGCATCCTCAATAAATGGCGAGTGATTATGATCACGCGAGTTCCTTCTCGGGAATGTACGTAAATTGTATCTTTTTTTTTAAAGAAATTTATTTTTAGGTAAATATATATTATGTAATCGTTCGTAAATAAGAAAGTTATCAATGAAATAACATCAGAAATTTGAAAATCAAACTACAAACTCTTATATCGAATTCCGTACGTTTCCGTAAATATCTGTACTTTTCCGTGATATGCATATGATTATCTTCCATAATCGGCTAACAGCGCAGTAATTTCTAAAACAGAAAAATTTTGTAATGCAGCCCATAAGCTATAGACCTTTCTGCAATCGTTTGAAGTTGTATGTACTGTTTTTTTTTATGTTTCGATGGAAACAGGAGCTGCTAAACTTTACACTGAGATTTTGTACTCAATGATGAGGTAATTAGCGCACCAAGATCAGGGACAGAAACTGTGTGCCAGTGTCTGGAGTTGAATGTTGGTTGGTCATCAGGGTCATTGATCAGCATCAGTTTTCACCTTGTCATATTTCAACATCGTCTCTGCGTTTGACTATTGGGTCAAATATTTAACTCTAAGGGTGCTTGTTAAAGACATCCATGGCAAGGATAACGCGAATTGGAACTCAAGAGAGGGTGTTTAAGAGTACATGTTGACAACATTCACCACCTTGCCACTCGGTCAAAGGTTCAACATCATCCATGTACATACTGATTTGCACTGCGTCGATATTGTTTCTTACCAGTGCAAGGATTTTCTAACCTATTGCTATAAAGACACGGAAAGTCTCTTAACTTTGTAGGACTTTGACTTTGAAAGCTTAGTATCTTGGATGCAGCTGATTTGTATATCCTCTCCTTTTCGGGCTTGAGTTCTACCTGCTTTTTTCAGTGCTGCTATCACTATTGGGGTTTTCACTAAGTTCTTTTTAAAGCCAATGATCAAATTAATGTCAAGTGAAGACAAACATTCTGACAGATTCATGAATAAGAGCTGCTAGTGTTAAATGTCCGTAGTGATGGACTATTCTTATACACTATAGGAGCATGTTAGGATAATTGAAAACTAATATCAAGATAACAATCATGCTTTATTTCATGATTTTGACCAAGTACATCATTTCATCACACTAACAAATCATTAACAGAGTGCTATAAGGCAAAGCATTTTGTAACTTAAAACTTTTTCAGCTTATTCTTCAATCTAGCTATATCTTAATATAGAGACATTTCATCTGACACCGTATATCATATAATTTTCTACAGGTACCTAAACTCCATTATTTCTTCTTAAATTGTTCATCAACCTAAATCCACATTTTAGAACTTTTTTGATGTAACACTGCACAAAAAAAAACAATGAAAATTTAGACAATCGTGTTAAAGTATGTGAACTTATGTGTTCAGGCACGTTTTTAATGTATTCATTCTTGCAGTGCAACAATGGGATGTAGAGCTATATAATGAGACGGGTGGTACTATCCTGAGGTATGTGCGTTAGTTATGTGACTATGATACTTTCTACATCATAACTCAAAATGGTAATAAAGACATGCAATCAAGAATCGAACAGTGACACATGCATTTTGTTATTAGTAACATTTAACTGGATTATAACCATAGTATTATAACCTTAGAGTCTGTTAAATTATGTCTTGTAGAAATTTTGCCAGGACGGTGTGGACAAGTACGCCAGAACAAGACTGGTCTATCGTTCAGCAGTTATCACTTTGATACCAGACTCAGTTTACATATACCAATTAGAGAAAACTTGACATTGAAACATTTACTTATAATACTTTAGAGACTGATCTTGTGTGTGATTCAATAAAGGTCTTAATTTAGTTCATAAACACCTTTGTGGATCTGTCATTCCTTTCTGTTTTGTATATTAGAATATAAACTTATTGTAACTTATTGAAGGCTGTATAGATTAATTCAATCACCAACCAGTCAAGATGGCCAACTATGTTCATGACTGCCTTATTCAGGTGTATTTAACACAAAAATTGCCAATGGGATATGGGAGCCTGTCAATGGTCCAGTGGTGAACATGCTGGACTTGTAATCCAGGGATTGCAAGTTCGTTCTCCCATTCCCCCCACTAACATAACTAAAGGTCTTTTGGATGAGACCTAAAACAGAGGTCCCATGTATCGGTGCTTTATGCCAGGCACGTTAAAGTACCAGGGGGTGTCTCTAGAATGGGATGTGCTTGTATCTTGCACTATCCCCCCCCCAACAACCTAAAATAACTAAACTTTTCTGGAGGTGTTGGTCATATGGATTATCCAGTACCAAGTAAAAAACTCTAAAAATAATGACATAACTGGAATACATCAATTATTGCTGCTTAAATCTGCTCTATAGGGGTGACCACAAACTGTAAAGCTAAATCACACAGATAAATTTACCCCCTTATTGACTATTGAATAGCCTAGTTTTGCTCCAATATAAAATTAGTCTTTTCATTTTCTGTTCTTAATTTTTGTTTTATGTGTAAAATTACACCTGAATGTAAGTGTGAACAACCCTTTAAGTAAATGGTGTCACAGTACAATATATACTTCTTTAAATAAATTTCTCAAAAACATACATTACAAAATGTAATTTATCTACATGTATACGAACATGCTATAAAATAATAAACTAATTCATAAACTAACCCTGTACATTTTTTTTTTACTTAATATCTGTTTATTCTTAATGTAACAATTAAATGAACTTCAGAAAGGTGTTTTCAGAAAAAGCACATTTAGACGTGATAAAAATGCAGAAAAAAAAACTCACACTGTAAGAACACACATGATGTAAGTGGTGACTGGGTGTATTCAAAAGATCAACTATAAACACATGTAGGTATGTAACTGTCAAAATACATGTCTTCACACATCTTGGCAAGTGCTATATTAAAGAAAATTTAAGAGTTTCATTTAATTGTCAAAAAAGGTGGGTGTAAAGTTAATAGAGCCACAAAGTGCCAACTTTTTTCTCAAAATGATACAACCACTGCTACAAAATAAATATCGTGTGCTACTGTTTAAAAATACAACTTTCCTGTTTCAAAAATAAAATTTTCTTCACATTTTTCATGTAAGATTTTCCATCAAACTGTTAATTTATTTGGTACAAAAACATCAAGCGTAAAACAGTGTCGGCTGTTGTGACCATTCTGCATAAAACATTAACGCAATTTTCTAATAACAAAACTGTTGCATATTGTACAATGTCAAGTTAGATATTCTGCATGTGTATAGTTTACTACAAAAATGTCTGCCCCTGAGCTACAGTGAATCAAGATCCGAATAATAAATAATTTGTGACATTCATCTACGTTGATGTAAAGTGAATTTTGTAAGAGAAAAAGTTCACAAAAAATACTAGCTCTGCACAACAGACTCTACCTACATGTAGTTAATTCCGTACATTGTATGCTGAATGATATGATTCTGTTTCATGATTACAAGCTCATGCATGTCTCCTGCATTAATTTCACAACCACATATAACAATTGACTCAAAAATAAAATTCAATTACACAAATTTCTCCTTTCTACAGAACTGCCAATGAGTGATGCAAGTTCAATTTTTCTGTTTATTCTGATACAAAAACTTGCTACGAATATTGACTGACAATGCCCTTTAGTTGAAGTAATCTTAAAACAGAAAACCAATTCAACTAATACCCATTGCCGTCCTACAGATTTTATCTTCTTCTATTTTTGGACTTTTTAAATACAATTATTTAAAGGTCCAATACTAACGAAAGCGAAAATTCAAATATACTTTAAAAAACACAGAAATAAGTTATTTTTAATAAAAAATGAAATTTGGTATGTAGAAATTCTAAATAAACCACAGTACATGTACAATTATTTTTCTATGCATTATGAATAAAGTTAAAAAGACCTGGGTAGTCATTTTGTCGAATCACTCAGATTTCAACATACATGTAATACACATACTTTTCTTCGTGTTCCAAACACTTTCTGTAAATTTTAACCTGCAAATCTTCATTATTTAGTGTCTTGCATAAGGTAATGTACTTGCCATTGAAATAGCTGTCACTTAATTTTCGCTTAGTAATGGACCTTTAAGTTCTAATTATCCTTTCCTTCTAAACTGACCTCATATTTCACTTAAATCAACTTCTGAAGTCTGTTATCCAAAGTACAACCTATTACATTACCAGATTATATGTTTTAAATAAACTTTTGATTAATTACAAGACATACAAATAACAGTACAAAAAACTTTTTAATCAAATTACATTCCTGGCCATGCATTTAGAGCAAGGGTATATCAAAATATTATCTTCAATTTCACAACTCCTAAATAAGAAGAAATTAAACATAAATAGTATAACTACCCGGTGAGCTGATATATAATTCTACAGTTACTTGTATAAAGCACACAAGTTTACATACAACTCAAGCATATAAGTTCACCAATATATATGATAATGATATATGTTAAAACTCTCATGACATATTAAGGCATGAAGAAGAATGAAGTTTTAGCTTTTGTTTGTGCATAAACTTTAAAAATACTTTAGAAAACTCTGGACTTTGACCATGCTATGATGAGCACCTGCGTTATAAATCCATTATTTATGTAACTGGCTGAAAAGTCAATTTGCTAACTCACCGACACATTTCAACTTCAGTATCAAAAATCTGCATCAGAAAGTAACATAAACTCTCAATCACTTACAAGCTGGCCACCCGCAGCTCCGCCATCACGAAAAAGTAATCTATAACAATTGCTGCTTCCAGAAACTAATAGTAAGCTTTGTTTCTTGAGCTCTGCATGTTACTATGTCATCTATAAGGTATTAAAGGTTTCATTACAATCCTCTACTAGATCTTCAGAAATGTTAGTTATTAAACAGGGGAAGTAATTTAAACAAGAGAAAGTAACAAATGGTGGTTTAATAGATATGCAAGGATGGGTGGTGGATATTAGTCAAAATGTTGTAATTTTACAAATTGTTTGAATAAATAACATTTTGAGTTATGCTCTGTGGAATAAATATAACAATTTGGGATAATTAAAACGGAAGCAAGCTTGTTATGTGTCTTGTACACCTCACTTTCCCTGAATGTACATGTATATAATCTTGTGTAATGCAACCTAGGATAGATGTAGTCACTATGTGCTCAGTTTTTTGAGAAAAATAAAAAAATATAAATCTTGCTGAACGTCCGCTGGAAATAAAGTAAATTCTAATAAACCATCTAAGTTTCTTACAACAAACTCATTTTCTGTATATTTTTCACAAATTTTAGATGAAAATTAAGGTTTTCCTAACTTCATAACTAAAATTTTAGCAACTAGTTTCACTTGATACTAAAATACGAAATCAAATATCCATAAATTAATTACCCATTGACAAAAGCAAACATTCATTATACATGTAGATGTGAAAATTGCTCAGTTTATAGTGTGTCTGATAAAGAGTTACTTCCCTTTCTTCAATCACATTATAAACTGGAGTCAAGTTCCCTGCATATTCACTTCGCAACTGTGCAAAAGACTTACCATGTAAAGAGCACATTCAAACATTTAACAATTTTTTAAAACAAAAAAAGGTGAACCTTCAAAGCCTGCAAAAGTCTGTGAAATCTACAGAAATATACAGATACAGTGTAAATATAGAAATAACAATTATGTGTCTATTAATATCACATTAGTAATAATACAAGTTCAACAATTAACTTTCCATTATACATTCTACTGTTATATACACTGTACAAATAATTTAACAATAAACAGCATTCATTATATTATGTACACATATTATTTAACAGTTCTACCCAAAAACAAAACTTACGAACTAGACTGAACAAAATTACTCAAAAAAGAAAATATATCTTTTTTTTATTTTACATAAAAAAAAATCATAAAATTTTAATAAGACTATGCAGGTGAAATAAATGAAGAAGTTAAACACTGAATCAACCAGTCAATAACTAAAAGGCTCAAAAATGTTTTTGTTGAAAAAGGGCTGAGTAAGTAACTAAGTATGATATGCTTAGAATTGATTGATCAGTGATGAAAAAAGTAACAATGAAGATATGACATTGTGATATTATATTGCTTTCACAAAACAGTCAGGTGAAATAACAGTCATGGTTTATCAATTAACTCTGCATGGTGCATGTCGTTCAATATATATCAGTGCTCAAACAGTTTTTTGTACAGTGTTCACCATTAGTGTAACTGGTAACGAGTATGTAAAGAAGTTACTTTATTTACTACAGTCCCATATCTCCAGTCTACCATTTCAGCATTGCGCAGGCTAGTTACAGGGAGAGATTGAATTTACAACTCTATGATGTTAAGTTTTTTCATTATTTTTTAAATGGACGAAATCAGTATTGCTGCCTGTAGGGCAAGAGTTAAGCAACCTAAAAAAATGGTATTTGATGATTCTTCAAAGCTTTGACAAACACTGCAAAATAACTTTTAACCAAAGAAAAATGCACACATTATTTGTTCATCAAAATTCAGCTTCACTCTTGTGAACTATTTGTCAAGGAAGTAAAATCACAACACAAGTCTCACATCCAAAATTAGAGTCTGAGAGATATGGTTATTTTCATGTACAGATCAAAGAACACAAAGTAAAACGCTTTATGTGTGGTGCACAAAAGAAATGCAACAGTAAAAATAAATTCCAGCTGTAAAGTTGGACAGAATAAGAAAATCCGTGAAAATCAACAAACCAAATTAGCTGTAGCATGCTATATAACTATAGTATACTATGTAACAATAAAAAAGCAGTTTTTTAAAATCTTCACAGATACTGAAGTCTGAAACTAAAACATGACCTTAATCAGTACTGATATTCAGAAACATGGACAACCAGCAAAAACACATTTACTTTAACAAGAGCAAATCTTTAGCCCCATTTGAAAAGGGGGCATGAAAATTTTGACGCTATAGATGCAGGCATTAATTACAGTATAAATAATCATCTGATAATCATTGAAATATCTGTTGAACTATTTCAGCTGCATCTTTAGAGTATCTGTCTGAAATGCTGGATATGACATTTTCTGAAATAGTTCACTCATAGATGTGATATTTGCACAAATGTTCAGCTAATTTTCACTCCAATATCAGCATCATGGATAAATTATAAAAGAATACATGGAGTGCAAATAAAAAATCCCTACAAAATGTCTTTGCCTGAGATCCCTTATATGTCTATTTGAAATTTTTGATAAAAGGGAGTAAAAATTCTGTACTAGTATGTTAACTATTTGGGCTGAATGTATGTATACATGATCACAAATAAGACTGGCCATAATCATTAAAGCATGTGTATATATAACACTTAATACAAATTCTAGTTTCTTCGAATTTCTTTCTATGGCATAAACCTCTTTTATCATGTATAAATCACTCTAGATAAGCTATGGCTGACATCAGAACAAACTTTACAACCTTTGATCTCAACACATTTTCTACGTACATTTTCATGCTCTCTGTTTCTTCTGCATGTAAACCTTACAAACAATATTTCCCCTTGTGTTTCGTATAATCTGATAAGTTGCTTAGCAGAATACTCAATGACTTCCCTCTCCAATGAAAATCCTTTCTTAATAAATTCTGCTTTCTAGATTTTTGTTTTTGTTTTCAAGAGTACTGTTGGACAGAAATAATCCATAAACTTAACTATGATTGGTTAAAATTTAGCCAATGGGAGGGTATGCGACTGAAAGAATTGCCAACATTTCTCAGTCAAACACATGCTCCGAAATTGTTTTGTTATCACTTCCCCTACTTCATACCTTCTAGGTCAACACTCTGGATATTTCTTTGCTGTACAAAACGAACGCTTCCAATTAGATCATAAAAACATCACTCCTGCTGTTTGTTTTGCAAAGTACTTGAAGGAGCTACCATTACAGACAATACATACCATAGATTATAAACGAAAGTGACGTATTGAATGGAAAAGTCTATTTTTGTACAATTCGTACAAAACCGAGAACAATACAAGGCTAAAACCTGAGGAGTTTCTATTTTCTTATCTTTTTGACACAAAACAAGAAGAAAAATATTTCTACAACGTCACTGTATTTTGTAGATTTTTATACAAAATGTAAACTATTTTATATGTATATTTTCAACAAATAATCAAATAAAAACAAGGTTTACAGCTTGTATCACACAAAAACAAGTGCAATATCTTTGTGATCTGTATGTAAAAAGAAATTAAAACTCAGTGACTGAAATATGTATGTAAGTGCCACACTGAATAAATAACAACAGTATTTTATCACAGTTCGAGTACATGGCATATTGACTAGTGTATTTTCATAGACTGGGTTACAATCGTGATGGGCTACCAGTGCCCGATGCTAATTCGAAGAACAATACATAGGCTTCTGATGAGACAGCCTGGTTAGCTCCACAAGGACCCACACTGAAATTAATGAAGACATACCAGTAATAAGTATTCAAAAGTGACATGTCCTAGATCATTTTAAAGATACTTCTCTATCTCTAAAGATATAATTTACTGGAAACCTGTATAGTATTTTCTTGAGTTATATTTTGCACAAGATAAAGGTTTCAGATGTAGCATATGGTCTAAGCTTCTAATCAACAGTTTGAAAATACTTAACATATTTCAGATATGCAATGTTTTTTTCTTGTGGTTTAACTTCTGTTCGATAGTACATGTGTATTACAGTTATTTAGAGGCAGGCAGCTCATCTTACCATCATTCCCAAGAAGGACCAGAACTTAACCCACATCTTACTTAAACACTGATAACTTTCTCACATAAAATGACATAGTCAGTAGCAGGGCCTCAATCAATAATGAGTCGAAGTGATTTCAAGTAAAAGATAACCATCTGACCAAAGATAGTTAACAAGGTGGCTTTGATGGCACTATATCTCTCACCTGGCTATGATTAGCTAAAATACAAGGTAACCAACCAAAGTCAAAGTATATTACACTGTAGTTGTAACAAGAGGCCCAAAAAGGCCAGTATCGCTCTACTGGACTGACTTGACTGTTCTTCCTAAGTTTTATGAAAATCTGTTGGAATGTTATCAAGGAAAAGCTAACAGAGATCACAGTGTTCTTGACACTGACCTACTGATACTGAAAACAGTAGGGATTATCAACTCAGTAAGACCAATCATTGTATGAAATTTGAAGACTGCAGGTGATACGGATCTCAAGATATTAAGCAGAACAGATTTTCAAAGTTCTGGTCACTGTGAATTTGACCTTAAACCTACTGACCCCAACAACAATAGGGATCATCAACAGGTTGCAGGAAACCTTCTGAGCATGTTCTTTGAACACCTTTGGTAGAACTTCATGCAAGGAACATACCTGTATCGGCTTAGTGGTTTCAGAGGAGATGTCGTTTGAAGGAAATGGTTGATGGATGTACAACATACAACAATCAGTAAGCGATCAAAATAGCTCACCCTGACACTTTGTGCCAGGTGAGTAAAAATGAGCTAACCTAACTTTCAAATTTCACAACAAAAGAAGATTGCAAGACAGAACAATTTCAGCACTAAAAAATGTAAGTTATCAAATAAATTAAAGTGAAATAATCATCATATTGTTATTTCTACTTACTGTGTGTCATTAAAACTGTTCCATTCCCCACTGAATGGATGTTTACACTTTGCAGTATAATGACCTCCGTAGGTTGTCCCAGAGTGTTCACTTACAGCATAAAGGTTATACATGGTCTGCTGACCTGTGAATAAAATCATAAGGCAGAGTAATAACAAGAGCTGTCTCATGACAGCACGCTCGACTATTCGAAAGCTTGTCGGTAAAATGATTTTTTTTGTCTAAGAACAGGTGTATTGTGTAATTGTCTACAGAATTAAGATCAAAGACAAAGATATGAAACTTGTTCAAATACCTATGTAAATGTACATTACATGCAATGCCTTACTCTGGATTCTGTAAGCCAACTGGGGGGAGATGGGGGGGGGATAATTTCAAAGAAATACATGACCTTGTATATTTGATCATGAATAACTTTGTAACGTTTCAAAATTGATATGTTTAAAATTAAAAAAGCATGTGCATGCTGCGTAATTATTCTGTGACATTTCAAAAGTAAGCCATTTCGAGTATTTCTAATAACAGTCTGATAAAAACTGTGACAAAATTCTAAGTTAAAAAGGGGCATAAATATACTCAGTTCCAAAAGAAAGTGTGCACTTTTTTATTTCTCCATTTTGATAAAACGTATCGGTCTCGAATTTCGAACACTACCTTTATACATGTACACAATTTTGCTATCGATTGAATGTGCTGTCAATGCACAGGCAATTGAGCATAAATTGCTCTAAATTTTGATGCCAAACATCATAATATTTCTGTTAAAAGTAATACATAAAATTAACAAAAACCTAAGTGCACACTTTCTTTTGGAACTGAGTATATGTCAAAAATCAAAAACATCGGTGAAGATGTTGATAGTAAACATACATTTTAAGTTTCAAGTCAATACTTTGATAGTATTCAAGATATTTGACTTCATAAAAATCTTTAACTAAAATTCTAAGTTAAAAAGGGGCATAAATCTAACAAAAATCAAAACAGAGTTATGGGGATTGTTTCCTCAGGTGAAGATGTTGATGGTGGACATATAATTTGAGTTTCAAGTCAATACCTTTGAAAGTATTCAAAATATTTGCCTTTATAAAATCTTTTACCAAAAATTCTAAGTTAAAAAGGGGCATAAATCTGTCAAAAATCAAAACAGAGTTATGGGGATTGTTTCCTCTGGTGTAAATGTTGATGGTAAACATATAGTTTGAGTTTCAAGTCAATACCTATAGATATTTGACTTTATAAAAAAATGTAACCAAAAATGATAATTTAAAAAGGGGCATAAATCTGTCAAAAATCAAAACAGGGTTATGGGGATTGTTTCTTCAGGTGAAGATGTTGATGGTAGACACATACTTTGAGTTTTAAGTCAATACGTTTGATAGTATTCAAGATATTTGAATTTATAAAAAACTTTAAAATTCTAAGTTAAAAAGGGGCATAAATCTGTCAATAATCAAAACAGAGTTATGGGGATTGTTTCCTCAGGTGGAGATGTTGATGGTAGACACATACTTTGAGTTTCAAGTCAATACCTTTGATAGTATTCAAGATATTTGAATTTATAAAAAACTTTAACCAAAATTTCTAAGTTAAAAAGGGGCATAAATCTGTCAAAAATCAAAACAGAGTTATGGGGTTTAATACCTCATGTGTAGATGTTGATGGTAAACATATAGTTTGAGTTTAAAGTCAATACCTTTGACAGTATTCAAGATATTTGACTTTATGAAAAACTTTAACCAACGCAGACGCCGACGCTGGGGCGAGTGCAATAGTCTCCTTATTCTTCGAATAGTCGAGCTAAAAATGCTCAAACATATGCAGTTTCATCTGTTGCATTTTATACATTAAGGTAATACTGAAAAATGTAGATAGTTCTCAGAAACTGTCATAGGCTCTTGTGTGCTGTTATTTTCTATCATCATTCAGGCCAAAGTTTTAGGGCATAAATTCTGCCAAAAAAACTGTATGCAATAAGTTGATCTTAGACTTTAGAAACAATATTGGCCAAAGAAAAACTAGTCCTGCGAATAAAAACGCAAGGTATCAGCAAGGTAAACAATATTTTATACAACATGTCTTCTAAAACCATAAGCTTTTTAAGGATATTCAAATATACATTTTTGTATAATGCACAAACTATGCCATCAAATCTTAAAACAATGAACAGAACAGATGACAATAAAGTTTACCTTTCTCTGCTGCAAACTCTTTCATGTCAATACCTTTGATTGGGAAGTTGACAAGAGTAGTAATCTTCCTACTGTACCTTTCTTGACTGAACCTTTTTAAATCTATGACTCAGTTAAGGTCTCTATGTAATGCCAGCTCCATGTAACAACACTACGTGACTACTTACTTGTTACTATAACATTTTATTCAGTTACAAAAAATTGGGCATACACAGAGTATGTAAATACAACACCTTGTGCTTTATTTGCAAGCTTTACACGTTCCATAACACCATTACGCCTTACTATTGTTGACATGATGAACCAGTCTGAGACAAAACTGCTATCCATACAACAGACTAATTCATTTGTAGTATTCAAGCCCATAGTCATATGCCATTTAAAGAGATTATTTTGAACGTCATGTTGGTGACTTGACCATATAGATGGTGAATGAAAGACTTGACTAAAAAGAAATGTAATACTGCATTAAAAGGCAAATTAAAAGTTCTACAATATACATGTATGTTGTAAGGATACGAAGCACTAATATTGGAGGGAATTTCTGAATCGAAAAACGTTTTGTACACGATCTTCTCTTCTTACATTTGGCACAAGTCTGAAAGAGAGAAAGAGGGAACTTCCAAAACTCATTTAACACAAATATTATGTACATGTGTACATCTCACATGTTATATCTATAATCTAGTAAGTTTTGACAATGTCCATCTTATGAAAGATACGCGTGACCATCATCTTGACTATCACAAATGTACTACTAAGTGACTGATCAAGTTTTGTAAACAGAAGAACTGCAGTAAAGGTACCAATTTTGCACATTACTTCAACAACTCAGGCACTTGCTTAGAACGCTAGCAAATTAAGATAAAGTCATTTAATACTTGGAAGTTTACACAGCAACTTACTGTTTGTATCAAAATAAACAACAGATAGCCCAGCAATTAAATAAAAAGTTCCACTTCTAAGACCACCTGAATTAAGACCTGCTTCAATATTAAGACCAGACATTAAGGAAGGTTTCGGAACCAAATGTTCAATTTCATTGTCTCACTAATCCGACTGATTCATTAATTTTGAAGGATTGTCTTAATACAGAAACTTTACTGTACTACCAGACATGACAAACTAGCTGACATTGACAAACTAGCTGACATTGACAAGCTATCACAGACATAAACTTTCTTGGACATGATAAAATATTACAGTCAAGACCTACCATCGTAGAAATATTAAAATATAAGATATACTCACAGGGCTTTCATCTCCTTCAAGTATCTCCTCTTTCATGAACAGGCTTAGACAGTCTATGATGTCACATTCTGACCTCAACTGAAATTTAAATTTTGTATTAAGACAAGCAGCAGTAGATGTTTATCAAACCTTGCATAGCTTGACCTACACATGACATTAAAATGATTTACATATGTATGTAACAATACAACTTAAGTCTTTGTAGAGAATACTAAAATCCTAGTACACACATAACACACTGTAGTGAAATAAAACAAAAACAAACTGAGGATGACAAATTTAACGCAGAAAAAAGGGAAATAACTCTTTCAACTAAACTTGACTAATACTGTACAAGTAGTCTGTGAGACAATGTTCTCAATGAAAACTGAGAAACAATGCAATGTGGTGTTACATAAATACTCACAAAAGAGCCGCTGCTTCCCTAGAGGTGTAACAATACATTCTCATCATAACACGATACATATCATTACATTTAGTCACAAACTCACGATACAATATTCTTTGATATGATACAGTTCCTAGCATAAGAAGTTGAATACACTAAAGATAACCAGTGCAACATCTCAAGCAATGTCCATCCATGTTTTACGATCGCTTTTGATTTGATTTTTAATTAGAATATTGGTAATTCATATAACGATTCAATGATCATGATACTATACCCTTTTACACACAAAGTTATGGAGACATTCAAATTTCTTGTCGAGTATTTATTTTGTAACTGATACCAGAATAGAGCTGTAAAAAAAAAAAAAATTCTGAGATAATTTTTCACTTTAGACAGATTAGTTCAGTCTACTTTATTGGCTAAATTTTAAGATGACAGGTGCAGCATAGCATTGTACAAAATACAATGTATATGTCGTATCATGATGTATCGTATCAATATGAGTCGTGATACTATCGTTATCCCATCCCCCAACTAACAAACACATCACTCTTTCCATGTCTAAACATATTCAGTATCTCTCCTTGCTCATAATCACTGTCAAAGGAGTGTCAGTAGTGAGTGTTATAAGCTTTACCTTTGGTACAGGCAAGGACAGATCCCAGAAGGGGTCGAATGTCACTGATCTATGACCACACTCATCAAACTTCAGTTCACTTTTCAGCTGACCCACAAATATCTCTGCAAGAAAACAAAAACAGTTTGGATTTTGATTTGTTAGATCTAATTGCTTAGCTTTACATACTCAGGTCCTTGATACAATATCAACAGTGTGTGCACTTAGGACCTCAATTTCATGATTCCTATGTGTTTTTCATATTACCTTGAAAACAATTTCTACAGCTTCATACATTGTCATTCTATTTCTCTGATTGGTCAGTCCAAAGTAATACGGCTGTATCTGCTTCTATCTATTTATACACATAGAACTCTTTGACAGTCAGCCCCCTAGATTGGAAGCCCCATTAATCCCATATATCAGCTACAGGTCACAGACTGTGTTGGTTTACCTTTAATGAAGTTCTTATCTTATGAAACTTTAAGCCAGAAGTATTTTATTAATTTTATGTTCATATAATAATGTTGAAATGACTCACCGACTATTTTACTATGATCATATCTTAAGTAGTTGTTCCAGTACTCAGCAGCCTTTTCAGAATCACTGAAATAAACAAAAGAAAACAAATAAACATGGCTGTGAAAATACAATTTCTACCAATCCAGAATCTATTTTTTTTCAGTAACAGCTGAATTTTGCAACCATTCTGTTTTATGCTGAATCATATCATATGGACAATGCCTAGTGCACCTTTTTCAGAGCAAGTACTTCAAACTAAGACAGATTTTATTTAAATAGTCTGGACCATGTGAACAACAATATGAAAATTCTTTTGCCACTGCTAAACACTCACACAGACAAAAAAAAACCTTTCTTTTATGCTAACTAACAAAACACTTTTTCTATCAGTAAAACATTTTCATATTTTATCAATAAGAGTATGACGAAACAGATCTCGTATCAGTCACAGTGTGGCAATATAGGTCTTCTGGAACTACGTTTTTTCAGTAGTACATGTACATTTTTGAACAGTTAGCATAAAATAAAAAGATTTTTTTTTTCATTTTAACTGGATATGGAATATACATGTATCTAAACTCAAAGTGATACAATTTTTACTCGTACTTTTGAAAATATTATAATTGTATCACTTTTTGTTGAGATATCTGTTTCCATATCAACTCAAAACCAACAATTATGCTCTGTATCACATTTGGTGACACTGGACAATGGCAACATGGCAAGAAAATGTCAAGCTTGATAACCAGATGAACACCAACCATGCTTCTTTCCGGCATTATTCACATCACATGTATGCAACCGTCAAACTTTCCTATGTCATTTAAACTTAGATTGGTTGCTTACTCATTTATTGGCCTTAAATAAAAGAATCGCAAGTCAAAGGTTTTAAACATTAAGGAGTCATTAACCTTAATCTCTCTCTACACATTCCATATGATTCAGTCCATCCATTAACTCTGTACTGAACATGTACAATGTTTTTGTATTTACTATTTTCATACATGCAATAAAAAAAAGGAGAAAACTGATGCAGAAATATTTCATTTCCTTGATATTGGATTAAGTCACTCTACCAAAATTAATCAACAGAGATCATAGATCCACGGTGCGATAGTGGTTAAGTTCTCATGCAAAATGCAATGTAAGAATTATGATAGTGCACTTATGATATTAGATTACCCACTGCTTTACAATAGGGACATGCAGGGTGTCCTAAATCAATTATGTTTCATCTAATTACATCAATATTTAATGTCACCAGGGACACTAGCTGATCTTAACAATAACATGAAAATACTCGTTTTACTGGCAAAAATGTACCACTTTCACAATGTTGCTAAGCAACAGTTTAGTTTTACTTTAGGCCATGTTTACATAAGCATTTAGTTCAATAACATACAGTATTATCAGCAAGCTCTTAGTTGAAGTTGTTCATATATACCTAAATATTCAAAGGTCACCATACTAAATTTTGCAGCCCCTGTCATTTCCAAATTGATCAAATGGATCTGGGCCATATTAAGAACTTATGTGGGACTTAAACAAGAGCTGTCAGAAGGACAGCGCGCTCGACTTTTTTAGTGCTTGCCTATAAAACAAAACTTTGACAGTTAAGGGCACACAAGACTTTAACTAGGAATTTCTAAGTACAAATCAAGAAACATTTTCACAGAGTTATCTTCTCTTGCTTACAGATAGGTCTCATGATGGCACATAAGAACTCCAACTTCCAAAGTAATATCTCAAATGGTTAAGTCAACAAGTGGACAAGAATGAAAATTTTAACTGAAATTCTAAGTCAAAAAGGGTCATAATTCAAATAAAATCCTTGACAGAATTACCTTCTCCTGCCCATGTTTTTGGATCATGATAGTAAACAAGTATTCCAACTTTCAAATTAATATCTCAAACAGTTCAGTCAAAAAGTGGACTGGTACGAAAAACTTAACCAAGATTCTAAGTCGATAAAAGGCCTTAATTTTTAAAACAAATCCCTGACAGAGTTACCTTCTCTTGCGTACAGATGGGGGTAATGATGTGAAATAGCATTAAAAGTTTCAAAGCAATATCTCAAAGGGTTAAGGCAATAAGTGGATTTTACCCATATTCAATGTATTTTCTAAGTAAAAAAGGGGCATAATTCTGTCAAAAACCTTGACAGAGTTATGTCCTCTTGTCTGTTGATGAAGGTCGTGATGGTAAACAAGTATGGTTAGTTTCAAAGCAATACCTCCAATGGTTTTGAAATAAAGTGAGGTGGTACAAAAAACTTAACCAAGCTCAATACACTTTTTAAGTAAAAAAAGGGCCATAATTCTGTCAAAAACCTTGACAGAGTTATGTACTCTTGTCTGTAGATGGAGGTTATGATGGTAAACAAGTATGGTAAGTTTCAAAGCCATACCTCTAATACTTTTGAAATAAAGTGGGGTGGTACGAAAAACTTAACCAAGGTGTGACGCCGACGCCAACGCCGACGCCGGGGCGAGTAGGATAGCTCCCCTTTTCATAGAAAAGTCGAGCTAAAAATGAATGCAATTATTTATACAATTGTTTGAGCACTGAAGACATGCAAATATCAGTTATTTGCAACTATAAAATTTCCTTACGAGCTAGACGGCATCAACTTCCAAAATGGGATAACATACATGTAGTATAAAATACTACATGTACATACCATATATCTGAGATCTGTAGGAACATATTTGTGGACGTTTTACGGGATATGTCTATAAAGAAAACGAAACGTTGAATGTTTTTGTTTGGATTTTAAATTTGTGGATCTACCAACCCATCAAATCCACAAAATGTACTGTCCCTGGAAAATTAATGGTTGTACAGAAATGTCAACAAACCTGCTGAAATGATCATCGTTGATTTGTAGAGGTTTGGGTTTCTGTGTCACCTTGTTGACGTCTTCATGCAGACCTTCAAGCAAATAACGAAGGAACTCCTGGGCATCTTGCTGTCTGTGTAATAATTCAAAGTCAAAATTAAAATGACTCATGAGAACTTTTTCAAGTGATATTATCCTTGAAAATGACCAAAATAATTTTAAGAGAAAAAGTCTTTTAGTAAAATCGATACAGTAAAAATGGTTCTTTAGTGACAATATTTCTGCCCTTGCTGCAGTCACAGATATGATTGTTTTCTATTTTGTGAAATACTGGACTCTCAAGGAAAACGTTGACATAAATTTGTTCGGAAAAACTTAGAGAATGGGTTTTACAGGTTTTTTTTTTGTTTAATGTAACTGAATAAAATACGTTTGCAATTGTCAGTTCATGTGATATATTTCACACATTCCAATCATGTTCATTAAAAGGCAATTTTCTTTGTTTTTGCTATTGTTTGCAGATCAAGTGATAATCAAACCATTATCTGTTGTGAAGAGAATTGAACTTTATGTCCTAATTTACATGGCAAACAACATTAATTAATTAATGTTATCCCACTGTTAATGTGTTAATATTTTATCGGCATACACGTAATTATTCCTATTTACGTGTGATTCTACCACTAAAAGTAAATTTTGATGCGTATATATTATATGAAGCATGAAAAACTCATTTTTATAAGGTATAACCAAAGTAAAAAGTGAAATAAATGAACCTGTATAATAGATTTTCTTAATTTAATACAATAGTGCTACAGTTAAGATTTCAAAATAGAGGCAAGTTGTTGATTTGTTTCATAAAATATAATGCTACACAGTTACCTTACATAAAGAATATTTCTGGACTATTTATCAAATGCATCTAATCTTTATCACCCTTCATGCATTTATAAATTAATGTTTTACTGACTTCGCACACCAGGAAACCAATTATAATAGATATTCTGGTAGATGTTTGTTTCTTTCCGTCTCCCGAGTCTAAATAAGAGAAACAAAAGTATAAATATTGACTTACTGATATCCAGAAAATCTTGGAGCAAATTTCTGTATTTGTGACTTAAATGAGTTTGGCGACACATATGAATTGCTCTTGTCCTTCCAAAATGATGTGATCAAGTTTGCATAAGCTGAAATAAGTACAGATAGAGTTATTTTGAATCTATAAAATTCCCCCCAAAAAATATGTTCATATAACAACAATCACCTTTTAATACTTTTTTGAGACAATTAACATTCATTTGTCTGATTGTTGACAAATGGTTTTAGTCATACATCATCTTTCTAAAAAAATATCTATCAACAAGTAACAAGGGAGTGCAGAAGAAAGTTAATGTGTTGTTCTTTGATTCGTACCCTAGCTTCATCTGACCCCTGTGCTGGTTGTTCCGAGGAAGCCAACTTGAGAGTGACCTCATATGCTTAACATTTTCTTTAACCTCCTTGGTGAGGAAAATTATTATCCAGTGCAGATCATGATCAGATCATGATGAGTACATTGTCTGCTAGTCAGTCAGTAAATTTTCAGTATATATTCATTTCAGTAATTAATTACACTGTCCAAATTGATAACTGACAAACCAACTTTTGATCACATGATTAATGACTGATTTTCATGCCTAGTGGTTGATCAGAACAATTTCTGACAAAAGCACAACCCGACACCTATATCATCTGACTCATATCAACTATCATGTAATAAAACATAAACTAACAACAAAACTACTGCATAATATGTATCAACATATTAAATTGTTGTTTGAATATCTGACCTCTAGTTCGATTCAAATATGAAATAATTTTTCTGTTCTGATCTGTTCTGTTCATAAACAACTGATCAGCTATCATCTGTGTTAATGAGTGTATAGATTAGACACTGCGAAAAGATAGAAATACTTAATGAACTTACCAATAATCAAGGCCCCTTTTAATTTACTTGTGGTTTTATTTTTATCAAGGATGTAGTCCTCCTTGAGTGTATATTCCAGAAGAGGTTTTGTATTGCTGAGGCATTGTAACACTGAGTTCATAAAACACTGAAAAATCAAGATACAACATATTAAGATTATACACTTGGCACATGTCCATTATGTTACATAACAAGCATTTTTATGCTCTCATTGTTGCTTGCTACAGGTATGTACTTCCTTGTAAATCTCAATTACAGTGTCACTGCACCATTTCTCTAGTTATGTTTGTGCACAATTCAAAAATAACTGCTAGAATGATTCATTCTTTAATTGTTTGGCACTGCAAGCCATTAATTAAAAACTGAAGGAAAGAAACCAACATTGTAGTTGCATATTATGAAACATTTAAGGATAATTTTAATGTAAGTCTACAAGTATTAGTCACTTTGGGTGTCTTATTTGGTACAGGGGAGAGTCGTCGGGAGACAATGGCACATGTATATACATATTTCATTTTGTACCATAAATCGCTCATCCATGCAAATTCAAGATACTTGAGCATCAACATAGACTCTAAAGAGAGAACTAAACTATATTTGATTGAACACAATCCAGGTAGACAGTAAGTGGATATTTTGTTCACAATATGATATGATTTATAATCTATTTTTATGATTTCAGGCTAACAAAAAACACCCAAAAACTTACTGTATTGCCAATGTTTCTCAAGCCCACTTTTCCGCCATAGTTGTACTTGTTATTACCCTGGAAAAACACAAAGGAATAATTTAACATGTAACCTACATGTACAATGTAGCGGTATATGTATATTCCACAAACATAATTATGGCAAATAATCTATGCCTTAGTCTAATGATGAATTCCTGGCCTAGTAAGTAAAGGAGGACTGTTCCATCAGATACATAAATATATACATAACAACTTTTAAAAACGCAACCTTATTGCACAGCCATAGATTTTCAGTAGTTGTAAAATTGCTCTTTTTGCAAATTTGCTGACATTCACAAATGAAATTATGCTTAAATTTTGTTCTGAACTTGTTGAATAATACCAAGGAATGGCAAAAAGCACAATGTTCTTAAATTTTCCAAATTACGCTTGCAATTACCATAAAATACCTATTCAATCTCTGGTTGCCTTTTTTAGAGTTGTTAAGTATATCTCGAAAACATGTTACAAATCATCACTTAATAACTTATACTAATGAGAGTTGTCAGGCTAAGATTCAAACTTATGTACACTAAACAGACAATTAGCCCCCGAGACTGCAACTCACCAGAGTCAATAAGAAAATGATGTGTCAAACATTTAACTGTAACAAAAATACATGCAGCTTACAAGCACTGAAAAATCACTTAACAGCCTAATTACAAGCACTGAAAAAATCGCTTAACAGCCTAAAACATTTAGCATAAAATGTATTGGTATGAAAGTAAATAAGCACTTACACTTGAAATGGAGCTGCTAGAACTCTGCCGTGACAGGGTCTTTGATGTGCCTATATCGTTTATACTTTCATTTCTTTTGTTTTCATTTTCTCTTTGTATACTAGTAGTACGTCCAATACTATCTCTATTCTTTGGTGTGAATATATCATCATTGTTAGAAACAGAGCCATTTGACATCCGACTTACACGAGATGCCACTCTTGAACTAGTGTCATTTAGATTTTGTTCATAACGATCCTTCCGTGACTCTCTTGCGCCGTATAAACTATCATCTGAATCATTTATTCTGGGTGAGGCTTTAACGCTATCTGTACCATTTAGTTTAATTTTTGATAAATTATCCGATAAACGGTCTGTAGTAGAAACACTTCTTGAGCGTAAACCCCTACTTGCCGTGTCTTTCGTTGTATTATTCAATGCTGCATTAATTGGAGAGTATTTCCTTTCATGAGTTCCCACAGATGGTGTGTAATCAAACTTTGGATAAGAGTGGTCTGCTCGCAAAGGACCACGCACACTGCTAGTGCTATTTTTTCTTAACTCGCTTAAGTGGCTGTTGTAAGTTCCGGTACCTATTTTCCTTCCAGTATGATCTAAAGGACCTGGCCCTGCAGGTAGAGGTCTGGAGCTTGGACGACTTGAGCTTGTCCCACCATACAAAGAGGATGATGAGGGACCACTAGTAGTGCTGCCATATCTCCTTGAAGCTGAACCACTTCTTCTCGGGTATGCAGAAGAGTATGTAGAACTACCACCTGGCATTGTTCCCCAACCGGAAGACGGTAACGGAGAAAGTAGGGTGGTTCGGTAACTCATCTAGAGCTTTTGGCGGACACCAGTTACACATCAGTTTAAGATCCAAATTTCATAAAAACTACATCTTTTTTTTGTTTTTGGTTTTATCACACATCTACAAAATATGAAACAACGAAATTGATTAATTTTGTTATATTAGCAGCAAAAGCATAAGCTAACTTAGTAATCCAATACTCCTTTGAGACGGACACAATCAGACTAGAAATATTTAGCCATATTGGTTAACATGATCTGATTCAGTTTTAGTTCTATGTACAGCTTCACATCTCTGTAAAGCTTGCAACTTTGTTTTCATTACAATAGTATACAGTAGAAACCCAAAATTTATTTAATATTGCATACATATAAATGAAAACACTAGCTTTTAAAATCTATAAATCAGAATACATTGATAGCTTGCAAAAAGTACATGTTGTAACTGCAGTTTCAAAGCCCATAATGCAGGTACAGTTAAACTTCGTTTGCTCGAACTTCATTCGCTCGAATACAACCCCGACCGTCGCCACACCCCCCCCCCCCCCCCCCCCGCCAAAATCTCTATATAAACCATATTGTTCCACCTCCGAAACCTCGAACACCGATCTCTCGAACCTGTCTGGCGGTCCCTTCAGATCAATTTCATTGTCATTTACATCCTTTTGCTCGAACAATAAAAGGTGACAGTCTCAATTATCGGGCAACCAATTGTACTTTTGATCAGGGCGTTGTTAAACGGCGCATGTTTTTAACACCTCGGTAAATGGAACAATTAAAGGTAATCTAAATTTCTTTTACAATGTTGACATTAGTAGTAGTTGGCAAAACTTTAAGGTTTTTTCCACGAAAATGAAAGAATATTTAATAAGTGACGGATTTTTCAGAACGACATGTTGCCGTTAAAAACATTAAGAAAAATAGTGCAAGTTATGTGTTAGAGATTTTATCAACTTTTTTTGTAACTAAAATTGGAAATTGTAGTGAATAAAGTATGTGTTTTATGAGCTTTCCAATGATATAAAACGTTTTGAAATGTTTTTCGTTTTAAGAAAGTCAGGTATACCCGAATCGGATATCGACTTTTAGACCCACCCGCTTAGTGCTCTTCAAAAAGGAGGTAGTCAAAACAAATGCAATAATTTAACTGAATTTCGTCGATTTAACAATTTTTTTATGCTGGGACAAATTGTCTGAGGTTCAAGCTTAGTGTATAACATGCACTAATGTTGGGAAACATGGGTTAAAATGCGTATCATATTCAAGTTTCATGAATGGTGAACCTCGATGGCTCGAACTACCGATCCCTCGAACTAAAATCGACGGTCCCTTCGAGTTCAGCGAACGAAGTTTAACTGTATTTAAATTCCTTCTCCAATGTAAGCCTGCAACTGTGATTTTGTATACTGAATTTCAGCACAGTTTGTATGTTGTTCAACAACTTTGACAAACAGTTTGTAAAGACTTTTGTTACATAATGCACTTGGTACAATTTAAATGTATAATGCTAACCTATACCTCAGAGGTTTCAATTTGTCAAAGGATTTCCTTATATATAAATCTATATGAAACAAGTGAGCCCTGGGGCAAGCCAATTTGACCCAAAGGCTATAATTTGAACAGTCTTGGTAGAGGACCACCCGATATGCTACATGCATAACACGTAAACATCAGGGCTTATTGTATTAAACAAGATTTTTAAAGTGTTTCCTTATAAAAGTCTTTATAAAACCTGTGACTTGGAGCAGGGTAAAATATGACCCCAGCAGCATGCTTTAGACAAAATAGATAGATGACCACCACACAATGTTACATAGCAAATTGAATCAAGATGTAGGCTTTACAGTTACTGTCAAGAAGTCTTATTAAAGTTTTACCCTATATTTCTATGTAAAACATATCACTGACCCACCCCAGGGTAGGTCCAATTTTGACACCAGGGCCATATTTTAAATGCTCTTGATATTGGCACATTAAACCCGGCATCCTGTTGAAGCTCACAAAAACTCCTGGTAAATTAAAATTACAAAAAAATCATACGAAGCCCATTCAATATCAACATACGTCCCATAGTCAATACTCTGACACGTAATATATAAAATGCAAGAAGTACTAGTATTGTGTACTGTTGAGAATATTAAGCGGCAATTCTTAAACTGTTCAAACAGTGGTGATTAGCTGATAACTAACTGACAAATAAAGTCACTACTCTCCAAACATGCCGCTAACTAAATCATTTAAGGTTACCAACTTAAAGATTTGGTGTTTTTTTAACTGCGCCAAAACAAATTCATTCAGGTGTTTTGTAGGTAGCAATGATAAGTGACCCTTTTAAACAAACTGTGGAGTCGTCATCAGATTTTTAGCATACTTTTCAAAAACGATGTCTAAAAAGATACAAAGAGCGGTGGTGCAGTGGTTGAGTGAATAAGGCTCTGGACTACTAATCCGGAGGTCCCCTGTTTGAATCCAGTCTTGAACACTGGAAATTTCAGAAACGCTTTTCAGTGCTTCCCACCCATCTAGAGATGAACTGGTTAGAAACCCAGAGGTATTCTCACGTGTAACGGTGCTATACAAAGAGCATGTAAACAGGAACCAAGGTGTCTATTAGTAAAAGAGCTAGGATCTGGTACCCGGATTCAGTTGTATCTTTATCTGTCTCTCTTCAACCAGCGCCTGTCAGGAGTCTTGGCAAGTTCACCCAAGGAGAAGTCCCAGAGTCGACCGGGACTTATAAACAATAAAAGAAACAAGAGAGCCAAGATGGCCCTATATTGCTCACCTGGCTACCATTGGCTATAATAGAAGGTCATCAATAGCAGAAAGGGCCAATTTTGACCTGGAGCTCATGATTTTCCTCTATATAAGCCTATGTATAATCAAGAGACCCTTGGGCCGAGTCAATTTTGACTCAGGGGTCATGATTTGAACAATCTTGGTAGAGGATCACCAGGTAATGCCACATGCTAAATATCTAAGCTCTAGGCCTTGTGGTTTCAGATGGATTTTAAAAATTGTTCCTACATACATGAAATAAGCCCATATTAAAAACAAGTGACCCTGGGCAGGGTCAATTTTGGCCCAGGTGTCATGATTTGAACAATCTTGGTAGAGGGTCACAAGGTTATGCCACATGCTATTAAAATATCTAAGCTCTAGGCCTTGTGGTTTCAGAGAAGGAGATTAAAAAAAATAATTTCCTGCATAAGCCTGTATAAAAATAAGTGACCCCTGGGTGGGGTCAATTTTAACACGGGGGTCATAATTTTAACAATCTTGGTAGAGGTCCACTTGGTAATACCACATGCTTAATATCTAAGCTCTAGGCCTTCTGGTTTTAGACCAGAAGATTTCTTAAGATTTTCTTAAAAAGCCTATGGAAAAACAAGTGACACCCCCTGGCAGAGTCAATTTTGACCCAGGGTAGTCTTGGTAGTGGTTCACTAGGTCATGCCACATGCCAAATATCTAAGCTCTAGGCCTTCCTCATCGTCGGAACCCCCGTTAAATATTCAGTTGCCACTGCTGATGAAGCATATAGCGTAAAGAGGGGGACGTGGGTATTCGACGAGAAGAAGATTTTTGAAGTTTTTTCCTTTTATGTTGCCATGGCAACCAGAGTTTTGCATGGTATGGAATTATTTGAACAACTATGAAAGGGCTTCATGCAAGGAACATCCCTGCCAAGTTATATCATCGGTGGCTTAGTGGTTTCAGAGGAGATGTCATTTGAAGGGAAATGTTAACAGACGTACACCGTATGCAGGACAGAATGCGATCCCAAGTGCCAGAGTGAGCTAAAAACAAAGTGCCAGAGTGCGCTAAAAACAGGTCAAACCGATGAGCCGAATGAATTAGGCTTAAGCGAGTCTAAGGTAAAGACAGAGATTTCAACTTTCACCAAATGAAAAAATGAACATGATCTATAAATAATCTGATTGGTTAACTCAAAGACCTATAGAGCTCCAGATAAGATGCCTATTTTCATAAATACACTCTATTTATTTCTACATACGCTTTCAAAATATTTGTAGAGTTTACGAATACACATTTAAAATCTGCAATACAATTTAATTGATCAAGGAATATAACATATTTGTTACTGTATTACATTGGTGTTTTGTATTGATTACCCTTTGAACATGTTTAAAACTTCTTTTAACCCTTTATAAATCTAAAATTTATAACCTTTGAAAATAAGTCAAATATACCCTCTTAAAATACTGTCCGGGGGTAAAATACCCTTTGCCCAAAAAAATATATGGGAGCAGCACTGGACCTATATACAGAACTGATGGATTTGCAACTTTCTAAAAAATCAATAAAACGATACCTGGAAAAAGTTACCCTTAATGCCTTTCATGCGCTCAGCAGAGGCTCTGCTAATGGGCACTTGTTAGACATTGCTTAAAAAGGAGGACATGTATACGATATTTGATTGACACAACTGCCGTGTATCTTTTTTTAAACATACTTCTTGTCATACAAAACTATTTATATATCTGACAAATTATGTTTAAAAAAGCATTCATTCAAATCAGTGTATTAAAATCGACCGGAATAGCATTTCATTTTCATTCGTTGGTGACAAGTTTCGACATATTCACAAATTTCCTACAAATAAAATCGATAAAAGTTTCGTATTACAATAATTGAAACTGACTTGAATATTACAACAATCAGGGGCCTAGCTAGAGCAAAATTTTACGGAGAAGTCACTTCTCCCTGAGCTGAAAATAGGGAGAAGTTTGGAGTCTACAAGGAGAAGTGAGGGAAAAGCAAGATATTTGTTGTTTGTTTGTTTCAAAGCAAAGTACATCTTAGTTAAACAACTAAATGGTTGTGTGATCAATCAGGAGATTGGCCATTATTTTGAGACTTCAGGAGATGTTTAGAGACTGATTTTCATGCATTTTTATTGCTTGAACGGAACATTTTTAACATACATGTACATGTAACTGGATAGTAATAACATACAGTTACACCCCCTAGCCCCCCACCCGCTGTCATTCCCATCAAAGACTTATTAAGCTGTTGTTATAGGTCTTTGTTCTCATAAATGGTCAAGTTTGATGGTCATATCAATTGCCAACAAACAACAGTTATTAGGTGTACACTCTTTGTAAATTAGATGACAACAATATCTACCTGTAGTCAGCATCGTATTAAAAAACGTATACCAAAAAAAACCTTAAAATTCTTTCTATTTGTAAAATATTTTGTGAAAAGTAAAAGGTGGGTAATCAAATCCAGCCTATTACAAGTTTAATTGGAAAGTCTGAAGTACGAAACTCATTTTTGATGGCTGGAAATACGACCAAGATACAAGTGTACCTAATTTCGGATAGACGCTTACGCGGATCTGCCAATAAATTATCGGCTTTATTCTTCGGTTGAAGCCTTCACCAGGATTATCACTCGTGTCATATTGTGAAATCTGCCTTAAGGCAACCTTTTTGTCGGTCGAAAATTGATTGAGGGGGCGGAGTTAATCATTATTCATGGTTCATACAGAAATTCCGAGACAAAATTCAAGTACTTTTCAAGGACTTTTTTCTAATTTTCAAGGACTAAAATAATGCGCAAAAAGCGACTTTATGTCGGGATACATAGTCAAATGTCATCTTAAATCATATTTGGAACACAATGTTGATATGTATCTTGGTTATTCAAATTAATATCAAGCATGTTGATAATCTCAATATTTACATGCTATTCAAATCTAAATTTTTTGTCATGAAAAACAACTGTATTGACTCATCGGAACGTTTACTTGTCAGATTTTGTTTAATAAATGCTTTTCTTCTCGTTGATGACTCTTCAAGGCACTTTCGCCCATATTGCAGTTTATCCATCACAACGCAAGTACACTTGTGTTTGTTCTCCTTAAAATCCTTTATCCATGCTTTATAACTATCATTCGTGAGCAATGCCGATGAGAAAATGCTCTTATTTCGGCTAACTTTCACAAATTTTCCGCAACCATGACTTTTGTTAAAGGGAAATCACTCCGGTAGCAAGCGTGTCTAAATTCCCGAGTCCGGTACGTAGTTGATACATCACACGTGAGTAGGTTCGATGGACTGATTCAGATACAGACTGTTTTCTCGTCATTTTATGGCATGATACAATTATTTTGGACGTTTCTTACACGGAACATACCAATTCAATGACTTTTTAAAGAAATTCACTAGTTTTATTTTCAAATTCAAGTACTTTTCAAGGACTTTTTCCCAGCACAGAATTCAAGTACTTTTCAAGTACTTGGCATCAAATTCAAGTACTTTTCAAGGCCTGTGCGAACCATGATAATGGTCAGAGAAATGGTTGACACTTTGTATATTCGCTTAATTCATTGTTTATTGAGATATTTTCGGATGAAGTTAATTTCGCTTTTGTCAAAGAAATGGGCGAAGTTTAGGTGTGAAAGGCGACTTTGTCGCCCTAGTCGCCCCCTCGCTAGGCCCCTGACAATTACAAAATGAAATAAAAATTACATAACATTGAGCAAAATATATTGCAAAAACACAAATAAAACTTATTTCATTTAAGCAATTTTTTAGACGAACAGGATTGGAGTGCAAAAGCTCGCCAAGGTCTCATAGCTCGCTACAAAAAGGTAAAGTCACGTATGAAAATATGAGAGTTGCCGATCCATGTGTATATATATAGGTCTATTCTCGGCTTCGCCGTGACGTCATACTGACCAGTTAACCAATCGGATTATTAGGTCGCGTTCATTTCTTCTTTCGGTAAAAGGTGAAAACTCGGTCTTTACTGTTGACTCATATGCAAGTTTAAATTTATTTCAAACGAAACAAAAGCTTTTTGACAACATACGATTATTATAAAAACAATCTGATAGTTTCAAGGTAATGGAAGATCGTCGTCTTCTTTCATTTCTGAACTTGGTTATTATATAATTCAAAGTTAAAGATGCATAGAGACCAGCGATGACAGCCGAGGAATCACCTTTACCGAATGTAAATAATTTTTCAGTACCCGGATGTGCGAAGCCGAGAATGGTTAACTGGGCAATTTATTTGTGAGAAAGTTTACTAGGGGAGGAACATGTGTAACCACTGGGACATGGAGGTCCATGGTGTGGCAAGGCAATGAATAAATATAAAAGAAATGAATATTAAAATTAGAAGTAAGAAACAGCCACCATCATGTTTGGACTACAGGCTACAAAAAGTACAATTGGACATCCTCCAATTATCACTGGAATAGCTGAATAATATGTACTAAAACATTTTTCAGAAATTGGAACAACAAATTTGGAATAAGCAGAGAAGTACCATGAATAATGCATTTACTTAATAATTACAAAGAACAACATTCCTACGAATTATATCATAAACTCCAAATATAGCCGTCAAACTTTGATGTTGAATATCTGTCAAAAATGTTGGTGCATCAAATTACTATACCACGCCCACATTAATAAACAACCTGCATATAAATTCTTTTTTACCCATTGTCAATTAAAAAGCATTCAGTAACGATTACCACCGATAAATTTGATGTCTATCAAGAGAATATTTCAAAGCGGCCTTAATTTTTACCAGCCTTCCGAGCAATTAGGTTACACTTCATCCGCCATCTTGATTACGACACTGATTTCTGCGTGTCACTATGGTAACTGAATTGTTGATTGTAGAAAATGATATGTATCAACCTATTTATTATCATAGTAATCATTTACATTATTTTATGTTCTACAGCAGTAAGATAGTGTCCGCTCTTGATGATATATTTTCATTATATTTTTCACTAATGTAATTCTAAGTTACATTCACTTCTCTTACATTTGCGAATATTTTTATTCATTGTTGTAATCTGGTCGCTAGAGCAAAGAAATAGTCTGCCTTTTTTCTTTTGAGTATTTATAGTCCTGTCCGACCCTGAGATATCTCCCTTAGTGAACTTGGCAAGACTCCATACCGGTGGAAGTTATAGTGACAAAAAAACAAAAATAATATCAAACAGGGAATGCCACGTACCAAAAACGCAGCCTCCCCAAAACGAGCCCCACAGCACCCAGAAGTGCACACCACCAACACACACACACAAAACAAGCCTATTCATGTATATCGGGGGGGGGGGGTTATTTCCAGCATATAAATGGTTTTGCAAATGTTGTGGGAAGACAGTGCCTACCTTGGAAGAAATAGGAAACGCAATATCACATTTAAGGGAAAAACAGGAGCAAAGGCTAAATATCTTGGAAGAAAAAATGTGTAACCTTGAGGTTAACACAGAATCAATGGTCAAACAGCAAATGATAGAAGCAAAAGAAGAATTAAAAGGAGACATGAAAAAAGAAATATCACAGGTAGTTGAAGTTAAAATTAAAGAACTAGATGACAGGAGAAGAAGAGAACTAAACTTAGTAATGTTTAACATGCCAGAAGGTACCAAATCTAGTGGTCTTGAGAACAAAACCTTTGATGAAAGTGAGATTTCAGAAATTGCTAACTGCATTGGTGTAACTAACCTGGAAATTGAAACATCATACAGGTTAGGGAAAAGGTCACAAGGGAAAATTCGGGTACTCAAAATTGTGCTCAAAGACAGAAAACAACGTAAATCAATCTTAGACAATGCAAAGTATATTAAGGAAAAAGCACACCCCAGACATAAAAGGGTAATAATATCTAAAGACCTAACACCAGAACAACGGTTTGAGCACAGGGGTAAAATTAAACAGAAACAAGCTCTTAAAAAGAGGAATGTGTCTCCTAGCCAAAGATCAATAGATCATAGTCCTGGTAACCATAAAGTAGTCCAAATGGACACAACACTCTCAGAATCTATACCAGATAGCCAACACCATATGATCCTTTTAAGGAAAGTAAAGGTGAAGGGGGCAAGGCTCCCAAGGAATACAAAGGTGATGAGAATATGGATCAGGGTTTTGGTCTACTAGATATTTCAAATTTTGGGGAAGAAACCGTAATAGGAGGTATAGATAGCTCCCAACAAGGAATATCGCGTATGAGGGTTAATACGAACGTATCACCCAATGTGGCAAGGTATTGATACGGGTTTTACTCCTAAGCAGAAGGGAGATAATTTTAAATGTACAATCGTTGATTTTACCAGTAAATCTGTAAATAATATATATGAACTTTTAGTAATGTATTCCAATGTGGACACCTTGACAAAGGAAAAAAGAACAGAACTACTGGTTAGTATAAGTGATAATAAGCCAGATATTATTGCATTGACAGAAATACTACCAAAAAATTCACAATTTAACAAGAATATAAACAACCTTCAAATTGAAGGTTATGATATTTTTCTGTCAGGAATGGATGGAAGGGGTGTTGTGGTGTTGGTAAAGAAAGAATATAAAGCATCCGAAATTAACCTAACAACACATTATAGAGAATCAGTCTGGTGTTCAGTAAATCTTCAGAATGTAGATAAATTACTCATAGGTTGCATTTACAGGAGTCCAAACAGTGATACAAAAAATTCAAATAACTTACGGGTAATCTTAAATGAAGTTGTTCTAAAAGGGTTTTCACACATACTGATTACTGGAGATTTTAACTATAAAGAAATAAATTGGCAAACTGAGACTACAACTGTAGGGGCAAATCACCAAGCCACTTTGTTTTTAGAATGTGTACGAGATACCTTTCTTTGCCAACACACCAAAAACCCGACCAGATATAGGGACGGTAATACACCGTCAGTTCTTGATCTAATTCTGACAAATGAAGACAATATGATATCGCAACTTCAATATTGCCCAGGGTTTGGAAAAAGTGACCATGTCACCTTAAAATTTAAATTTAGATGCTATGTCGATTTGCCTATGAATAGAACAAAAAGGAGGAATTTTAACAAAGCCAATTTTTCTGCAATAAAAAACGACATTGATGAGGTAAAAAAAGCGGATTTAGAAAAACTATCTGTCCAAGATGCCTGGTGTAGCCTTGCCGGAACCATTATAGAATCAATAGAAAAGAATATACCAGAATACGTAAAAGGTTACAGGGGGCAGAGGAACAAATATGTTGATCAAATAGCTCTCAATAGTATCAAGCAAAAGAAAAAGAATTGGTTTAAATACCTGCTTAACAAAAGTCCGCAGAATTATAACTCATATAAAGAGAGCAGGAACAAAGTAACATATGAAATGAGAAGAACAAAAAAAGAGCATGAAAAATCAATAGCAAAAAATATCAAGGGCAATCCAAAGAAGTTTTGGAAATATATCAGAGATAACACAAAAACAACAACAGGGGTAGGTAACTTAGAAAATCCCGAAGGACACCTGGAAACCGATGACCGGAAAAAAGCAGAATTACTGAATGATCACTTCACCACTGTTTTCACACAAGAAAATATTGAAAATATACCAGATTTTAGAAGAAACAATTTGAAAAATACATTAAGTACAATAATAATTGAAAAGGGAACTATTGGCAAAATATTAAATACAATAAATCCAAACAAAGCTCAGGGGCCAGATAACATACACCCTAAAATACTGAAGGAATGTACTGAGCAACTGATACCTCTTTTAGAAATGGTATATAACAAATCAATTCAGGAAGGTCAATTACCAAAAGAATGGAAAGAAGCAAATGTCAGTGCAATTCACAAGTCAGGTAGCTGCAAAAGGGTAGAAAATTATAGACCCATTAGCATCACTTCAATATGTTGCAGAGTGCTTGAAAAAATAATCAGGAATGAAATAGTACTACACCTTGAGGAACAAAACTTGATATCACCCCACCAACATGGTTTCCGGCGGGGCTACTCCTGCATCACACAGTTATTAGAAATCATAGAAGAATGGTCTGAGGCAATTGACAATGGTCAGGATGTAGATGTTATATACTTAGACTTTCGCGCTGCATTTGACAAGGTACCACATGCCAGGTTATTGAAAAAAATTTGGGGTTATGGTATCCGAGGGGATATTTACAACTGGTTAAAAAGTTTTTTGAGTAACCGACTGCAAAGAGTAGTAGTAAATGGCCACCAAAGTGAGTGGAAGCAAGTCACAAGCGGTGTACCCCAAGGTAGTGTACTAGGCCCTGTCTTATTTCTGATTTTTATCAACGATCTACCTGAATGCTTGGATAGTAAAACAAAATTATTCGCTGACGACACTAAAATTTACACCAACATAGTGGACTGTAGTAGTGAGAACAGGTTACAAGATAATGTTAACAAAGCCAGCGATTGGTCAAAATGTTGGAAAATGACATTCAACACAAAAAAGTGTAAACATATGCATTTAGGTCAAAAGACAGAGCCTGACAGTTACTATATGACTGACAATTCTGGTAGTATTCATGAAATACAGCAGGTCACTTCCGAAAAAGATCTAGGAATCCTATTTGATAGCAATTTAAAATTTAGTGAACATACCCAATCAAAAATCAGGATAGCTAATAGGAACCTAGGTTTAATCTGTAAAACATTTACATACATCGACAAGGACATGTTCCTTCAACTGTATAAAGCCCTAGTAAGACCCCATCTAGAGTATGGTTCAGTAATCTGGTCACCTAAACTAAAAAAAGACATAAGGGCTATTGAAAATGTGCAACGTAGAGCAACTAGAATTGTGGGGAATTTGAGAAGTCTCCCTTATCATGATAGGTTAAAATTCCTGGGGTTACCTTCTCTTGAGTATCGTAGAGAAAGAGCAGATATGGTACAGGTATATAAAATTATCAATAATATTGACAAGATAGACAAAAATAAACTATTTAAATTTTCAAAATCTAGAACTAGAGGTAATTCACTAAAGATTTTCAAATGTAGGACTAAAACAACACTGAAGAAAGGCACCTTCAGTCACAGAGTGGTGGATCCTTGGAATAAGCTCCCTGAACATGTAGTCAAAGCACCCACCCTAAATGCTTTTAAAGCAAGACTTAACAAAAATTGGGGGGCCTCTAACAAGTTTCTACCAAACTGTTACAACTGATAATAATAGCATACACAATTCTTAGTTTTTACTCAGTTTTTAAGTAGGTGGTGAATAGGACTGAAGTGTTTATTCAGAATTCACATGTGTACAGTGTAGTGCCAGATAGAATTTTAATAGTTCAATGTACATGTGAACAATGACAGTACATGAGGAAGTGTGAAATAATTCATGGATTATCAACAATTATTATGAAATAGGGAAAACACCATCAAAACAGGCCAGAGAAACCATTGGTTTATGTGTTATTTCAACACAATAGGGCCTCAAACAGTATAAACAGTACAGTATAAACACACACAGAGGCAGATGCAGACACAAATGTACACTCTTCACAATCAGCCATATATCACATGTACAACAAGCTACATATATTGAACTATCTTCAAACCTCTTCTTCTTCTTCCTTTACAAGAGCCGGGATCCTGAGGGAACGTATTAAGGCTCTGCTAACTATATACATGGTGAGACGGAACAAGAAGCGCTCTATGGTATATAGCCGTTAAAATCTTTAAAAACCACTTAAAACTATGTACATTAGCAGATCTGGTTTCTAGGGACTGTCGGCATTCAGGCGCACACGGAAGACATCTAGGGAATCCGTGGCGGTGACTGTAACTGGAAGCTGATTCCAGTTTACCATGGTCCTTGGAAAGAAGGTATTGGCATACATTGTGGATGTGATGCGCTCTTGCGTGAAGCGAGTTCTTGTCCTGCTATCACTTCTCAGGTATTCTTTCTTGTTGATGTCGACCATGTCATGCTGGATCCGGAATAGCATGTGTAGTCTAGACTCCTGCCTGCGTTGTTGTAGTGGATCCCTTTCGAGGCGCTTCAACATGTCAGTCATGCATCCAGGTGTTATAGAGGTGTAGTCGTTCGTGTCATACCTAGCTGCCCTTCTCTGGATTTGTTCCAACATGTTGACATTCGATTGTTTGTGAGGGTCCCATACTGTAGCCGCGTACTCAAGACCGGGGCGTACCAGGGCGCGATACCCAGCGGCCTTGACCCTTGGTGAACACTCCTTCAGATTCCTCTTTACGAAACCCAGTGTTCTGTTACCCTTGGCTGCAACATTCTGTATGTGCTTCTCCCATGTGAGGTTGTTGGCGACAGTAACTCCTAGGTATTTGCTGTGGTCCACTACTTCTAGGGCCTGGCCATGAAGACGGTAAGTGAAGCGTTTGGTTTTGCTCTTGTCCCCTGATATATGTATGGCATAGCATTTAGAGGCATTGAAGCTCATGAGCCAGGTCTTTTCCCACTTTTCCAGGGCGTCAAGGTCTTTTTGTAGGCTGTGGTTGTCATCAAGTGTCTTTGTCTTTCTGTACAGAAGGCTGTCATCTGCGAAGAGTCTTATGTCTGATGAAGAGCATTCTGGCATGTCATTGATATAAGCTAGAAAAACCAGTGGGCCTAACACAGTTCCCTGTGGAACCTCTCATGGACACATCATATAAATAAAATAACCAGCAAAGCTAGCCAAAACCTTGGATTCCTGAAGCGAAACTTCCACTCAGCAAAACCAGAAACCAAAGCAGCAGCATACAAATCCACCGTCAGACCAACCCTGGAATACAGTTCATCAGTTTGGGACCCTGTTACCATGAGAATGATATTCAGAAACTTAACAACGTTCAAAGAAAAGCTGCACGTTTTGTAACAAACAACTACTCAAAGGCTCCTGGAACAGTAACAGACAACCTTAACCTGCTACAGTGGGAATCCCTGAGAGAAGAGGACAGAACATCCGTCTCATTCTTTTCTATAAGATCCATTATGGGCTAGTTGATATAACACCGTCGCAATACACTCCTTACACTAGACACTCAAGACATTTCCATCATCTAGCTTATCGAATCCAAAATACACCTCCAGACTATATGAAGTTCTCATTTTTCCTACGTACAGTAGTTGAATGGAACTCTCTGCCGGTCTATGTAGTCAGTGCTGACACTGCTGTTGCATTGTGGGCTACATTGCCACGCATACCTGAGACAGTACAGTGCCTTTTTCTTTTTAAAGACAATTAAAATATCCTTCATAAGTGACCCCCCCCCAAACCACAGGTGGTCAAATATCTTAATCGTTTTATTGCCCCTTATCAGTTTTAATCCTCTCTGATTAGGTCCAGCAGGGTGTCAGTAGACTTGATATGTAGTACAATAGTAGAACCATAAATTTTATTGATTTTTTCAGATAATTGATTTATAACTTATTTCCTGTTGTTTATATAAACTGTTTTATATGATGATGACATTTTTACTTTTTATTGTAGGATATGAAAAATATTTTAGATAAATGCAGTAAACTGTAATTTTGAAGTTATACTGAGAAAGTTAATATGCTCAAGTAATTAAGCACCTTCCTGTGGTGTGGCCTGAATGCATTTTTGATGTATAAAGAATCCTTCTGACTATTTATTTCTTTTGTAAATTTTAAGTGCAACTGAACGCTTCTTCTAACTGTAAAATAAGCTAAAACTAAATTTCTCTTTTATGTATCAAGTGTAACATCTAATCTTAGTGATAATTGGTTTGTTGTAAGAGTAATTGATTGAGTATTTAAAACATTACTCAATCTAACTTTGAAATCACAGTTATTTTTCAGTAATCTAAAAGTAAAAAAAATAGTTTATGTTTCTGTCATATAAGAAAATAATTTTGATATAATACATTTGTAACTGTAAGTGTTGATTTTTTTATAATCTAATTTGACTGGGAATTACGTATATGTACCTAAAAGGTAACTGATAAAATAGAATAGTAACATCTTATGAAGGTCTTAAAATTTATGTATAACTAACATCCCTTTCCTACATTATCTGTACATAATGTAAGGAAGTTATACAGTAGCTGAATATGATAAACAGAAGCTAGTCTACCAGTGACCAGTCATGTTAATTGACATCTACTGTGAATTCGCTGTGAATTCGCATGGCTGACTAGACCCCTGTGGTGCATACCCCACATTCCTGTTCAAATGTCTTTAATTGCACTAACATTCTTGTTTTCTTCACCACATATACATACATTGTAGATATTGCACTTTTGTAGGTATTTTAAGGCTAAGCTAGGCTTTTGCACTTTTTTTATCACATTGCCAAAAACCTCTTGGGTGGACTGAGTGACCTAGGAGACTAGGCAATCTTTTAACTTTTATAACACTCACGCATGGCCATAATAGTCCGTTATGACGGTGAGCCACTATCGAAGATGATGATTATATGCTGAATCAGGGTACAAGGCCCCAAGTATTTTACGAATAGACACATTGGTTCTTTAAAAAGCTCGATGTATAGCACCGATATACGTGAGACTACCTCTGGGTAACCTGTTCATCTCTAGGTGGGTAGGAAACACTGAGAAGCGTATCTAAAATGTCCAGTGCTCAGGTCATGATTCGAACCGGGGACCTCCGCATTGGCAGTCCAGGGACCAATTGTTCGAAAATTCAACCGGCTGTAGACTTACAGGTGCCGAAGTGGATGCTACCCCATCAACAAGAACTGCCCAAAAGAGCTCTTATCCAAGAAATACACTACCCCTGATTTTGTTAAGTAAACTGCCATGATAAACAACATGAATGGCCTTGCTGCCTGAACTCAATTATAACGACACCCACTTGGCCTCACTGTACTGACTTTGCTTAGTCGTGAATAAAACCCACAAGTTGGGTTTCGCAACACCGCCGTGTACGAAAAGCCATATTGGCTATCATCAAGTATAATGTTTATATTAAGTCTAGATGGTCCAATACATAACTTACACATATGTGTTCTAATAATTTACAGGCTATGCATGTTAATGAGACAGTTCTTCAATTACAAGCTATAAATTTTTCTCCTAATTTGAAAATAGGTGTATTTTAAAAAGGTTTAGTGAAAATAGGAGCAATTTCATCAGCGTATTCCTTCAAAAAGGTTAGTTTAACAGCACCAGGACCAGCAGTTTTACGAGAATTAAGTTTTTAACACCATTCAAGGTAAAATATATATGTGGCATTGATGTATACGGACTTGGACCTATATCTGGGAAATCTGTACCATTATTATTATTGTAAATACGGAGGAGTACTGTTTGTTGAGAACTTCAGCCTTGTCTAAATGGGTATATTTTAAAATGGAATTATGCACATTTTTTTTCAAGAAAAGATTCAGCTGAAATAGGTGTGTGTAAAAAGGGTACAGGAAATAATAACTTTATTATAACATTATTCAAATGGTCCCAGTGTGCATTACTAGTTTTCTTTTGAATCAATGTTTTAAGCTTTTTAGTAACAAAGTATAAAATGAGAAGAAACTACGTCCGATTTTTTTCATCAATTATAGCATAAAAGAAAGAAACAAATGTCTAATTAATCTTGTTTTCTAACGGGGTACTATGTCCAACTAAGGAAATTTTCCATTTATTGTATTTTAGAAATCAATTTATAAAAAATATTTTCTTTGATTTAGAGTTTTGTTATATATATCGTTCGTTCTGTTGGATAATACTGAGTACTTAATTCTGAGTAATATGCACCCCGAATAGTCTGATAGACATTATGTCCCTATAGATGCTTTTGTTTGACATGCGAATTTTGCCACTGTTGAAAATGTATTTGTTTTCAGCCTAGTCCTGTATTTGGTTAAAGACGGGAACTAGACGGGTTGAATGCGCCTCACATATTTTGTTCGAATTTTATCATGAAATTTACCGTGTGACTGTTCGTAAGTGAAGATATTTCTGACGGAAATCCGATTTCGTTGTTTTGATATCTCTAACGGTTTCTATGCTGTTGTGCTTCAAACATTGCTACAGGCGTCACTTTTTGCATAGTACGTTATGTCATGGTATTTCTCGAGTTTTCCTTAACCGCGCTTTTAATTAAGAATTTATAGACAACATAAAATAGCATGCGCATTGCATTTAAGACGTTCTTTATAATGGTATAAAATTTGATAAAAAAGCGTCGACGCTTGAGACGCTTATCACAATTATGTTACATCAAAACGGGAAAATTCTATCAGGGTTTTGCTTAAAAGTTTGCCTTACAATTGCCAAAAAATAAAAATCAGCTAAATGGAAAAAAAAAACGTACGTTTGATATGCTGTATAAAAATCATTTTACGTTCATTTGATGTGGAAAAAAAAAGAATAGGTCACCGGCTTACTGTTTTCTACTGTTAAGTTGTTACCATAATAAAACTCTACTAGATACTTTCAATATTCAAACAGAAATAATGCAAAATCCTACAGAGCATGATAAGTATGGACTAGAATTTCTCTAACTGCATACACAGAGAGGAGGCATTTAAGAGAAAGTATACTTGGCAATGACACTAATTCCACCATGCCTTATTTTGCATTATCTCCCTTTAATTTTCCTCTCAAGTATAACTGCAAAAAGTTCTAAAGGAAATTTATTGAAACCGTGTTTAAAGATTGAAGACATTTATTTGATTTGCGATAGCAAACACCCTAAATGTTCATTGCAATTTTTTAATTATCCCCCTTTATATAAAATAAATTTTACCATGTATATAATTATAACTGATAGGTATTTTATCTAAACTTTAAATTACAATGCAACCTGCGTACTTTTAAATTTAACAAATTTCCTTGTTCAGGGTAATATACAGACAGTAATTTACTTGCATATAAATGTAGGTGCATTTAGTGGAAGTGCAGTTAACTGGTAGGGGACTATGGTCACCATTGCCCTCTTTTTACAATTTCAAAACGACTTCAGTGCCTTCTGCACTTTGATATATTAGGTGACGCCATTTTGTTAACCTAAAGCGCCATCTATCGAACGAAATTTTAAACTGCCCTGGTGATGTGCCTTATAATGAAATTTGACGATGGCTGACATCTACTATGGCTGTATATATACTAAACTTAACTGGAAGTAGGATATCTGTAAACTTTTGTATACTCAATGCCGGTAAACGTTTAAATATGTTATAAGGTTTTGTATTTAAAACAAAATGTTATACACAAAAAAGTAGTAGAAATCTATAGCATAGTATTGATGCAATATAAGTTAAAGAAAAAAGATATCAGATAATTAGTCGAATAATTATATTGATGAATATATTATTGAACTTCTATTACTGGTCTGTATATTTATAAATTTTTATATATGTGTTGCATATATACCGAATAGGTTACCGCACATTTGGGAACACATGACCTTCAATCAATTTGTCCTGCTGTTTAAGTATGCATAGTGATTTGTTTAAACTCATGGTTTCCTTGTAGTGAAGTCTTCGTGATATTATTTAGGACATAACTCTAGACACTTTCAGTTTGAACTTAGGTAATTTGCTGATGAAATTACATGCCAGTGTAATTATGTGTATATCAGCTCGCTAACAATAATGCCCAAGCTTAAAAAAACTTGAAACTTGGTTTCACATAAATGCACATAAACAAATAAAATCGCCTCCAAAAAGGAATTTGAAAATATTTGCCATTTTATCTGAAAAACTAGTTAAATGATATTGTTGTCTAGTATGAAATGTGAAGTCGTTCATGCGATAATTGTATGAATGACAAACGCTAAAATACAAACCAGGTCGCAAAAGTCAGTATGATGTTACATTTATATACCCGTATGTGCTACAAACGTACTTTTATTATATTTTTCCAATTACATAGATGCTTATTTTACAAGTAATTTGTTCATTCATTGTAGAGCTTTTGAAAAATTTCCATAATTTCTTACTTATAAACATTATATACATGATACGTGACTGTATTTATATTCAATAGAATCTGGGTCAATAATGTTAATAGTATATACATGTATTCGTCCCAATCTACGATACAAGGCTATTCAAATTATTCGACACCGCAATACATATTGAATTACACAAGGCAATCATTCACGAACAGAAAGGTTCGACATGTCTGAAACTGTAGAAAGCCGACAAATTGTATGATATTGCTCAATCTGTAATTTACCTTGTTTTTTCGCAACAATATAAAGTAAAAGAATTGGTGATCGGCTCGTAACATATGGTCAAATCGTTGTCTGCCTTTAAGAATTTAGCATTAAAACTATATAAAAAAATATTCTATAAATGCAAGCAATTATGTTTGTGTGTCTTTACTGTTTTTGGTAAAAGGTACAACTGAAGAGAGTTTCAGATTCAAATAAAAAGCATTTTAAGTCAATGTTTATCAAAAGCATTTATATACCATACGGTGCACAGAAAAGAAATCACCATAAAGTACAGCGCGGAAGCAATTATATATTGTAAGTTTTAATTTGGCAGGGGTTTTTGGTAAGAGAATTGTATAGGGATCCTTATATGCTATACCTGGTTCAGTTTTTTTTGTTTCTTATTTATTTGAATTTGTTTTCATATGAAATCTATGTTTATGCTTAATTACAGGGTATACAGAAGCTTCGGTAACAATCAGGCAAAGTAACTTAATGTTTAAGAGACAATTAATTTGAAAATTTACCTTTTCCATCATGGCTAAAGAGGAAGTGTCTAATCCTAAATATGGAGATTGGCTAAAAGGCGGCCTTGCTACAAAGTTCCTGAGGAATGGTATCGTTAGCCTGGTAGATGGAACTTCTAAGAACCAGCATAATAATATGCTTAAGGACATTGAAATGCACTTTGGTTCAGAAGCAATTGCTGGATGCACTGTATGTACATTAAGAACATTGAAGCCGCTGCACTCCAAAGACAAAGACGGAAACTGCGGACTTGGTCAAAAACATCACTGCAACTGTCTTAATGTCTACGGCAAGCAGTTATGTCCAACAAACTTTTGTAGTGCTATGTATGATAAAATCATTAAACAGCATCGCTTGAAATCCCCAAACTGGAAGAATACAGATATAAGGCAGTGGCATAGTAATCACTGGCAAATAGCAAAATGCAGCATCCCAACTGGAGGCTACGTGGAGAAGATATCAGCTATGGATACCGACACGTCTGGTTTACTTAGTGTGATCATACACAACTTGGAGATGCAGAACGTGTTTGACTGTACTATTGATCCGCCTCAAGATATTCTCTCAAAGGTATATGTGTAACATTATTAAATACATAATTACAGAAGTTTTGCAATGCAATTTAACAGTGGCCGTATCTCTTTATAGAACATTTGTATGTTTCAATAACAAAGGCTTAGCCCGTGAACAGTACATGTACGTTGTTTAGAACATTTCTTACTTTCTTGTTTATGTTCTTTGTTTCAATTGAAACAGTCAAGAAGACCGACTCTGAGCAAATTTTTATCTGTTGATAAGTTTCCTGAAAACCGGACCTCTCAGAAAACCGGACATTTCACTTTGTCCGGACAGGGTCCGGTTTTCAAGGAGTTGACTATACTAGTATATTGCATGAATTAAGATTTGTTTTGATATTGAACTCGTAGATCCAATTACAAATCAACTATATTTGGGGACCCATAGGATTGGAAACATGCAAGACTCATTGTAAAATTGATTTATTTTACAAAATGGAAGCCCTTTCAAAATATTATCACTTTAGGACGATGATGGTTAAAAATGTCACAATATTTGAGTGTTTCCTAAAGTTTTTTTTATACATTTTGATCAACGTTCCATATAATAATTGTAAACAAGTTAAATTTATCTGTATGTTAAAGCCGTTCCTGCAATATCTATATCTTTGGAACTGAAATTCGAACGATTTCGTTCTTGTTTTATACATATTTTATATGTTTTACATGTTGGTTTCACTTAAAATAGTTGATATAAGCTTACATAGGCATATTTTTAGCACTCCTGAGCTAAATTAGTCCGTCAAGTTCAAGACAACTTCGATTATTTTAAAGTAGAACAAGAAAATAAAGGACAACCATCATACATTTTTGTATACATAAAAAAGTATGACACCAGTTGTCTCGAAAATGTTAATATGGAAATCATAATGTATATTTGAGTCGTGAAAACAGGTAAATTTTCAATATATCAACATAAAAAAGTATGACACCAGTTGTCTCGAAAATGTTAATATGGAAATCATAATGTATATTTGAGTCGTGAAAACAGGTAAATTTTCAATATATCAACTAGTATTCAAGGATTTGCTTTATTTAAAATGTTACAAAATAATGACCCTGCTCATGTACCATTTGGATTTAATGACTTCGACAGTAAAAATTCATGCAAGTATTTTAAATTTTAGATTTAATATTATGAATCGTATCCGACACTTTTATTTCAGACAAGGAAAGCAAGAAATGAAATATTCCATTCCACAGAATTGGAACTGGAGGAACATACGCTACAGATATATATAAATGACATGATCAGTATTCTGGATGACGGAATGGTCTTACGCAGTAGACCGGAGGCCGCAGTAGCGAAACAACAGCTGGAACAGGTCTTGAAAATAATTATCATATTTTTAGTAAACATAGCTATAAACTTATTTTTTTTGCATTACATAGAATGGAATTGCTTTTGGTCTCACTGAAAAGATAGTAAAAATTCTTTGAGAAAACAAATAAAACAGTTTTAAACTTGGTATAATTTTTACGCCTTACTCTTGAAAGGACGTATTGCTCACCAGTAATCACCATAAATCACCAGTGAAAGAGTCCTCTCTTTAACTGAAATAGCCATATAAAAAAACATTAAATATAGTTAGAACGTTTCAGAAATAAATGATATTGACTGCATTATATAATCAGATCGGTTTAAATACTTTAATATTACCGAAAATATGCCAAATAAGAACTGTGAACTGTATCCCGAATTCTCCTGCCAACCTTAATTAAACCTAGACTCATTGTACATTGTTATAATATTTTGGCTACGTAATTTAACTAACCACATGGTCAATTACTCTTTGGGATTGAGGTACAGTCCTCCACTGCTAACATTTACCTTTTTAACCAGGTTTTCAATTTTGAAAATCCTGGTTATTAGATTGGGGTATGGCGGGCGGATGGGCGGATGGGCGGATGGGCGGATGGGCGGATGGGCGGGCGTCAAACGAAATTGTGTCCGCTCTGTAACTCTTCAACCCTTTGAAGAATTTTGATGAAACTTCAGACAAATGTTTACCACATCAAGATGACGTGCAGAACGCATGTTCCGCATGGCTGGCTCCAAGGTCAAGGTCACAGTGACTTAACTTGAAAATCCTGTCCGCTCTGTAACTCTTCAACCCTTTGAAGAATTTTGATGAAACTTCAGACAAATGTTTACCACATAAGATGACGTGCAGAACGCATGTTCCGCATGGCTGGCTCCAAGGTCAAGGTCACAGTGACATTAACATTGAAAATCCTGTCCGCTCTGTAACTCTTTCAACCCTTTGAAGAATTTTGATGAAACTTCAGACAAATGTTTACCACATCAAGATGACGTGCAGAACGCATGTTCCGCATGGCTGGCTCCAAGGTCAAGGTCACAGTGACTTAACATTGAAAATCCTGTCCGCTCTGTAACTCTTCAACCCTTTGAAGAATTTTGATGAAACTTCAGACAAATGTTTACCACATCAAGATGACGTGCAGAACGCATGTTCCGCATGGCTGGCTCCAAGGTCAAGGTCACAGTGACATTAACTTGAAAATCCTGTTTACATGATTTTAACTTGATTTGGCAGTCAAAGGTCATATCTCTTTGGAGGTTTTAAAAAGATATGATTTTTTTCATGTCTCTTTTGTAACTTGAATCAGAACAACATTTTTGAAAACCTGGTTTCGTGGCATTGCCATGTTTCTTGTTTAAAACTTTTCTTCAATCTTCCCTAGCCATGGTCAAAATGTTTCTGTCTATGCGTAATACCTTTGATATTCAGTAACAATACCTTAGTCATTGACTCATTATAGAGTTATAGACTTCGATTTGCAAATTTCGACCAAATCAGCACTGTTCATGTTATAAGACCCTTGGAATGTGTTGAAATATTGCATGTTAAGATGGTCTCATAACGTATCGGTCAGCGACCGATCTTATAATATTAAAGGTTAAACTTTGTAAAGCGTAAACATTTTCTTCACAAACTTCTTTCATAAAAGTTCTATTTTCATTTAAGTATTCAGATTGCTGTCGCATTTACTCTAAACGTGTATGCAAGTCAGCATTTCTTTTTTGTGAAGGTAATGTACATTCGGAACAAGCATATGATATTATATAATATTCATTTCAATCAAATTCGTTTCATTTTAGCTAAGAGATAACAAACTTGAGGTATCAGTGGGTGATGAGAAGGAATTGAGGAAAGTATCGTTGGAAGCCATCGACGAAAAGATACAAGTGGGTCTGCAGGAATTGGAAGAGAAAAGTAGTGAAATAGTATCAGAGTTCAACACTGGTGTCTTACAGAATATAAAAGCTCAGTTAACTTTATTACAAGGCAAAAATCAGGACCTAAGTACACGACAAGAATATGAAGAATTGAAAATGCGTTTTGAGAGCATGGAAAAGCAAGTTCAATCAGTTCAAAAGGGACTGTTAGCCTTTGGTTCAATAATTGCTTGTAACGATCAAGACACTGAAATAAAAAGAATACAGGTCGAGCTTAAAAGTCTTGATGAAAAACTATATAAAGAAACTTTGGAGAGTTCTCCAGAATTGACAGACACTTTTAGAAATATTACAAGTAATACCAGGGAAGTCAGACAAGAGTTAATGGAAATTCGTCAGGTAAATACACTTCTCACACCTTTTCAAGCAGATGTGAATATATTTAATTGGTCTTGGACATTTCAGTAATTTTACCAGACTCCTTAGTTTGTTATTTCTTTTATATTACGACATTACCTTTAGGCCAGTGCTTACATACAAACTGGCATGCATGTTTTCGGTCTTTGATATGTTATTTTTTGGTGTTTGTTAGCGTTTATTGCTTTGTCTCAATTTGTGACTTGTTTCATTGATTTGTTTTACAATTTTATACTGTGAAGTAGTCGTTACCACTCGGTTCTAAAATGCACAAATAACGCTTGGAAAAGGAAAATCCCCAAAGTACAAAAATCAAATACTATGTCAAATATTTGTATAAATGTATATTGTACTGGATTTACACTTATCTCTGATAATTACACCAGTAAAATCATTTCGATGAAATCAACAAACGTTCAAAGTATTAAAACTTGATTCGATTGAGTACAATATCTAGTTTATCTACGTCAACATATGAAGTTACAGTAATTAAAAGGCACCGCAATACCAATTAGAAGCCAGAACTTAAAGACAATGTCATTAAACAGTCGTCAAAACATAACACTGGGACTTTATTTTATGATTATATGAAATTTTCTTAATTGCGTGACTTTTGGAACTCGGTAATGCCAATGTTTACACGTTTGTATTAATATCCGCTTGTAACCATGTCAATATAAGTGTTTTTTTCTTAGGCGTATTCTTACTTTAAATATTTTCAGGATTTCAACAAGTTCAAAGTAACCACACGCCGGTATGCTCAAACAAGACAGAATCATGAAAAACAAATCGAACTTATTTCACAGAAACAAGGTATTTGCTTTCGTTTTCATAAAGAACAGAAATACGTTTGTATATTGATTTCATACCTGATATTTTAAATGAATGATAACAGTCATATATTACCAGTACTACGGATAGTACGTCTTGGGGTTTAACGCTCGTTTCAACAGTTATCAAGGATTGGTTTATACTAATTTATTTTAGGTCGATTGTGAAACAAGTTATACAACTTATATTAATCACTCTCGACACCTCATATTCCTGATGGTATCCATCGCCGTGAGGGTATGAGAGGAGAGAAGAGAAGCTAGTTTTTCCCTTTTAATGCTGAGCGCCAAGGGAGCAACTGGTACCATTTTTTACGTCTTTGGTATGACGCGGCCAGGGCCACGACCTCCCGCACTCGAAGCGGACGCTCTACCATTAGGCTATCGAGGCGGTATCAAGTTAACAAGGATGTTGGATGAAGTAACCTAAAATGTTTTTTTAATTTTTAGCTCACATGAGCTGGCTCAGGGTGAGCTATTAGGATCGATGAATGTCCGTCGTCCGTCGTCCGTCCACACTTAGTTCGTTAACACTCTAGTGGTCACATTTGCCTCAATTGTCACGAAACTTGGTCAGGATGTTTGTCCCAGTAATTACTCGGACGAGTTCGAATATGGGTCATCTCGGATGAAAAACTAGGTCACATGACCCAAAAATAGAAAAATCTTGTTAACACTCTAGAGGCTACTGTTTCAGTCCAAATATCCTGGCAATTTGTCAGAAAGGTTGTTTGGTTGATTTCTAGCTCAAGTTCGAATATGGGTCACCTGGGGTCAAAAACTAGGTCACACAGCCCAAATATGGAAAAACCTTGTTAACACTCTAGAGGTAACATTTTCAGCCCAAATATCCTGGAAATTTGTCAGAAAGGTTGTTTCTATGATTTCTAGCTCTAGTTTGAATATGGATCATCTGGGGTCAAAAACTAGGTCACAGAGCCCAAATATGGAAAAACCTTGTTAACACTCTAGATGTTACATTTTTAGCCCAGATATCCTTGAAATATGTCAGAAAGGTTGTTTCAATGATTTCTAGCTCAAGTTCGAATATGGGTCATCTGGGGTCAAAAACTAGGTCACACAGCCCAAATATGGAAAAACCTTGTTAACACTCTAGAGGTAACATTTTCAGCCCAAATATCCTGGAAATTTGTCAGAAAGGTTGTTTCTATGATTTCTAGCTCAAGTTCGAATATGGGTCATCTGGGGTCAAAAACTAGGTCACAGAGCCCAAATATGGAAAAACCTTGTTAACACTCTAGAGGTAACATTTTCAGCCCAAATATCCTGGAATTTGTCGGAAAGGTTGTTTCGATGATTTCTAGCAACTTTGTTAAAAGCAGTTGTACTCGGGTGAGCGATAAAGGGCCATCATGGCCCGCTTGTTGAATGATCCAATTATTCTATTTTTATGAAAATGAAATAAAACATGTTTCTTTTTGGTGCTCATTTTCTCACAAAGTAAATTTAAACTTACACTGTATCAAAGACATAAGAAAATCTTGGATACGTTGCGTTAAGAATAGCCAAATTCCACATTCACCATATTCGGAAATGTGTTTTAAAAATTAAATGCATATTGAAAGCCGTAATGGAATGACTTAGCTTTAGGAAATGCAAATGAAAAAGTAAATATAACACCAAACTACAATAGGGTAATTCATAGTTTATTTACCACACCCACCAGTTTGTCAACAACTGTTTCCTGTCATTTTATTTTCCTTCATTCAGAACTACATTTAAATACCATTTTTAAGGGTTGTACACAAACTTATCTGTCAAATGAGCACCGGAAATTGAAGGGTCACTCTGCTACCGGACGTATGATGCATTCAACCGGTGTCCGTTCTTTAGTTTTCATCAATGGTCGGAATGCGTATGGGTACAATATCACGCTGTATCGGCAAAACGCACTGGCTCCAATTTAACGATACTACTCCAACTAACGTAACGACAAGGCTCCGACAAAGAATGGCTGATTTAATAAACAAAACCTAAGTCAGTATAACAGATTCGTGTATTTTACATGGTTATTCTCAACTTCTGAAGAAACGAATACTCTTACGGAATGCTCCAAAACGTCAGTGAAAATGACCCGAGAAACACGAATAGGAGCATTTTCGTTGTATCGTCAATTGGAGCCTGAATCGTTGTATTTTTGAATGGGTAAGTTTTGCCTAGAAGTTTGATTAGAAATACCAAATCGGTAAATTGTTAGTATATGCTTGTTTGGCACTTTTTACCGTTGAATCATCTGCATTCAACTTGCATTACTTTCACACGCATCGATGTCTGAAACAGCCGACTAGCTACGGTCATGTAGGACAGAAGTGAACATTCCGTAAGAATATTCGATTCTCCAGAAGTTGCGAATAACCATGTAAAATACACGAATCTGTTATACTGACTTGGAATATCTGTGGACATTTATCGTTAAAAAACTCGATTATGTGAAATAAGGTTATACTGAATGAAACATACAAAAACAGATTATAGATACATAGAGTGTACATTCGATGTTCACAAATTTGAATACAGTCCAACCTCTCCAAACAACACCTCCGAAGAGCATTATTTCCCAAAGCAGTTATATCTGAACAAATTAACCTTCCAAAAGCAACAACCTCTCAAAAACAAACAAAAATTGATGTTCCCTTCGGTGTTGTTGTAGAGAGGTTATACTGTGCATTTCGATCCTTCGCTGAAACATGTTCATTTTATTCTATTCCCATTAACGCTGTACGTGATAAAAAGGCTTATAACGGCTAAAAAAGGTAACGATGCGTTTCATGGGATTTTTCAAATATCTATATATTACAGCGAACTACAACAACAACATCAAAAAGCCAAGCTTACAAAAGCAATTAAACTTCACCTTTTACGACAAACGCCGACTTCAGCTTATGGCACAATTATTGACCATCCAACATCCTTAAGAGACGTGCCGTTTAGCTAACTATCGCTCCCGGGAAAAACTAGTACAAACCCCCTTTCCTCTGCGAAAAAATCCTGCTTAATTTCTTACTTTAATTTTTATAAAGAATGGTTGCATATTATAATCAACAAGCTAAAAGGTTATTTACAACAAAGTTCATCGGACTGCAGATTCAGGCTTAATTTCTTTCCAAACAAAGTAAACAAGCACAGTTGGAAGATTGCATTTTCAAGACTTTACGTGAAAAATAAATATTAAATAATCGTCACTCATGTGCCGTTACAAGCCAGACCATGACCGTATTTTAATTAGTCATATACATTGTTTATCCTCGTGCTTCATCGGATCAATGATTTGAAAATCAAGTTGAAGTACATAACATTTAAAGCACAACAGCAGTTGTAGAATTATTTTTCATATAAAATTAGTCCATAATATCCTGTTTCCAGCACTGCAGCAGGACCTGGTGTTTATGTATCAAAATTACAAAACCAAAACATCTGTCCAACCAATGGAACCTGAAGAAGAAATCGATGTCTCTATGATATATGAAAAACCTCATATAGTTGTAGCAAAGAGCAGGTTTACGAGGATTGAGAAAGATCAATTGGCAACAAAGGCAGACCATTGTGTTGAGTCACATATGGGTTCTTACAAGGAGATGTTTGGTAAGGTCGGCGGAAGGAATATATACATAAGCGGAGATGCAGGAATGGGCAAAAGTACGTTTTGTAAGTACTTAATGCAACAGTGGTGCAAAATACACCAAGAGGGTAACAAAGAAGCATCGAAGCAGATCTTTAAAGATCCAGATGTTCTACGGGCGTTTGATTATTTATTCTATGTAACGTTATGTCACATGTCACACGAGTACCATGTCCACGACATGATACGAAACAACGTGTTGACAAGCTCTCTTTACCAAGGGTTGTTTGACAAGATAGTTGACACGGAATCAGAAAGATGCCTTATAATATTAGACGGACTGGACGAGTGGATCCCGGGAGAAAAAGATAACAGAATACCAAAGAGAGATCTGATGAAAAAATACACTATCCTTACAACAACGCGACCATGGAAAATGGAAGAAGCAAGGCTTAAGACATCAGATATCGACATTCATGCTAAGGTACACGGCCTGACAGGCATGTCTTCAAATCAGTACATAGGTAGTGTTGTTCATCACCTCAATATTAGGTTTAATCGTTTCAAGAATGATTCGGACTTCCTTAGAGTTCTAACATGCCACGGCTTATCAGATATGAAATCTGTTCCTGTAGTACTTCAGCAGCTCATCTGTCTCTGGCACGACGGTAAACCACTTGGAAATTCTCTGTGTGATACCTACAGCAATATGACAGACCTTCTTTTCAAAGTTGCTGGGTATAAGCGGCCAAACGTCGAGGAAATATGTACAAAGCGGCTGCCAAATTGTTTTCACAATAATGACCATTGCCTGACGAATAAAAGTCTGTTGCTCAAACTGGCAGAATTTTCATTTAAAACACTGTTTCCAGGGGACCGAGAACCATCTTTGGTTTTTGACAGATCAACTGCACGTAACTGTGGGATGACGTCAGAAGACATTGATTTTTTTCTGAAGATCGGACTCCTCACCGAGTGTAAGATTACCGGTATTTCTGCTTCCGAGAGGTTAACTAGTCTTTCGTTTTTGCACAAGACATTTCAGGAGTTTTTAGCTTCAGTTTTCATTTCGGATCACGATCAGGTATCACAGGACGGCAAGCACAGTAATAGACAACAACAACTCTTTCAGACCTGTAAAACCATTTCCGCTATACTAGAGATGGGAACAGTTTTCATATTCGTTTCAGGTATGAATCCAAACGTGGCAAAGCAACTTTCCAGACACATTCAGCTTATTGTAGGGAGCAACGAAAAGGTAAAAAAGTACAGGGAAGATTTTCACAGAAACCAGCTACAAAAGGAACAATATGACGAAGTATTTTCAGAGCTGAAACAGGTTTGTAATCTTGTTACGAGATGCATCGAGGAAACGCTGAATGCAAGAAGCTACATGACAGTTGAAACGGATTCCTGTATGTATTTGTCTGATTTGATATATGACAACGAAACAAATATCCAACCAAGGTGGATAGATTCACAGCTGAGATGCCTTTTGTGTATTGACACAGAGTTCATGGAGTCAGTGTATATAAGGGGAGACGACCCTGTTTTACAGACGTTACGCTGTCTCATTACAAACTGCACTTCTTTGAAGAAGTTCGAAGTATTGGGTTTAATCTATGATAGCGATTCGATGAAAATTAGATTTGCCGAGGGGTTATTGAAACTGGGATTCGATCTTATGACTGTTTCGAGAAACACTCTTGTACACTCCTCTTTGGAACTAGGTGCAAATGGCAATGATTTACACATGCTGTTCCAAGAAAACAGAGACACTATGGTCTTAACGAGAATGGTTCTAAACATCAAACATGTTCCATACAAACATAAAGATTTGGAAAATGCTTTGACAAAATTAGGAGTGCCAACAGAGATCATTCTTGTTGATACCTATTGCACTGAACATGTGCTGGGCACTTGTCCTCCGAAATTGCAACTGCCAGGTTCCCATCTGCTTCAAACGCTTGTTTTAGAGAATTTATATTTAGACGGCATTGAAATACCAAACAATATGGCAAATTTAAAGCTTTTAAGTTTGATCAATTTTGACTTCAGCCACAGAGATTTGGAGGACATTGTATGTCTCGCACAGAATTCTACAAAACTGAGAGAAATTCATCTTCAACGCCTGAACTGCGTAGACCATAAATACGGTGAATGCAGTATTTTGCTACAACTGCAGTCACACATTGATCTGCAATGTGTTGATTTACAATACACGCCTTTTCATGCTCGTGTAGAACAAGCCACACTGCAACACTTTTGCATGAAAGAGTCAATCATCGAACCCATATTACTGAAAGGTCTTGCGCACGCACAGTCTTTAGAAAACTTGTTTTTATCACAGACACCATTTGTGCCTATTGAACCACGGATTGCAACAGCTTTAACTGAGATCTTGCCGAGATTCCAACAACTCGAGAAAGTTGAACTCATGTCAATAGACTTTGGTGACACTACACCAAAACTGAGCAACAAACTGCAAAACCTGAAACATGTCTTGTTGAGAAGCTGCACAATGACAGAAAATGCGTTTTATGGGTTCCTAGGAAGCATTCCGAAAGTCAAGAACAAACTTAGAGTAGATATATTATTCTGCCGTATACCGGTTTTCACAACAAAAGGGCGAATGTTCAATGTACATTGTTGTGTTCAATCTGTGTTTGAAAACTATATCAATGCGATTTTTAAGAATTAAATGGTGTATTATACAAATACATTTCTCATTGGTGTAGTAGTTAAAGACACCAGGCCGTAGAGCGGAGAGCCGAAGATTCTGTTCCGATGCGCCTGGTTGACGAGACGCCAGTTAGCTAAAAATAGTTACATTGACTTAGATTATACACACAAGAAAATAAAAGGAATCATAGCTTATGTTAGACAACAAAAAAGGGAATACAATTTAAACGCACTCTTCAAGATGTGTCTAAATAAAAAAAAATCTGTCTAATTTTGAACTATATGAAGCTGAGACAACTGGACTATTTGGGGTAGCTCAAATCAAAGCTAAAAATATCATATGATTGCTCATCTAGGCGAATGAAAGAAAATACAAAAACACCACTTATAAATCTAGCTTTTGTATATTTGAACACAGCCTTTAGCTGTGTCTTGTCAAAATTTCCGGCAACTGAAAAAGTAATAGCGCATTTTTATTGTGTGTTTGAAAAATGTGATTTTATGGACTACCATCTTGGTTCTGTTGGGAAATATTGTGATTATGGACGTATAGCGTTATTTATTATATACAAATGTGATTTATCACAGGATTTTGTAGGTTTGTGACGTTTTTGTACTGTTAAATGGAGACAACATGCAGATTCGCGCCATCCCAACATTCTTCTACCCACTGGCGAGTGATCCATTAACAGGTACACATTACAATCAACCAGAGACGGAGAGTGATAATTTAAGTGATACCTTTTGTATACCTCGGAAATATCTGATTCTGACTCGGAGAGTTTACTTTCCGATACAAGCATGTGTTCTTGAACAGATTTGGAGGAGGTTGTAGCCATGCTCAAAATCGATCTTGTACATGACCTTAAAGCCGAATTTGAGCTCATTGTAGAATCGAAAACTTAAGAACTACGAGAAGTGGTATCTAAGATGAGAGCAGAAGTAAAACATTTACGTAACTGTGTGAAAGAAGCAAAAAATACCCAATAGCGAGTTTGAACATTATGGACGACGCATGATGATGTTCTGGATGATGATGGACACATCCACGAAAATGACCAAAATCTTGGAATATGCGAAAAACACTCACCAAGTGCAAAAGACACGCTGCTAAGGAAAGTGTAAAGACGAGGTCATGGTGAATATGCAAGTTATCATTGAATTCACAAACTCAAAGGCTCGTCTGTGAATGTACGTACACAGCAGGAAATTACTCCCGAAAGGAGTATTCGTGCCGGAATCACTCAGTAGAAAACGGGAGCAGCTAGCATACGAAAAACAAAAGGGAGAGGGCAAACTTCGTTAAACATGTGTTGTAGGGACCGATATGTATGGAACCATAACAATAAATGACGAAGAAAACAAGGTACCTATCAAATGCATGGACGCCATAGAGAAAATAAGTGACGGTTTTGAACCTGAGTTCACTACTTCGATGTATCCATGGATAATTTAGTAAAATAATTAAAGCTACAAACAGAACTGTCACTGGGCATTTACATTTGCATGAACTGTTTTTACATTAGAATCACTCATTTAGACCTAGTTAAACTTTAAGAATATAGGTTATCTAATCGAAATGTCTATAAATAGAAATCATACAAGAAGATCACACTGTTGTCGTTTTCAATTTGTATAAAATCTTAATGTTATCTTAATAAACCGTTGTTGTTTTTAGGGGAGGGGGGAGTGCGGGTTGTAAATGAGGGAAAGAAAGTAAGACATCTCGGATTATCGCGAGCAGTGATACATTTGACTAATGATAATTCATCATAGGTCTACAAGGTGTATATACCATGACTGCAAACAAGCCTTTTATTTCTTTAAGCTGTTTGCTATAGGAACACTTAACTTCCACAATTACGACTAGAGGGTTGTTTTTTTACACAAAAACATAAGCCCCCCACCCCCACTTCCCAAAACACACACGCAAAGTACCACTCTCTTTTGTGGAGAACCAAGGTCAGAACTGGTTTGGGAAGTAGGTTTTTAATATATATGCAATAGCTTTAAGATAATATATTTCTACGCATATAGTAACAGTGACCTTAACCCCCCGTAAAAAAACTTTTTCTGCTTCACACAATCTAAAAACTAAAAACAATAAATTTTTAATCTATTTTGAGTAACACAGACCTCTACCTTGACCCCACCCCCATCTCAGCTATTTTTGCTAAATTAACTGAATGGTTACAGTGACATTGACACCCCCCTTTCCCCTGTGGATTTTTCTCTCTTTTTATTTTTATTTTGCTTAAAACAATTTAAAAACCAAAATAAGAAATGTAAAAGAAATATATTTTAGTAATAATGACATTGACCTTGACCCTAGTGACCTGCAATGCTACACACCAAGTTTCATTGAAATTAGTCACTCTTAGGTCGAGTAATTGAGCGGAAACCATTTTTCTATTTTTAGTAACAGTGACCTTGACCTTGAACCAAGGTGGTTGTAACATACGCTCTGCACATTGTCAATATGATGAACATTTGTGGTGAGTTATTATAAAATCCTTCAAGGGGTTCAAGAGATATGGAGCGGACACGAAATAAAGTCATATGACTTTTGATCTCTAATTCTGACCTCAACCTTGAACCGGCGCTGGATCATGGGTTCTGCACATCGCGTAGTTGAGGTGAACATCTGACCCAAGTTTCATGAAATTCTTTCGAGGGGTTTATGAGAGCGGACACGAAATGCAAGGCTCATCCCTTTGACCTTGATCTGTGACCTTGACCCGGCGCAGTTGGTTCATGAGTTCTGTACATCGCGTAGTTGAGGTGAACATCTGACCCAAGCTTCATGAAAATCTTTCGAGTGGTTTAAGAGAGATGGAGCTGGCACGACGGACGGACAGACAGACAGACATCCATGGCAAAAACAATGTATCTCCCCCATATTTTATGGGGGACATAATTACCACTTATGTATCAATACCATGCATTTTATGTATCAATACATATGTGACCATGCCTGAGAAAATGAGGCCAAATGAGGAAAACAACACATTTTCTGGTGTGTTTTTTCTATTTCTATGCTTAATAACGTCTGAAATTATTTTGGACATCTTTCACTTAGTTTTGTTACTGTGGGCATTCCTCTAAGGTCACTATATTTGTGTAAACAACAAACACACCCAAAATCTCTTAATTTTTTGTTAAATGTTTGATATATTTAGATATAAAAAACAAATAGTTAAAGCTCCATTACTAACACCAAACATAATTTTCGGTTAAATCTGGAATTGTAACGGGCGTCTTCTCAGAAGGAAAAATATGACATACTGCATCGAATGTGACCATATAATGTTGAAAACTTGAGTTTTACAAAATAATAATAAATTATATTTTGCCTTTTCAAAAACGAAAGTAGGTTTTCCAGTTTTCAAATATCTTTGTAATTTTCCAGAAGTCCCCAGAGAGAGGTTGTAAATAGGTTGTACATAAATAAGCATGCCTATTTTGAATACTAATTGAAGAAATTTACTTCCAATGATGGGCAAAGTATATCTTGACTAATTACAAGATTCAATAAAGCGAAAGTCGGACAAAACGAGCAGTCAGTTCAATCTTAGAAAATACACAAATATTCACTCGTTTTTCTGCAGCAGTATTTCAAACAGGAAAATACCCCACGGCTCTTGTAAAGTTTCAGAGGCCAGTTTCAAACTGTATTTCCCTGTTACAATTCCAGATTTAAAAGAAAATTTTATTTAGTGTTAGTAATGGACCTTAAAGTCAGGAGATATTTAGTGTGATACTGTTTTGATAGTTGTAAATACATATAATCATTACAAATTGAGTCATATCATTGCTACCATGACAACAGAAATATGATTATGTAAGTTGTAGATACTGTTTTGTTTGTATCGAAAGGAGTGACATGATGCATTCTTTATTTCAAAACCTTTTGTCAGAAGTGACATTTATTGCCATATTTTACTATGTTAATGCTATTGCAGTATGTTGCAGTGTTATTAATGAACACCTTTAAAACTTCCATTACAATAGACAATTATCTATATTTATTCGAATAACAAAAAAACATTCAAAATCTCTAAAATGTTTGTCAAGTAATGAATATACACTGACATAAAACAAAAAGTAAAAAGAGTATATATACTTAATGTAGTGCCATTTTAATAGTTATAAATCCATGATCACTACAAACTCTGACATATCAGAAGTTCACTTCATTGTAACCATGGTAACAGAACTACGATTATTTTTTTATTGTGCTAGTTGTAGATACTGGTTTTTTACTGTATTTTAGTCAACACTACTGCCATAGAGTAATAACAATAATTACAGTGTTAATAATTTACATGTACATGTATACCACATGCTTTTTCGTTAGGAAAGAAGAATTTACATGTGTTTATAAAGTAAAAGAATGAAGTTATGGAAACTTGAGTTTGAATTATATGAAGACTGTATACTATTTGAAACCATTAAAATCATTTTTAGCACCAATTTGTTTGTATCTATTAAACAAGATGTTGCTCTCAAAAATAAGTACATGTATGCATGTTTGCTATAGTAACAAGAGAGTAATTGTCCTATACCAATCTCTACCAAACAAAATCAAACAATTAGATCTATTTCGATTTGCCAAGCAAAAAATTACAAAATGACCAAAGCCAAATTCAACTCAACAATAAAACTGTAAACAACAACAACATACACGTATATTATTTCATGGCTACAGAAAGCAGTATTTTCAAATTCATAACCATGCTCAGACAAAGGGGGGTAATTCATAACCATGCTCAGATATGCTGATAATATGTACATTTTCTTTACTCTTAAGTATTAAGTACTGTCAAATCACAACCATTGACTGCTGAGAAACAGAGCGGACAGTAATCGCTTTTATCAAACACTATTTGTGAACATCAGGTATTGTTGAAATCCTGTAAGTAGTTGCGAGAAATAGCCAAGAAATTAACGTGGGACAGACGGACAAAGCGGTGACTATATGCTCCACCCTTTCAGGTAGCATATATAAAATTGCCTTCAATAATGCACTGTCTATTGGTGACCAAACTGAAAATGCAACCACAGTGTGACATTATAGTACTGTCTCAGAATGTTATGAACACTTTAGTCTAGTAACAGATTCTTCCTTTTACTACCTAAAGGAATGTTTCTACAGGATGATTTATCATCACAGAACTTGAACTCTTTTTTGGGGTACATTATACAGGTTTCGGACAATAACTGTCTTGATTCATGAGTGGTACAAAATTCTATAATGGATTCGTACAAATATCATTGACTTGCTGCATCCATTCCTGGAATTTTAGATAATTCTGGTAATCATGGCGTGATTTCAACATTTACCTTAACTTCTTCACTGTTTGCTGAAACTTTTCAAGTAACAATGCCTGGTTCATCACCTGAGATCGTTAAGTGGTGGTATTTATACCCCCAAAACGAAGTTTAGGGGGGTATATAGGAGTCACCCGGTGGTTGGTCGGTCGGTCGGTCGGTCGGTCGGTCGGGCGGTCTGTTGCATTTTCCTTGTCCGGAGCATAACTTGAAAACTACTAGTTGGAATTCAATACAACTTCATACAATGGTCAAGCACATTGAGAGGAAGTGCAGTGCACAAGAACTATAACTCCATCTTCACTAATTACAGAGTTTTGCCCTTTGTTACTTTTTCCTTGTCCGGAGCATAACTTGAAAACTACTAGTTGGAATTCAATACAACTTCATACAATGATCCAGCACACTCAGAGGAAGTGCGTGTACAAGAACTATAACTCTATCTTGAGTATTTACTGAGTTTTGCCCTTTGTTACTTTTTTACTTGTCCGGAGCATAACTTGAAAACTACTGGTTGGAATTCAATACACTTCATACAATGGTCAAGCACATTGAGAGGAAGTGCAGTGCACAAGAACTATAACTCCATCTTGACTAATTACAGAGTATTGCCCTTTGTTACTTTTCCTTGTCCGGAGCATAACTTGAAAACTACTAGTTGGAATTCATACACTTCATACAATGATCAAGCACCTCAGAGGAAGTGCAGTGTACAAGAACTATAACTCTATCTTGAGTATTTACTGAGTTATTGCCCTTTTGTTACTTTTTACTTGTCCGGAGCATAACTTGAAAACTACTGGTTGGAATTCAATACACCTCATACAATGGTCAAGTACTTTAGAGGAAGTGCAGTGCACAGGAACCATAACTCCATCTTGACTCATTACAGAGTTATTACCCTTTGTTACTTTTTCCTTGTCCGGAGCATAACTTGAAAACTTCTGGTTTGAATTGAATACACTTCATACAATGGTCAAGCACAGTGAGAGGGAGTGCAGTGCACAGGAACCATAACTCCATCTTGACTAATTACAGTGTTTTGCCCTTTGTTACTTTTCCTGTCTGGAGCTTTTCGAAAACCCAAGTTGGATTCAATACACTTCATACATGGTCAAGCACAATGGAGGAACTTCAAGAACAATTCTCTTTTTGTTTGTTTGCAAGGTTTATGTTACTACGAACTTCTTCAGTTTATAAAGCAATCCTTTTGGGGGTATTAATCACATTTAGTGATAGCCTAGTTTGTTATGTTTTGATTTTCTGATATTTTGTAAGAATAAATACCCATTCTCAATTAACATGCACGTTCTTCATCCGTTACAGACATAGCCTAAAGAGCAGGAGCTTGTTTGTACTTGTTATCCAGGCCAAGAACACCAATAGATAAAAATAGAAATACTTTATTTCGAAAAAAGCTATTTATGGCCCATGATCATAACAGCTAACTTAGTTTTCACGATGATGATAATAATAATAATAATATGTTGCAATTTACAGAAAACAGTAAACAGAGTTGGTACACAATTAATCATAGCAATATTTGGCGAAAGAACCATAATTATATAGTATACGTTTATTTTACTGTAATAGAAATAAAGAAGAAATATAAGTACATAGTATTATTTGTGAATGTAAATTTTATATCTAAATTAGAAGGTTAGATAGATAGATAGATTTAGAATGATTTATTTCGGTATCACAGTGCATACAATGGTTACAAACATGTTGCATTCATAAAATATTAGATAATTAAATAAAATACAAGCATGAGTATTAACCATGTCATGCCACGCAGTACCAAGGATAGCACAAAAAAGAGAGTGATCCCTTATTTCCATTGTGGTCCTTGTTACTGGCGGCATGACATAGAGAGACATGAATTATAGAATATAATGTATATATATGTATATATATATATATATGACTAGCGTTTTAGGATGAAAAATGGTCAAGATAAGTGGAATGCATTTAGAAAAAATATACACATGATACCGATTACTTAAATAAAAAGATTATAAAACTTGACTTAAATTTTTTTTTTTTACAGCAACCTTAAACATATGGGCTGTGAAATACTAGTTATTGAAGATGGTAACCCATTCCATAGTTTACAACCAACATAAGCAAAGGATTTTTTACCGAAACCTTTGACTTTTGGGATTGCGAAAGACCCTTTTTCACGAAACCAAGTATTGTGACTGTGGATATCCTTGGTGGGAATGAAATGTTCACCCAAATAATCAGGAGCTGTGCCTGCTACAATTTTATAGACTTGAGTCAGAATAATTTAATCGACTCGTTTGGACACAGGTAACCAGATTAAAGATTTAAATTGTTCATGACCAATATGAGATCTTGGGTCCAAATTCAGGACAAACCTTATCAACTTATTTTGAGTTACCTGTAACTTATTCATCCACATCTTATTTAAACCATAATACCAAAAGGAACAGGCATAGTCAAAATAACACTGAATAAGTGACATAACCAACAGTTTTTTAGTATGTTGCGTGAGATATTCACGTTTCCTATATAGAAATTTTAACCTTGAGTTGGCCTTTTTAATAACTGAGGAAGGCATTGAATCACAAGATAAATTTTGATCCAGTGTGACACCAAGATAATTAACTGATGAGGTTGGCTCAATGACCTGGCCACTACAGCATACATTTAAATTTGGATTTAACCTAAGTTTGGGCTTGGAGCTACCTTTTTATTTACCTAAATGTAATGACAACTTATTATCAATGAGCCATTTGCTAACAATCTCCATATCCTCATTTAAAGCATGTTCAACCTCGGATCTATTTTTACCAGCAACCATAATACCAGAATCATCTGCACAGAGTAAAAGTTTATTTTTAAGACGTCGGTACCAAGACCTAAAGCTTCCATCTTCATTAGAAGTATACTGTGATCTACAGTATCAAAAGCCTTTTGAAGATCCAAAAGGATCATACCGACAAGATTGCCTTGATCCATTTAAAACCTAATAAAATCTGACAAATGAGCAAGACATGTATCAGTTGAGAAACCTCGTCTAAAACCAGACTGAAACTTATATAATAGATCATTGTTACTAAGATATCCTTCAACCTGATCATACACTACTTTTTCATAAATCTTAGAGATAATACTAAGGATAGACACTGGGCGATATTTTCTAACGTCTGTTTTATCCTTCTTTTTATAAAGGGGAACAACTCGGGCTGACTTTAGGTCATCAGGAACGACACCTTGTATCAAGGATAGATTAATAACATGGGTAAGGGGACCAGTTATAATGGGAGCGCTGTCCCTGACAAAACGAGAAGGTATACCGTCTAAACCTGTGGCCTTTTAGCACTTAAATTGTTCAAATATTTTAAAATTTGTTTTCAGAAACAATACTAAAACAAAAACTATCAGGTAGAACTCCTTTAGATGAATAAAAACTTTGAACAAAATTTTTCCCAAATTTATAAACCGGTGTAGGGAGTTTCTCTACAAGTTTTTATGCAATTTGATAAATTTTTCAGCAACACTTAATTTATCAAAAGAAATTTCATTATTAATTTTGAGACCAATATTAATACATGAAAAACTATTAGCATTCTTAGAAGGCAATCCGAGATTTTTAAGCGTTTTACATAAAGATTTTGAATCACATTTATTTTCTTCAAGAACATCTGTAAAATAATTTTTCTTTGCAGCATGGATCATACAGTCAGTACTTTTTTTCAATTGTTTGAAATGATCATAGTTCTCATCAGATTTATCTTTTTTAAACAAATGAAAAGCTTTATTTCTTTCAATGATAGATTTAAGAATGTCTGGTGTAATCCACGGCTCTGTGCGTTGTTTAATTCTAACCTCCTTAACAGGTGCAAAATTGTTTAAAACTGACAAAAATATATATTTAAAATTATTCCATGCTTCAGAGGCAATATCACAGTTCATAACACTACTCCAGTCTGTGGATAATAAACTATGTTGGAAATCTTCTTTATTATAATGTTTCAATGATCGTGTCTTCACTGTATTATGTTTACCTACAAAAGTTCTCGAAAGTTTTCTGGTACAATACACTGGCATATGATCACTTATGGAAATATCAAGAACACCACACTGAGAGATTTTATCACAGTCAGTAACTAATATGAGATCAATTGTTGTACTAATTGATTTACAAATCCTAGTAAATTGATTAACTATTTGTTTAAAATGAAACATATCAATAAAATTACAAAATGCTGAAAGTAAAGTACACTTTTTCGAGGTAGAAACATCAGTGTTCATATCTCCAAATAAAATGGTTTCATATTCTAAGAAATGCACACTTGATGAACAAACACTTTCTAATATCAATTGAATAAAAGTTTAACTGTTTAGGCGGTCTATATAGTACACCACATTAAATTGGTTTGGATTTTCCAGCCAGGTAGCCTCTAGTTCATCATGGGTCAGGTCCTCACGTGGATTAAACGAGATGTCACATTTTACACAAATACACACGCCTCCTCCCTGCCGATTCCTATCTTTTCGTTGAATATTATAATTATTGATAAAAATTTCAGAGTCTAAAATAGATGCGTCGAGCCAGGATTCTGTAATACATATGCAGGCTGCCTTGGTGTTGCTGGCTAATAAACGTATTTCATCAAGTTTAGGTAAAAGACTCCGTGCGTTAAGGTGTATAAAATGAAGCCCACGCTTGTCAAAAACGTTATAGTCACTACAACTAGTAGTAGAATTTCTATCTGGTGAAGAACTAGGTCCCGGACAAGGGTGAATATCTCCACATATCAAAAGTAAACACACTGGTAACATATTGTTACGTGCACAGTTATATGGTTTAGTAACAAAGCTAATGCATTCTACTTTTACTTATATGTAAAATTGACTGAGTACAAATCTGCCTAGTCATGAGAAAATAACATTGATGACGTAAATCAGTTGATTTAGTACGTTTTGTACGTGGAATTTAATGAAAAGTTTATGATATAACATCACATTTAGATAGCATGGCCTTTGGTAAAGTGTCGCATAAAAGGGTACCGGAGAAAATATGGGCTTATGGTAACAGGGTTGGTGAATACTCTTTAAAAACACCTGTATTAATTAGTTATTTATAAACGGACCTAAATGTTCAGAAACAGGAAGTGCATGTTTTATCACTATAAGTATAGATCTTCTTGAATTAGAGGAAATAGTACCAGATGACTGAATAACAAAACAGGCTGCATGTAAGCTGTATTAACTCTAGATCACAAAATTTGAACAGTGGTGTTTAAGGATACACCGGGGGATCCATATATCACTTGTGGTCATTTTTTGGTTTTAACATAATCTAAATGCCTTTACTATTTTCTATCATCATGATAAAAACTATTTTTCTATGTGATTTAGAAATATGTGTTTTATCTGCATTATTCTAGTGTAGCAGTAAATAAGTGCTCTGTTTGATTTAACATCTGCCTGGGAAGGTCATTAATTTTCTCAAGGGGATACGTTGTGAGTGAAAGTTTCCAATTAAATTGGTTCCAGGTAATAACAATGATTTGACCTGTCTTAGTGGGGTCATATGTTTAGAACCAGTTGGAAACTTGCAGGACTTATCAACATAATAAATAGTTATTAGTAACTTATACCTGCTATACGACTTTACAGTTTCGATACATATGTAGAATCCTAGTACATCAATTAAAAGCATCTGTCACTCTCTCTACTAATTGATCTGGCACCAGAAGATAACTAATTAGAAACAACTCTAAATGTATTATTATGTGATCAGATAAAAACATCCAAAAACAGCCAGCAAGTATTTTTTAAAGGGGGACATTGATTGAAGCATGCACATAGCTTGATACTACTATTTTCTATTAACATGTCATTGACAAACATTTTGTTCAATCTTTTTATCAGCTATTAATTTATTCCTGCAGAGTGTGCAATTTAGTAGGCAGTCCCACCTGGTAATACGTGTACATGTAAGTATGTATCTCTGAAGGGTATTTATTTTCAGCAAGTATTGTCATATCATAGCGATACAAACATTGAATTTTGACAATTTTCATCATTATTGATTTATTAGTTATATTGCTAGATTTATTTTATAAAACATAACATTGCATGCCAGTTATTAGGTTCTTATAAAATATTAAATATTTAATGTATTAAGCTTTACATTGTATCATTAAAACGTTTGGTACTTATCCCATTACAGACATTTTCTCTGTTTAGCTGTGCGTCTAAATCCATGCTGGTGTAATTTATTGCCACGATAATAGTATTGCGCCTCACAGAATAACCTCTATAACATAATGGCCATTTTATAGCTTGCCAGGTGATTGACTTTATTGCTACATTTAATGCTTATTAAGCTATTCAAACTGAGGTGTCCAGCATTGGTAGATTACCAAGATTTTTTGTTAAAATCTCATTAATATTCATAGAAATTAACTCGGTTTTAACAAAATGTAGTACCATAAGCTCTTTAGCTTGGTCAGTGTTAAGGAGAGGGCAGTACTTTTATAGCTTATGGGTGTAAATGGGAGGTTTCATTCCGATTCCATTTTTAGCTCGACTATTCGAAGAATAAGGAGGCTATTGCACTCGCCCCAGCGTCGGCGTCGGCGTCTGCGTTGGTTAAAGTTTTTAATAAAGTCAAATATCTTGAATACTATCAAAGGTATTGACTTGAAACTCAAACTATATGTTTACCATCAACATCTACACCTGAGCAAACAATCCCAATAACTCTGTTTTGATTTTTGACGATTTATGCCCTTTTTAACTTAAATTTTTGGTTAAAGTTTTTTATAAATTCAAATATCTTGCTATTATCAAAGGTATTGACTTGAAACTCAAAATATATCTTTACCATCAACATCTACACCTGAGCAAACATCCCCATAACTCTGTTTTGATTTTTGACAGATTTATGCCCCTTTTTAACTTAGAATTTTTGGTTAAAGTTTTTTATAAATTCAAATATCTTGTTATTATCAAAGGTATTGACTGAAACTCAAAATATTCTTTACCATCAACATCTACCATGAGGAAACAATCAGCATAACTCTTTTTGATTTTTGACAGATTTATGCCCCTTTTTATCTAAGAATTTTTGTTAAGTTTTTTATAAATTCAAATATCTTGCATATTATCAAAGGTATTGACTTGAAACTCAAAATATATCCTTACCATCAACATCTGCACCTGAGGAAACAACCTCATAACTCCGTTTTGATTTTTGACAGATTTATGCCCCTCTTTAACTTAGAATTTTTGTTGAAGATTTTTTTAATTTAAATATCTTGAATACTATCAAAGGTATTGACTTAAAACTGTGTCTACCATCAACACATCATCTGAGCAAACAATCCCCATAACTCTGGTTTTTTTTTGACAGATTTATGCCCCCTTTTAACTTTGATTTTTATGGACTTGAAACTGAAAATGTATGTTTACTGTCAACTCTTCCCCAATGTTTTTGATTTTTGACTATTTATGCCCCTTTTAACTTAGAATTTTGTCACAGTTTTTACCAGACTAACATGGAAATACTCAGAAATGGCTTTCTTTTGAAATATCTGAATAATTATGCGCTGCAGCGGTCATGCTTTTTTAATTCAATACAATCATTTTGAAAAGTTCAGTTATTCAGATCAAATTTCAGGTTTGTTTTCTTTGAAATTATCCCTCCTTCTCCTCCAGTTGGCTTACAGAATTCAGAGTAAGGCTTTGAATGTAATGTACTTTACAAGGTCTTTGAACAGTTTCATATCTTTGACCTTTATTCTTAAGACATTCCATACCCTGTTCTTAGGCAAACCCATTTTACCACACCTTTCGGCGGCGGCGTAGCTTTCTTCATTTTCCAGAAGTGTAATCACAGATTTGTAGACAATGTTCTAATTGATTCAAATCCATCAATTCTGAATCAAAATGCACGAAACATGACAGGGGGACTGTTTGATGTGTGAACTTAAAAAGGGTGTCTCAGAAATTTGATAAAAGATTCCATTCAAACTTTATGACCCTTTTGGTGTAGGTAGTACATAATATGCCAGTACAAAACTTTGATTTTACTATAACTTTTTCCCTAGGGGAAATTAATTAAATCCAAGATACCTTTTTGTAAATCATACCGTGTAGATACCTGGCAGGAAAATTTGACCACCAAGGTTGAATAATGGAAGAGTTGAATCACATTTTAGAAAAACACAAAATCTGCATTTGCGCAAATATACAAAATAATAATAAAAAAGCCGTTACATAGTTGAAAAGGAAATTGCATGAGTTTTAAAATGATATGCAGCTTGCCTATACTTCCTTTTATAAGGAAGGCACAATCAGTATAAGTTCAACACTCCCTGGTGTATCCTTAAAAGATGTTTATAAGAAATACATGACTGTTAGAATAAGCATTTATGCTACACTAGAATCAATTAAATGACAAACACTCTAATATAGATAGATAAACGCATCACAAATAATGTTGTATAAAAATACAAACAGTCTTGTCACTGTAGATCATAAATATCTTAATCACTTAAGAATTCTGAACTACATTATCCCATTCTAAAGAAGCCAATAAGACCTGAACTCTTTCTTCACTCGCACCATCAGATACTGGAATGATCTACCGTGTAACACCAAGGCCGGTGTAAGTACCCAAAGGCTTCACTGAAAGTCTAAACTCGTACATGTATACTAATTCCATAACATCACTGTTTTCACTTTTAATCATTTTTCAAAGTATATCCTGTAACTTAGCCTTCTGGTTGGCCTGGGGACTGAAAGTCCCCTAGGCCTAAGTTAGCATACCACATTTCAAACACTGCAGACAATTTAACTGTGCTATGTGCGATTAACAACTGTAAACATGCGCTATAAGAAAGTAGTACAAGACAGACAAGATCAATCTTCTATTTGAATGTCACATACGATAAGAACATATCATAAAAAAAAACAACAAAAAAAAACAGTACATACAATTTTAAATGATTGCAGAAAGGTCCTTAGCTTGCGGGCTCTATTTTTTCATGGACTTTGGTTTAGAAATTACTGCGCTGTTAGCTGATTACGATAGATAAGCATATGCATATTACGGAAAAGTACAGTATTAGTTATACGGGTTTTTGCCGTGTACATCTGGACATGTACCCTTTTTTTTTGTATCCCGAGCCGTAATATTTTTTTCAAAATTTGCAGCCCCAATATGGCTCTTTTTGATTTGTTTGTTTGAATATTTGAAATCTATTCTTGAGTCAGTTATCAAACAAATTCATAAAATCAACATACCTAAGCCAAAGGCTTGTTTAAGATTTTCCTTTTGTTTTCTTACACTTTTAATCTTATATTAAAGCTATTTTAACTATTTTTTGTTTATGTTTACTTTGTAATGTGTTTCTTTTGTTTTAAACTTTTTAATATTGACTCGTCTGCAGAAACCGATCGGGCTTAGAGGCGTTTTTATAAGGTAAACGTTTGACAGCTGTCAGTTCACAGGTGTAATGTAATACTTTGATAATTCAAGATGCGTGATATAAATCTAAATTGCCAGTTGTTTAGCATGCTTTTTTGAAACAGAAAACAACAAAGCTATTGTAAAGGTAAACTTTATTTACAAATCTACAACTAAACGAAGCAAGCAAGCGAAAAGCTTCGTCCGCCATATTGTTTACTGTAGAATCGATCGTTGTGTAGCAACGTAGTGGGGCACCATACGGGTAAAATATATTTACGGACTGGGCCGTATCGATCAAATATGTACACGGATCGATTACCAACGGAAACGAGCCGGGCGGATATATTTACGGAACGTACGGAGCTCTATATAAGAGTTTGTAGTTTGATATTCAAATTGCTGAATCAGATGTTATTTCATTGATAATTTTCTTATTTACGAAGGATTACATAATCATATATTTACCCAAATACATTCCCGAGAGGGAAGTCACGTGAGCAAAGTCACCCGCCATTTATCGAGGCTGACCTTAGCAACATCATGTTTGTCTATCTAAACTGTTAGTTCAGTTCATCACTTGTTATCCCGACCGCATCTAACAAGGTAAGCATGAATCATTTTAGTTTTCCCTGTTATATGCATTGTACAGTAATGTATTTATATTTTATTTCTGTTTCAGGGTCTTGTGCTTGGTACACAATAATTTTCGATCCACATCGTCTCGCTTGAAGTTGAACAAAGCGCAGATCGACTTAATTTTATTAGTCTCTCAAATAATTTATAATGTTGACCATGTGATTATTTTTCATTTAACGTACGTTTTATAATAAAACAAACTTCCTCTTTCTGTGTCGTATACTAAATTTCGTCCTCTGTACATTTCGACCCGCGCTTTCACCGATTACTAGGTAAACAAGTTTCCCTGTTATACATATTACACAGTACTGCATTTATATCTCATTGCTGGTAGTGCTTTGTTTATTTCTGTTTCAAGGTCTTGTCCTTGGTACACAATAATTTTCGATCCACATCATCAGATCATATCGATTGAAGTTAAACAAAGCACAGATCGAATTATTTTTATTGGTCTCTCAAACAATTTATAATGTTGACCATGTGATTATTTTTTATTTAAAGTACATCTTATAAACAAACAAACTTCCCTGCCACCGATATCTTTGTTAATCATTCATTCTATGTCGTATATTATATTAAATTTTGTCCACTGCATATTTCGACCTGCGCTTTAGGTAAGGTTCAGCGCAAATCACGAAGGTCAAAAAGTGTTTTTAGGGGAGTAAATCTATAGCCCCCTGGCCTTCAGCGCTTACATCGCTTTGATTTTTAACATAGTTGTCCCCGACCTCTCAGTTATGATCAGAAATTGATTGTTGAGAGTATTCCCTTAGATGTATTGTTATAATCTGTTTAGGTCTGGGTCGGCATCATTGTTATATCTACCAGTACTGGTTTAAAATCTTAGCATAACGTTCTTTTATACCGTACTGTAGATAGAGATCAAATGTAGTACATTTATACAAGCACTATGTAGTATAATGACAGAATTCTCTGAAATTCTCCTGGAGAAGGTAGCAATATCGGCTATTAGCACCTCTGCTGGAGAGTGGAGATGTTATTGTCAGGACTTGACCCCTAATTCCTTCATGGTTTGTTATCAGTGATGTCAGCCCAGATGTTTCTTACTTGATGGTAAAGATTTATCTAAATAAAGTTGGAAGTTGTAATTTTTACATTCACAGCACAAGAGAGATTCAAATATAAGACAAAAAAAGAAATAATATTTGAACAGTTACTGAAAAATTATTACATATTTAATATATACACAAAACATTTAAAAACATATAAAATTTATCAATGGACAAATATTTCTCTACATCTTTTTCTTTCATAAAAGAATAAACTCATTCCCTGTTTATTTCTAACATTTACTCTTTCACCTATCAATTTGGACAGTACCATTAATTGTTTACAGAGGTATCTAGTGAAAATGTATTGACTGAGTATCGATCACTGCAGATCATGATAAGACTGCACAGATGTGAGATATGCATGCTGATCATGATCTACACATGTTGCAAAGCAGGATCATTTTTTGCTAACAGGATAAAGGTTAATGTATTAATGGTACCAGAAATAAACATTTCACAATTACATAGGTGATAATTTTTGGTAATATCTGGTTGGAATTTCTTTTCAACAGCCAACATATTGTTACAATTTCTTATAAGCATTAATCACTTTTTCATATTAGACTTACTTCAGCAAATAAAAACGAGCAACAAATAGAGAACTACGTTAACTGAAGATTAACAAAGGTTTCCCAAAGTGACAAAATAATTTTGATTGGTTTAGGTCATTTTAAGTTACTGCTTTAAAGGATGTAGCACTTAATAAAAACAGCCTTTATATTTGTCACCAAAATCATATAAAATTATCAAATGTCCAAAGTAATATTACTTAATGATTTTGCATAACTAAAGTAGCATGAAAGGACTCAGATTTGCATGCAGTATATTTAACAGCATACTCATAATTGCATAACAATTAAAAGAATAGGGTCAAAATGAATATTTGAGATGTAACATGTATTAACAATCTGCACAATTTGAAAGATTTCTTGTTTAATTTTCTGTTTATTGATAAACATATCTTAGGAGAATTCCAAATGGGTGAAGTTATTGCTCTCATGCTGTGTGAAGCTGACCACTAACCACTACCAAGTTTTTGATAAGATTAATATTGCCCTGTACCTTACAGTCTAGATTCATCAGAAGTGATGAGAATTCTGTCAAAAAAGAATACAGTGCAAGAGCATTACCGGCACCGGTAAGATAGGTTTCGATTATACGCAGTTGTCGGTGTTTTTCCCACCTTTTCGTATTTGCTTATTAGGCGCACTTAGCTCCTTTGGGGTAGATGAGTTGCTCTGTAATGGCGGACGAGGAAACAGAAATTCCTGTAGGACTTTGCAAAAATGACGCAGATTTCTTAAAGTTCTTTCACAAAAGCATAAAAGAGTTACGCGGACTTGTAATAAGTAATGTTGAATTTTATCAGAGAGGAAAATCAAGTATACATGCGTGCTTTTATGCCACGTCATGTATTTTATTAGAAAGGACTCAAGTTTTAGAGCCTCTTGTAGTAGATATAGTTCCCAAACTTCAAATTTATGACTTTTCGGACGACGTACAAGCAAATGGGTACCGAAGTTTTATCAGTATAGTAAACAGGTAAATTGTTACAATGTCTTACGTTTTTGTTTATGTCTGTGAATCAATGCTTATTAGATTAGTTTCAGTTTGACAGCAAACTTGTGTTTAAAATTTGTATTCACAGACCTATATTAGTCTGAATACTTGGTCAAAATATGCCGCTAAAAGTGCTGAAATGCTGTGGATTTCTATGTTGGTATAGTACGGTTCGTTCCTTTATTATCAACTGACTACAAAACAACAAGATAGGTCAACGTTGTGTAACAGGCCTGGCACTTACGTTGCATCTTTTGGACCTTACTTCATTACAAAGATTCAAAGTGGCAAAATATGTATAAATTGGGAGAATGACGTTCGTTCGGGGGGTTCTTTCTATCACTGCACAAGCCTTGAGTTCCCCACATTTCTTTAGGCCTAGAGTAGGGTTTCTCATTGTATATTTATTCATTATATTCATTCTGTATGTATTGGGATAAGAAACTGGTGAATACTCTTTTTATGGAGACTTGGTAGCGGATAGTTGTCCGACAGGGTTCGAACCTCTGTCCAAGATTCACTTCCTGTCCATTTGCCCCGGCTTCAGGAAGGCGGTGCCCATTACAGTTGCAGAAGTCAGAAGAGGTCACAGTCACATGAAGTTTGGTTTTCCCAAAAGTTGTTTCAATAAAACACCCTGTACAGACTGTCAAGCATAATATATGCAAGTTTTGAAACATGGGCAACAAACTTACCATGTACCCCTTGTTTAATCTGTGTTCCAGCTAGGATCTGAAAAGGGCAGGGTGCTGGTGAAAAAAGGGCATTTCGACCTGCAAAGCTGTGAGGGGGAGGCTCCCCTTAAGATTTTTTTTAATTTAGATATTAAAGAAGACATCTGATGTGTTTTATTGACTGGAAATATAAGACTTCTCTTTTGTTAACTTAACCTGATTTTGTTAGTTTTTCTCAATCAACTAAGCATGTATTTGGTTTATTAAAGACATTAGAAATTTCTAGTGCAGGAAATCTCCACGACAAGTAAAAAATAACCATATTAAATTTGTTTATCAAAAAAAACATTTTTAATTTGTTTTTGCTCTCTACATAAACTGTCAAACCTGTGAAAGCAAAAGGGGAATTTGCTAAGAAAAACTAATTATATAAGTAATGTTGCATTAAACATGTTAAAAGTTGACTAAAACTACAAAATTAATGTTTGTCTAAGTGAAAGTATTTTAACCTTAGAAAATGGAGGTAGCCAAAATCAACAACCTGTAAGATTTAACTTCAATACTATTTGAAATAAAATCGTACTGATAAGTTTCCAATAACATATACAGTACACGCAAGGTGTTTTTTCCAATTGTCACCCATCACCGCGATGTGCAATCATTGTGACCACGCAAATTTGGTCACCCAAATGCCCCCCTGAGTCACCCGTCACCGCGAATTAGCGTGTCCGGTCGCGGTGACCATCGTCACCGCGAATCGCGGTGACTGGTCACGGTGTTTCGCGGTGTCCACATTCGGGTCGAGACTTGAATATTTGTTATGTTTTTTTTTACTGATTAACTTTAAATTGTCAATAAAAAATAGAAAAATAATTGTAATTTGATGTTTTTCGAAACTTTCCGACGCCCAAATCGTTTTAATTACGATGCCGCTATCAACAAACATACTTTAGGATCAAGTAAAACAACCCCGGCAACACAATAAATCTAAAAAACAAACTTACTTTAACTATTCCAAACTTATGATCTAATAATCCAAAATATCAATCTATTGTCAATGTCTCAAACTTTTTCTTTTTAATACCACGTGCTCACTAAGATCAAAGAAACCGGCCATCGCGGCGGCATTCTTTGATCTCATAACACCTGCTGCTTTACGTTTGATATAGAAAACACTTTGCAGTAAAAATAACTTTATTTGGCAAAATGAAATAAAAATAACTGGGAAAGCATGGACGTTGGCAGTTACTGAAAAATTAGAGGCAATCGTAAATGACAAAACAAAAAGTACGCTGCGAACAGGAACGTAGAATATACAGATTCTACTTTCCTGCTGCGAACAAGAAACTCGATTTGATATTAAAGATTTCTTTATTAATAAAGTGCATTTCCGTAATATTCCGGTTGTTTGTGTGATCCGTACAAAATAATAAAATTAAATATAAAAGAAAGCATAATTCGCAACAAAGAGAGGTCTCACAACTGAACCTTGCGGTACACCAAATATAGCAGACGGCAATTGTGTTTCGGGTACACAACATTCGGAACTTTTTGATATAAATCTAGATCATTTTTTGCATTTGAGAAATTCGAACATTGGACAATATAATTATTACAATAATTTAAATATTTACGCACTTTCGATGCATTGTCTGTCGACTTTCGTAAGACAAGAGATACTCTTGGTGGAGCCGCCGTGGCGTAATGGTAGCGCGTTCGCCTCAGGATCGAAGGGCCCCGGGTTCGATCCCTACCATCACCATGTCGGTAGTGTCCTTAGGCAAGACACAATTAAATCCACATTGCCTCTCTCTCTTCGAGGTTGATTCCATCTGGAATGAGTCTCGAGAGCGATTAATATAAGTTGTAAGAACTTGTTTCGCAATCGAGAATAAATAAATTAGTATAAACTAAGAGATACTCAATATCTCCGCAGACAAATATGCGTATTCACTCAACATTGACAGTTATCTTTCAGAAGTAATTGTGTCAAATAGCTTGGGTTTGCAAACAATTTTTTGAGTTAAATATGTCATCCTTTATTACAGGCAATATTTTTCACACCCACCGTGATTGACAAAAGGCAAGTTGGGATTAAAAAGATTGACCAATTACGGCACATTGTTTACGTGAATTATTATTTTAAATCTACATAAATGTGATAAATATAAGTTTAGGAAGGAAAGAAAACGTTTTGAAACAATTATACATGTATCTAAAAATGATGATTTTTTATGCAGTAATACTCGAGCGGCAATTCGGAACAGAAATACCGCGGCGACGATGTGCTAATGATAGAGACCGTAGATGAAAAATAAAAAGTATTTACAGAAATTGAAGTATTCTACATTTTGTACACCAATAAATATAATAAAATAATTGTAAAATACTTTATTTCAGTCGAGTTGGTCACTGGTCACCGCGATTCACCGCGACCAAAAATCCCAAACCAACCAAAAAAAAATGGGGGCCCGCTTGGGAAAAAAAAATTTTTTAAAGAAAACCCCAAAAACCAAAAAACCAAAAAAAAAAAAATTTTCCCAAAAAACAAAAAAAAAAAAAAAAAAAAAAAAAAAAAAAAAAAAAAAAAAGAAAACCTAGCATGTTTTAATGAAAAGACAAAAAGAACTGTTTTACCCCACTTCTTAATTTCTGATTTATTATAATGCATTTTTAGCTCACCTGAGCTGGCTCAGGGTGAGCTATTAGGATCGATGAATGTCCGTCGTCCGTCCACTTTAGTTCGTAACACTCTAGTGGTCACATCTTTTCCTCAATTGTCACAATAACCCCATTACTCGACCGATATGGGTCATCTCCGATGAAAACTAATTCTCAGCGCATCGTAAATGGTCGCGGTGGCTGGCATGACCCAAAAATGAAAAATCTTGTTAAGGCTCTGGGGGCTACTGTTTCAGTCCAAAACCTGGCAATATGTCAGAAAGGTTGTTTGGTTGATTTCTAACTAAATTTTTTTATAGGGCCCCCCCTGGGGTCAAACCCCCCAACTAGGTCACACAGCCCAAATATGGAAAAACCTTGTTAACACTCTAGAGGTAACATTTTCAGCCAAATATCCTGAAATTTGTCGAATTTTAAGATGACCTTTCTACCTCAAGTTCGACTAGGGTCATCTGGGGTCAAAAACTAGGTCCCCGCCCCCAAATATGGAAAAACCTTGTTTACTCTAAATGTTACATTTTCAGCCATTGAATTTGTCAGAAGGTGTTTTACGGTTTCTGGTTTTAATAATGTGGTTTATTGAACACCTCATTTGCTAATTTTATTGCAGTATTTTAACACCAAAAGATTGATAAATGACATTTGTCTTGTAATCAGTACACATCTTGGATCTCTCTATGGTAAGGCCAGAGTTTTTATATCTCTTGGTTTATGCGACTGCTTGTACTATTTTTAAAAAAAGGTAGAATAACAATGACATTATGAACTGACATTTTATTTTTTTTTTTTTCTCGGTTCCGACTCCATATCTAGTTAATGAAGTGTCAGAACAGTAGGGATTTATTGAAAGTATTATTTTAAGTGTTTTTTTGTTCGAAAATTAATTATTGACGGTGCGTAGACTGATGTTCAATATGTGCTCTGTTCAATACAGTAGGAAAAGTCCTCATACGCATTTTTTAATGAAAACTTCCCATAAACCAAGCAATAAAAAAACCCCGCCCCAAGACTTATATAAAGTTTTAAATAGAGATGCAATACATGTTCTTAACCCCTAGTTGAATTTCCATGTGATTTTGGTTTTTTCACATCCATCGAAGTTATATATAAAATTAAGCAATATTTGCAAATAATGAATAGCTTACAGTGCAGATCATGATCAAACAAATAATATTTTAGTGCAGATATGTAACACAAAATAATAAAAACTTACAATACAAATCATAAAAAAAAAAAAAAAAAAAAAAAAAAAAAAAAAAAAAAAAAAAAAAAAAAAAAAAAAAAAAAAAACAAACCCCCCCCAAAAAAAAAAAAAAAAAAAAAAAAAAAAAAAACAAAAAAAAAAAAAAAAAAAAAAAAACCCACACCCCCCCCCCCCCCCCAAAAAAAAAACCCCCCAAAAAAAAAAAAAAAACCCCCCCCCCCCCCCCCCCCCCCCCCCCCCCCCCCCCCCCCCCCCCCCCCCCCCCCCCCCCCCCCCCCCCCCCCCCCCCCCCCCCCCCCCCCCCCCCCCCCCCCCCCCCCGCATTGAAAAACAATGTGCAACTACGCCTTCATATTTTTCAGGAATTGAGATTTATAATTAAATATATCTAACATTTACAAAGATCATAAAGTGTTGACACCTATCTATCATGGTCTGTTATGTAAACGAAACAATCGAGCATTGATCAATTAGTGTTAATCCGATTATAGCCCGAGGTCATCAACACGTGTTTATCAATTAGGCGGGAAAACAGTTGCTATTTACGACGGGTCATACGTCATGATGTACATTGTCAAAATTTAAAATTTCTCAAAGGGCAACAAAGCTGTCTTATCAAAAGGGCAAAGGGCACTATTAAAAAGGGCAGGGCGCTGCAGAAAAGGGACAGGGCGCCGCGCCCCGCTATTTAGGCCTAGCTGGAACACTGTTATTGCTTCAATTTCTCGATAAATCCAAACAGCCTGGAATATCCACTAGTGTCAATAAGACATTATTATGCTCTGAAATCGTGCTTGTCTCATTATTTTTAGTCCAAGCATTTCATCTGAACTTTCATTTTGCCGAATTCAAGAAGTAATAAATTGTGCAGATCCGTTTGCCTACTTTCTTAGGATGGCGCAACAAAGTCATGATATAGAGAATAATTGTTGGTTTTGGTGTATTATCAAGGTATAATTTCACCGAGTGGGCGCCAAAAGTGATATGGAAGTAACTACTTTTGGTGTTCACAAGTAAAATTAATGTCAGTGTTCCCACTCAGTATTTTTTTCAAGGGTATACTTACCCCCTGGACACAAAAATAAGGGGTAAATCTCGATTTTGGGGGGTATGAAAATTATATGATAGTCAAGCGGCGACCGTTTAAAATTTTTACAACCCGCGGCAACCACTTGTTATGAAACCGTTTCGGGTACTTTTTCCGACTTTTAACACTACTCGTAGTTGTTTCAGTACTTGTGGATGGTAACTCTTCACTTTGTTGTTGAGCATCATTTATTTTATTCGCTGTGAAACAAAACACAATGGTTTGTGTGCATCCTTTTTGCAGACGAATCCCGAATCAATAGATTGGTCACACTTTTAAAGTGCTAATATTAATTCCCAGAGCATTCAAATATGAAACCCGTCTACATTTCATGACGTCAACGGTAAATCACCAGCAGTTATGCCGACCGATTGGCCGAGAAAGTAGAATTTCCATGATCTATTTTTAGAACATACTGAGGGATTCCAGCTGAACCTATTCGTCCTCGGCATTTTCGTACGCGCGCGATCTCGCACGTGGTGAAAATTATTTGCGTGATATTTATTTTTTTTGCGTGATTTACGTAATAATTTACGAGAGTGGGAACACTGAATGTGATATTTCACCTATACCAACAATTTTTCTGTTTATTTTATGGTTTAAACTTTTCTTTTGTTGAGTTTGTTTCTATAGGCTATCGAAAATCGCAGGAATTTGAGGAAACCTCATCAGAAAACATAGCACAAATGACATCATTTTAACGACGTCATCATCACATGATCTCCAGCATTAATAACGCCCGATATACTTTTTGACGTTAACCTGGGTTAAAGCAGGGTCCGTATATTACAGGGTTATGAAACTCTACTATATATGGTAAGTTAGCTAAAATATGATGTCGTGCTATAGATTTTTTCCAAGCCGATTTACCTGTATTTATGAACGCGAAGGCTTTATCGAGCGGAAGCGTGTTTACACGTGAAATATTGTACCCTACTGATACTAACGTCGTTACTGTAAAGGCATTTTTTCTTTGATTTTGAGATGATTTTCACATAATTTTCAGCAATAAAATTCAGATTCTAGCAATATAGATATCAAAATCATAATATATTTAATTCACTATGAAAAAACAAGTTAAACGCAAACAGGCGCGATGTAAACGGTATATTTTATGCTGAAAAAAAAAATATATGTGCAAACAAAATACACGATACATGTAGTTGCTTTGTTTTTAAAACATTTTTCCTCTTCTTTTCCATAATATTTTCAAAGTGAAAGGTGAATACAATGAACCCTTTTTAATGCATTGTAATGCTGTGTAGATCTCTGTTAAAATGTGTTTATTTCTCCCTCGGGGTTTTCCCCGACATTTCTAAGATGGTACATGTAATTCGAATAAATTAATAGAAAGTGGAATTCTGTCCGTTGTTTTAACTTTTTAAAATTGCCTTCGTATTTTTGACTTCATGTTCCAGCGTCTTCTAATTAAAAGATTGTTGTTTTCAGAATTCTTCACACATTAATTATGCTAATAAAAATGAATGTGTAATTGCCTGTTTGTGTTTGATCGTTATTTGTGTAGTAACAGTAGTTTTAAAGGATCGAAAAATGTCAACAAAGCAATTATTTAATTAATGTCACGTTCGAAACTGTGAATTCTCTTTAGTTTTTCTGTGAAACTTCATTTAAATCCATTGAGCATAAAAAATCATATCAAACAACTGAATTTTAGACTAGACTGCATAAGTGAATACAAAAAGCATGAACATAATTTCACACTTTTGCAATCTGAAAAATTGCAATTTTAAACCATTTATACTAAAATTTTACACAAAATCGAGCTAAATTTTCAAGTTATCACATTTTTATGCCCCCGAAGGAAGGCATATTAAAATCGCACCGTCCGTCCGTCTGTGCGTCCCCACTTACAATTCGTGTCCGGACTGTAACTCTGTCATGCATTGAAGGATTTTAAAATAACTTGGCACACATGTCTAGCACATCAAGACGACGTGTCGCGTGCAAGACCCACATCCCTACCTAAAAGGTCAAGGTCATGCTTTGAGTATGAAGGTTATGGAATCCTCTATATATGCACACATTCGTGTCCGGACTGTAACTTTGTCATGCATTGAAGGATTTTAAAATAACTTGGCACAAATGTTTAGCACATCAAGACGACGTGTCGCGTACAAGACCCACGTCCCTAGCTCAAAGATCAAGGTCATACTTAGAGTTTGAAGGTAATGGATTCCTCTATATATGCATATATGCACACATTCGTGTCCGGACTGTAACTTTGTCATGCATTGAAGGATTTTAAAATAATTTGGCACAAATGTTGAGCACATCAAGACGACGTGTCGCGTACAAGACCCACGTCCCTAGCTCAAAGGTCAAGGTCAAACTTAGAGTTTGAAGGTAATGGATTACTCTATATATGCATATATGCACACATTCGTGTCCGGACTGTAACTTTGTCATGCATTGAAGGATTTTAAAATAACTTGGCACAAATGTCTAGCACATCAACACAACATGTCGCGTGCAAGACGCACGTCCCTTGCTCAAAGGTCAAGGTCACACTTAGAGTTTGAAGGTAATGGATTCCTCTATATATGCATATATGCACACATTCGTGTCCAGACTGTAACTTTGTCATGCATTGAAGGATTTTAAAATAATTTGGCACAAATGTCTAGCACATCAAGATGACGTGTCGCGTGCAAGACCCACATCCCTACCACAAAGGTAGTGTTTCCGCTAGACCGTTTTTGGATGGCGCAGCGCCGTCCTGCCCTTTTGATGGCCGGTCATGCGCCATCCTGCCTCGATCAAAGGCCCTTACCGCCACCGTGCCCGTTTTACTAATAATGAAACTGCCAGCACGCCCTCAATACACGCGCGTGTCCGCCGAATTAAATCGATAATCCTAAACAGTCGGCAGACGTGTGCTCCGCCTCTCGACAATCCTTAAAATAAAAGTGTCAACACGTCCTCTAATACACACTATGTCCGCCGAATTAAATCGATAATCCGAAACAGAGTCGGCAGACGTGTGCTCCGCCTCTCGATAATAATAGTCACGTTAGATCCGCCTACATGAACTTCTATATTGAATATTACCTGTCAATCACAGCGTCCCGCGTCCAGTTAAAACGTTGCTGATCAATGTGTTTGATTCGCTAGAGGCAAATTAAAATTAATCTGTTGGTCATGGTACAAAAAAGTATAGTTAGAGTGTGAAAACTTCATTTAATGACGACACTTATAAATTGTTTAGTTTACAACTTGTGTTTTTCTGTTTATCCCGCTAAATTGAAAATTATCAGTATATTTTTCTTTTCAATTTTTTTAAATCATTATTCTATAATTGCCTGTACATAGTGGCCGACTCGTTGTTTGTTTTTTTCTTCTATAATCTCACCTTCCGTAAACGCATATAAATTAGAAGAGAAGGAAAGCATTGGTAGGTCGTTTATTGTTCAGGATGCTATGTTATAAGTAATACTGTTTTCTCAAGAGGTGTCCATGTTATGTTTTTGAATTTTATTTTAAATTAAATGTTCATCGTACCGTACGTCTGCTGATGACAATTGTTATCATCGAAACAGTGATAAAGTCGGTAAAAAGTCAAAATAAATGGCCGCGAAAATCGGAGATAACGGGATCGCGAAAATATGTGATAAACAGAGACAAATACACAAAACCGTTTAAAATTGGTCTAATATAACAAACTCGACAAGGTGGGAGATATGGGTGTATCATATTCTACATGTATACATGCAGTATTATTAAAAAATACTTCAGTCTCTAGTAAAAAACTCAAAGGGGGTGAGGGGAAGAGGCCAATCTGATTTACATTTTGTTTTGAGGCCCTCTCCTCAGGATCTAGAAATTCTTAAGCCCAATGGCAATAAATTAAGCCAGATTATGTCATATAAACAAGGCTCTAATTACATGCAGTTGCAAGTGTAAAGAAAGAACAATATATATACATGACAAAGTGATCGCGCCCTTATGTACATGAGAAAACAAAAGTGCCCTTTTTAAACATAGCCGCGCGTCAGAAGTGCCCTTTTTACACAAAAACGCCATGCCCCTTTCTGATCCTGCAGGAAACACTACACAAAGGTCAAGGTCACACTTAGAGTTTATAGGTAATGGAATCCTGTATATATGCATACATTTTGTGTCCGGACTATAACTTTATCATGCTTTGAAGGATTTTAAAATAACTTGGCACAAATGTCTAGCACATCAAGCGGATGTGTCGCGTGCAAGACCCATGTCCCTACCTCAAAGGTCAAGGTCACACTTAGTGTTTAAAGTAATGGAAAACTGTATGCATGGTTACTCTGTCATGCATGGAAGGATTTTAAAATTACATAGCACATTTATTGAGCACATGGAGAGGACACAGACTGTGAGGCACCTCTTTCGGGGGCATTCGTCACTTGTGAGGGACAGCTCTTGTTAAAACAATTATTATTTTGACGATATCGTCACCATTTATGGAGTATATGTAATCACAAATCATAAGTAAAATGATTATTGCCGCCTAAATATGCCGCCATATATGGATAACTTGTCAATAACATCAATTTCAGTCACTTGAAAATGCATTTTTGAAAATTAAAACTCGATTTTTATTTAGTGATCACTACGGAGCAATCTTTGAACTATCTCTATCATCAGAAAAAAATAAGATAATACTCAATCACAAAGAGTTTAGCTTCACATAACATACCCATTTACACTGTGTATCAACAACGGCATCTCTACCGCTTCAAAATCTCCGAACAATCATCCATTTATAACAGCTTATTTTGACCCTTTTGTAATAGAAAACAAAACGTAAAGATGAAAAAAAATAAACTTAAACACTTACCTCACATTTCAATATCACGATTAAATGAAAAATCGCTCAAATAACAAGTTTATAAGTGTTTTGTTGATAGGCTTTCCCGATCAAAATTTTCAAAAATATTCCATATCTCAGACAAGGGTCACGTGACCCGGGACATCATATTTTCATGTTTGGCCGTTTCGTAACCCTGTAATATACGGACCCTGGTTAAAGATTGCAAAAACTGTGAAAATAAAAATGGTAATCCACTGTATCGAAACTGTGGAGAATCATTTATATTTCACTGAGAAATCTCTATAATTCACTGGACAACATGAAATAAAGTGTTATATGCAGGCATGGGGCTATCAGAAGAGGGCAGGTAGACAGTCCTAGTGTCTTTATTATCATCATTAAATCACTTAATGCCAATGTCAAAAGATGTGTTTTTTAAATTATTTGATACGAAAATAGCACCTATTTTGTTATATGGATCGGAGTTATGGGGTTTATGTCAGTTCCATTAAAACCGTGCAATGCAGCTGTAACAGGAGATTGTGGAAGACACTCTATGCAGATACTTGCCTCTTAGAGATGTATAAAATATTGGCTGAAAATTTTAACTATGCCAGATTTTAGATATGTTAAAAAATGTTACCAAATTTTAATATATTATGACAGTCAAGGGCATACTAATTTGGTTTCAAAGTTAGGCTTCATTTATATAGGAATGGTTTGGTTATGTATGGGAAAACCAAGGTGTGGCAAATCAAAAGTTATTTTTATTTCAACTAGAACAAAGATTAAAAGATCAGCATTTTCAGGAGTGGTCAAACGAGTGTAATACAAACGCAAAATTAATTTCATACACAAATTTTAAATACATTTTTAAATGTGAGAGATACCTTGATATTTTAAATATAAAGAAATTTAGATTTGCTTTCGCTTCTTTACGCACATCATCACATTCGCTAATGATCGAAAAGGGGCGTCATATCGGAATTCCTATAGAACAGAGGTTTTGTTTTAATTGTTCTAATCAAGTTGAGAATGAATACCATTTTGTGCTTATTAAAAAGTTATTTGCCCCCTCTATTGTAACCTTCGAGAAACTTATATTAAAAGAAAGTTTTATGAAAACCCTACTTTAAACAAATTCAGTATACTGATGTCAACAGCAAATGATCAAACAATTAAAGACTTAGCAATGTACATATACTATGCTTTTAAATTAAGGTCAAGTATTCTTCAAGTATAATTATGATCCTTTTTATTGATCAGTATTGTTTAGCTATTACTCTCCTGATCATGTCTTTCTTGCTTTTCGTTTCGACAAGATACATGGTAAAGGAGAAACGAATGTCTAGGATGTATATAGTAACATAACTTTATATGCATAATCTGTAATTATCAAAAATATGGCTATTTTCTTGCTTTTTTTCTTGATATGTTATTCATTTATTTATATTGAATGCATATTGATATTTGTAACCACTGTGTCCATTATGCTATTATGTATAGACGTATAAAATTTTTATGTGTATAGGCTGGAGGCCTGAATCATAATAAATGATTTGAATTTGACAGTGCACGCTATTTTCCAGTGAAGTGCATTTCCTTTAATTGTTGTGATTCATAATGTGTGCTAACTTACTACTGTAACACTAGCCTTTAAGGCATTTTCCCAATAAGAGTAACAATAGACATACAATTAAGGCACTATATTAGATCTACACTTTATTAAAGCGACTGCACTCCAGATGGACAAGTTACGATAAAAGATTTTCTTTCAAGAAAACAATTGCATTCTGTATCAGGGGCTTGTTTATGTTACGTGACAAGTTTTCAACAAAACATTAAATGTGTTGTTTTGCTTACTTTTATTGTAGAAAATATCCCCCCTGACTAACGGATGGGCTCTTTGGTTATCATTTTTTACTCATAAATCAGTGCTCCGTAATGTGTGGTAGCCCTGTAATTTTTGTGCCAGATCAGTTCAAAACTGGCGGGTTTTTCTCCTTTTTTTTGCTCTTGATATTTTCTACTTTTTTTTTTTTATTAATGTCATAAATTAACATGTAAAACAATGTGAAAACAGTGCCACTGATTACTGGGGTGAAAGTTTGAAAAATGAAAAATCCTGAAGCTGGAGAGCATATGGGGGCTGCCAGGACCGCCAGTTGGTCAGGGCAATGCCCCTGAGCACCCCCAGTGGGTCCAGTGCAACGACCTGGACAGGCGTCCTGGAGGCCCCCTGAAGCTCACAGATTTTAGTAATTTCTGAGGGCTCCTAGAGGCAGGGTGTTTAACTTCAGTTCAGCTATCACTTTGAAACTGAATGGTATTGACCCTTCAGCTCTACTTTTCGAACAAAATGTTTTTAGCAACATAGACTTATAATGAATTCAATTTTATGATTATAAACTAATGCTCGGCAGTCGTCTTCTTTCATTTTTTATCGTTAGATTTTGTACATATTAAAATTAAAAATGCATAGGAACCGGGGAAGAAAGCAGATAATGGAAGTGAGCTGGTTAGCAGCAGTGTTGCAGCAAATCAATGTAACTAAATGATAGAAGCATTGGTATGATTAGCAGCAAGTTAAAAGAACATTAACTAAAAACAGAGTAGCAACTAAAGTAGAAGCAACTTGAAGCAAGCATAGAAAAATAGCATCAATGAAATACATGTATTAAAAGAATAATCTGTTACAAGGAGTAAAGACTGTGTTGCTGATCTTGACCAGGAGAGGGCTGTTTACAGATGTTGCTATAACTCGTGGCCCAATCCATTTGCCAAATGTATTTAAATTGTTTCTTCCTAAATGTTATACGTGTACTTGTACATAAAGCAATAAAATAGTATTTAACTAAACTAAACCAGGGACCTAAAAGCTGCAATAAAAGTAAATGAATAAGATAAAAGTGTGACTGATAAAAGGCTAAAAAGTTGTTTTTTTTAAATGTCTATATATAATTACAGATGCTGTGTACATTTGATTCAGTTATGTCGCCACATAAATGTCAACAAGAACAGTCTGCTGTTCCGGTCGTCACATTATCTTAAAGAACTAGAAGGCTATGTTGATGTCCTTGGTCAGCTGATGGCATGTCTAGGGTATGTACATTTTGTAGACTTATAATGCAGTGTTAGACTATAATGGTTACTGATTGATAGGATAGTAAAATTACTGACAGCTTTTTGTCTCAGCAGGTTATTACACTCAAGAGGGAATGATGAAGGTGGTTGTAACATGTGTCAGTTTGATTTAAATCATATTATGAAATTTCTGTCTAGTTCACAATTGACTGACAGCTTCTTGTATTCAACCGTAACAAAAGCATAATTAATGCCTTTGGTCTACAAACTGAACAGGTCGCACTCAAACTGTCTAGAATAGAATGACAGACGCTGGTCATCTCAGCTTAAAGATGCTTGTACTTAAAATTGTGTAAATTTCAGCATTGCCGGAAGTTTTTGTAATAGCTACATGAAGTACATTTAAATGTACATGAATTGTAAGCCAGCTCATGAATTGTCTTTTATCTGATACAGTTACCTCCAGCAGCTAATGTCCTATAGTCAAGATGGTGACCTGTTTCTATCAGATGATGAATCAGAAGGTGATAATTTGCTTCTAGAAGTAGAGATGCTGAACACCGATTGCTTTTACGGAAGATGTCTTGGTTTTCAGGTTTGTTGTTAGTTATGCCTGACTCCAACTGTTTATTGTTTCTCTTACCTTTGAAATAACTTTAGTATACTGATTTACCGTCACAGATTTCTGTCTTTGTAAGCAGGATAGACCACGGTAAGTTGGTGTGACTTTGCAGTGTGATCATGGTCTACACTATCAGTTTCATGGTAAATGGTACCGGTAATACACAAATAAATTTCAAGATGGATAAGTGTAGTTTAGTTTAGAGTTGATATCTCACTTGTAAGACCATACTACATTGTTTTAAACATGAGAGTTAAACTACATTTCAGTTTAGTGATTCCATGCAGAAAGTTTTGCAGACGGTTGTTATTGCCATGGCAACATTCAGCGAATGTTATGAGGAGACTTCCCAAGTGATGCAGATTGCCTCAACATTAATCAACAGTGGAAAATACTTTGCTGATTATGATCTGAGAGCTAAACAGGTAAGTGCATTGCTTCAGTGTCACTTGTAAACAGGGCTCGGAGAATTGTCCTTCTTTGGTTCTGGGCCAAATTTTGTGTAAAAAAACAACAGAATTAGAAATAAGAAACTGTCAAACATTTGTCGAAGAAATGTTTCTATTTAATGTCCATAAATGCTTAATTTGTAATACAAGGACTAAAAATGATGCAAATTATGATGCTCTCTGTTTATATGGTTTCATGCAGCAATATAATTGTCAGGCAATTGGCACAGAAGGCATATAAACATCTATGGTTTCCATTGTGTATTTTGAAAAGGTACATGTAAAATGTTTCTCAAAAAGTTCATCAGGCAGGTCCGTAAAATCGGGCACATTCTTAATAAACAACATACTACTGATTTTTCTAATAACAGACAACCACTTACTGATTTGTATGGAAAATATGATTGACAGGTCCATATTTTGGCATGATAGTATGTAAATGTTGCCTCCATAATTCTGACGCAATCCTGGGAAGAGAGGACTTATCTTAAAGATCTAAAATTAAAAATAACTTTATCCACAAAATAAAAAAAGTGTTCCACAAATAATAACTTTATCACAATAATTAAAAACATGTTCACATATTTATACATACAGCTCTTGAAAATACATGTATCATAGAGTACAAAAAGATAATTCATGCATTGTTACATGTATTAAGGAACTACTGTTGCTGTATGTCTCCTGTGCTTATTTCTTATGAGAGTACTTGATTGTATGTATTAATGTGTAAAGAGACATCTTTTGTTATAGGTTGTGGATGTGACTAGAACTGCAGATATAAAGTTTTGCAAGGCATTCTGGTCAATTACAGATTCTCCATTACTTCATGTAAGTTTATACAGAAAATCCATAAGAAATAACAAAATGTTGACTGGTTACTATTGTCTTAATATGTAGAAGTTGCAATTTCTGACTCCCAGAGTTTTTATTTAGTTGCCAATTTTTGGTACCCCACCCCTTCATAATGGGGAAAAATTACGAAAATCTTTGAAGCTTAGGGCTTTCACCAGTTCAATTCTTCAACCGTTTTGTCCAATGTCTTCACAGTAATTCCTTGATCAAGAGAACTTCTGTACACATAAAAGTTACCAAATAACATTTTTAAAAGTAACATTGCTTCTTAATTGTTATGGATGAAATCTTTCCAATGTCAAGAAAGTTAATGTCATTAATGTGCAAAGGGCCAGTAGAATGTTAGTCTTTTCTTTAGTAGGGATTTGTAATAGCACATCAAGGAAATTTAGTTTTTTCTTTGGGGTTAAATGTCTGTTTCAACAGTATTTCAGTTACATGATTGTATTCATACTGTGTGTAGGCGGAGTACATGTACAATGTACGTTATCATCATTCCTTTGAAGGACCAGTAGGTAGTAGACTCCCATCTTTTGTAAGGAACAGTAAACTTTCTTTAACAAGAGTTCAATCAGCATTGCTGGAATCTGTGACTGTCAATCAGTGAGAACTTTAGTGATTTCAAGTTGCCGCCTATAACCACTTTATTTGAGAGGCATATCAAGAAAATCAATAATTTTGCAAAAATTAGCCTCCATATTTTAGTGGTTAAGAGGTGCTGACTTGAAATCACGGTTAATTCTGGTAGATTGAGGGTCATGGGTTTGAGCCCACTTACCTACCATGTCTCATTATGTGAGAAAGTTGGCAATATCTAACAGAGTATTCTAGGAATGATGGTCAGGTTAACTGCTTACCTGTAAGAATGACCAAAATACAGTTGAAACAGCGTTTAACTTCTACAGCAACAACAATTTTGCAAAATGAGTAATTCAAAATTCTACTTATGTTAATTAAAAGTTTACTACCATCTTGTCTTTTTAACAGCAACTTCGGTCCTTTACCTTCCCACATGTAGAAGTGAGTGAAGTCCTCTCCCTTGAGCCTCAGAGTTTTGAGCTGCCGAGAGTTGAGGGCTGCAGTGATGAAGATGATACTGTGATAATCACTCCAGCATGTGCTCACACAGGTCCTGCTCCCGTCAAAGTTAGGTTGATCTCGCATGCTGTCCGAGAGGGAATGGTAAATATACGAGTGTTATTTTTTTGTCACCGCTATTATTAAGGACTTGCTGTTTCAAAATGTCATAAAAATGATACAGCTAAACCTTTTTAGCTCGACTTTTCGAAGAAAAGGGGAGCTATCCTACTCACCCCAGCGTCTGCGTTGGTGTCACACCTTGGTTAAGTTTTTCGTACCACCCCACTTTAATTCAAAAGTATTAAAAGTATGGCTTTGAAACTTACCATACTTATTTACCATCATAACCTCCATCTACAGACAAGAGTACATAACTCTGTCAAGGTTTTTGACAGAATTATGGTCCTTTATTGACTTAGAAAGTGTATTGAGCTTGGTTGAGTTTTTCGTACCACCTCACTTTATTTCAAAACCATTGGAGGTATTGCTTTGAAACTAACCATACTTGTTTACCATCATGACCTACATCAACAGACAAGAGTACATAACTCTGTCAAGGATTTTGACAGAATTATGCCCCTTTTTTACTTAGAAAATACATTGAATATGGGTAAAATCCACTTATTGCCTTAACCCTTTGAGATATTGCTTTGAAACTTTGAACGCTTGTTAACATCATTACCCCAATCTGTAGGCAAGAGAAGGTAACTCTGACAGGGATTTGTTTTAAAACTTAAGGCCCTTTATTTACTTAGAATCTTGGTTAAGTTTTTCATCCACTTTTTGACTAAACTGTTTGAGATATTAATTTGAAAGTTGGAATACTTGTAAACCATCATGATCCCAAAACATGGGCAGGAGAAGGTAATTCTGTCAAGGATTTTATTTGAAATATGGCCCATTTTGACTTAGAAACTCAGTTAAAATTAACATTCTTGTCCACTTGTTGACTTAACCATTTGAGATATTACTTTGAAAGTTGAAGTACTTATGTACCATCATGAGACCTTTATGTAAGCAAGAGAAGATAACTCTGTGAAAATGTTTCATGATTTGTACTTAAAAATTCCTAGTTAAAGTCTTGTGTGTCCTTAACTGTCAAAGTTTTGTTTTATAGGCAAGCACTAAAAAAGTCGAGCGTGCTGTCCTATTGACAGCTCTTGTTTATTGATCTCCTCACAGGGATCAGCTTAGGCCCAAATGTTTTCTGGCTTATAGTTATTGGTAAACACATGTCAAAAGTCAAATGCATCATCACAATTTTCCCAAATTTTTCAACAATTCTGATTTAGCTTTGATCATGAAATGTGGCAAAGTGACACATGTAACGGTGACTTTTTGGTCCTTGTGGCTTAAACCATCTACTTTTGGCACATCTCTTTTGGTTGCTTAAGGCAGTTTTGTCTTATTACTACCATGTATTAGTTACAGAATTATTTCTCTGTGTTTCTATTTTTACAGCAGATCACAAGGAAGAGATTCCAGCCTAAAACAGGAAGTGCCAAACCAACAGTCCTACCTCCATCTCCAGGTCTTCTATTTCACTGCCATGGGGGAGGGTTTGTGGCTCAGTCTTCAAAATCTCATGAGGTATATCAATATTTTAATACTTGAAAAATTTTCACCAGAAGTATCAATGGCATTTTAAAAAATCTATAGGTTAAGTGCACCTCCAGTTACATTCATCTAAGTTTACAATTTTATATGGGTGGCAACTGATATTTGGGATTTTATTTTAGTGGTTAGCTACACTAGTCCAGCAGAAAAAAGTTTTCCAAAATTAGAAATGTTTTACAGTGGCTTTAAATAAGATATGGAAGTAATAAACATTTTCTAAACTTGAATACTATAGTATATATTATGAATATCTAGCCTTATTTCCATGTTTCCCAGCTTTAATAACACTTAAGTTGAGTCTTATAGAATCAAGTCTGTGGTATTAAACAGGTTGGACTTTTAACTACTAGTAACAGTAGATTTTTCTAATGTTATATATTGAAATAGTATTCACTCAAAACATTAGCAATTAAAACTGACATGTGGTAAAATAGGTATGCATGTAGAATATTGTACATGTATGTTGATACATGTATGTTGAAGTTGACATGTACATTTTAATTCATAGATGTTCTTCAAATGAAAGGAAGAGGTTTGAAGTTGTATTAAATACATGTACACGATAAAAAACCTGCTGTGTCAGTGTAATTTTATTTTTTACTTATTCTTGTAGTTTGATTGATTTTAAATTCTTCTCTCTTCCACTCCATTCTTCTTTTAGTTTTCAAACACTATTTTTAGACTTCAAGCTGTAGTGGTCACATTTAAGTTGAAGAATATGCTAGTACAACCCTAGATAAAGAAAGTATTTTACTTTCAGAGTGGTTTTAGTGATCCTGTGTGTAAAAATTCAAAAGTGTGTTAAAAATAGTACATATAGTACATGTAGTTAGATAGAACACAATTATCATAGAACATTTGATACAGCTTCAATAAATGACTCTCTACAGTTGCGTCGTTAAGGTAGCTAACTTGAAATCTGATGGAGGGTCATGGGTTATAGTCTTGCTACAAACCTGAAATGGAGGATGAAAGTCAAGTACTGGTCTTTTGCAAGAATGATACTACTGTCAACTGCCCACATGTAAATAAATGAAATACATGTTTTATTAAAATCGGCATTTAACACAAAAATGGAATGAGGGGGACAGATTTGAGTAATTATATCACAGTGTAACTGTTCTGTGCCAGAGTTAAGAGTTAAAAATAGATCTAGTGTCACTTTAAATGCCAGTCTTATATGAAGAAGGCTTATTGGTAAAAATATTTGTAATATTTGAAAGCAGTTTTGAGCTCGACTTTTCTATGAAAAGGGGAGCTATCCTACTCGCCCCGGCGTCGGCGTTGGCGTCACACCTTGGTTAAGTTTTTCGTACCACCCCACTTTATTTCAAAAGTATTGGAGGTATGGCTTTGAAACTTACCATACTTGTTTACCATCATAACCTCCATCTACAGACAAGAGTACATAACTCTGTCAAGGTTTTTGGCAGAATTATGGCCCTTTTTTGACTTAGAAAGTGTATTGAGCTTGGTTAAGTTTTTCGTACCACCTCACTTTATTTCAAAACCATTGGAGGTATTGCTTTGAAACTAACCATACTTGTTTACCATCATGACCTACATCAACAGACAAGAGTACATAACTCTGTCAAGGTTTTTGACAGAATTATGCCCCTTTTTTACTTAGAAAATACTTTGAATATGGGTAAAATCCACTTATTGCCTTAACCCTTTTAGATATTGCTTTGAAACTTTGAATGCTTGTTTACATCATTACCCCCATCTGTAGGCAAGAGAAGGTAACTCTGTGAGGGATTTGTTTTAAAAATTAAGCCCCTTTATCGACTTAGAATCTTGGTAAAGTTTTTCGTACCAGTCCACTTTTTGACTAAACTGTTCGAGATATTACTTTGAAAGTTTGAATACTTGTTTACCATCATGATCCCAAAACATGGGCAGGAGAAGGTAATTCTGTCAAGGATTTTATGTGAATTATGGCCCTTTTTGTCTTAGAAACTCAGTTAAAATTTTCATTCTTGTCCACTTGTTGACTTAACCATTTGAGATATTACTTTGAAAGTTGGAGTACTTATGTACCATCATGAGACCTATCTGTAAGCAAGAGAAGATAACTCTGTGAAAATGTTTCTTGATTTGTACTTAGAAATTCCTAGTTAAAGTCTTGTGTGCCCTTAACTGTCAAAGTTTTGTTTTATTGGCAAGCACTAAAAAAGTCGAGCGCGCTGTCCTACTGACAGCTCTTGTTATTATATCATTAGATACTCTTTCCAAGCTTTTCTTGAGTTTTTAACAGACAATTGGAAGTTGACCAGTCTTCATGGAATATGCATCCAAGAAAGGTCTATTGATAGGTGTTTTAGAGAATGTTTAAACAACTTTTCAGAATTATCTACGTGTATGGGCAAGAAAGTTAGAGATGCCTATATTGTCGGTAGACTACGCTCTAGCACCAGATCTACCCTTCCCAAGAGGATTGGAGGAAAGCTTCTATGCCTATGCGTGGGCACTGAAAAATCCAGAAAAATTAGGTATGTAAATATCCATTAGTTTTCGGTTGACACTTGTAGCCTAATAACCAGACATGGGGTAATTGAAAAATGTAATTGTAATTGGCTGTAATTAATTACAAAATATGATGTAATTGAATGTAATTTGTAATTGAGATATTTTTCAATTACATGTAATTGTAATATAATTAATTACATCATCAAAAATGCATGTAATTTCAATTACTTTTAAATTACTTTTCAATTACTTTTCAGTTACATTTATCAATATTTCAAATGTTTAAGCCTTTAAGAAATATTGCACTCTAATGAAAGACACAACAGTTGTGACTTCCATCTAATAACATTGATTATGATTGAAATCTGTATGAAAAAAAATGTCCTTATTGGTGAAATTTGATTTTATAGTTTACACATTTATAGCCCCTTTTCATTACCCATAATTATACAGAACCAAATAAGACTTTTAGTATCAAGATTAGCTGGAAAAACATTTAGAGCTGATAGATGCAGACTATCTGATGAAACATTTGAAAAACTTATGATGATTAAATGCAACACACACTTGTAACTGAAACAAGTGTGCGACTGTTAAAAATTATTGACATTTCATGAAAACAGGAATAATTTTGTACATTTAACATTGTACAAATGTGTTTATATATACATTGTAAACTTTGAAAAATAAATATAAAAATCTCAAAGTCATTTGTAATTTAATTAATTACATTTGTGATGTAATTGTAATATAATTAATTACATTTGAAAACCATTGTAATTGTAATTTAATCGAAGACTTTCTTAATGTAATTGTAATGTAACTAATTACATTTCAATGTAATTGACCCCATGCCTGCTAATAACCATTAAAGACATGCAGGTTATTTAAAGTATGGTGTAAATGCTTTCAAGTCACTGGGAGCAGGTCACCTTTTGTTACTAATGATGACCTTAGCAATGTTAAAAGATCGAGGTCGGCCTGTGAGACATGACAGGAAATAAACATACTTCAAATGAAGGTACAATGTAGTTATGAATGTTTTAATTGCAGTATTGTTATGACTTGAAAGACTAAGTTTGTTTGCATAAAATCAGTAGGAATTAGTCAATTATTAGTTAATTTATTTAGAAAAAAGATCCTTAAGAATGCAGAATGTTCTAGTGCTCATATTAGCAGTCAAGAATTGTTTGTTCAAGGTTGGACAGGAGAGCGTGTTTGTTTTGCTGGAGATAGTGCAGGTGGTAATATTGTGATATCTACGGCACTGCGGGCAGTGTCGTACCAGATCCGAATCCCAGATGGCATAATGGCAGCATACATTCCTAGCTTAGTTCAGTACACACCCTCCCCAGCACGACTCATGTCCATGATAGATCCACTACTACCTGTAGGAATACTGACAAGATGTCTCGCAGGTAAACATACCCATTGCTCTTGTAATCTTTACTTGCATTTCTCATGAACATTATTGCTAGTAGTGTTCCTTGCATTTGTGACACTAATGTATTAGTATTAAAGTGAACAAGAATATGTAAAGTTTTATTTTCAAGCAAGTTTCAAGTATAAATGAAGTGATAATTATAAAGTAGATTTTGTTGCCATCAACTGCCAAACAAAATGCATCTTTTTCCAGAAATCCAGTAGCTGAAACAGTTCCTACATAGTTTTAATTCAACCTTGAAATTACAGCTGCATATGACATGTACCTCACAGTCAGAGTTTATTGCATAGATTATTTCCAAATTTTAAAAACAAAAAAAAAAAAAAAAAAAAAAACCCCCCCCCCCCCCCCCCCCCCCCCTTTTTTTTTTGTTTGGTATATATATTATTTAAAAAAAAAAAAAAAAAAAAAAAAAAAAAAAAAAAAAAAAAAAAAAAAAAAAAAAAAAAAAAAAAAAAACCCCAACCCCCCCCCCACCCGCAAGCGCCACCGGGCACAAAAAAGGAAAAAAAAAAAAAAAACCCCCCCCCCCTTCCCTCCTTCTCCCCCATTGCCCCCCCCCCCCCCCCCCCCGGGGGGGGGGGGGGGGGGGGGGGGGGCGCCCCCCCCCCCCCGGGGGGGGGCCCCGGGGGGCCAGCTTTTGTTACATGTATTTGCTGTCATATTTCTGTACACATAGTCCTAATCATTATGGGGTGTTTTTTTAATTGTGCAACATGGTTGCTGATGTATTAGTTACATTTAGAGGTTGTTTAAACAAAATATTTTTTCATTTGACTGTTTTGTGTCAAATTTCACAGCATAGCATATCTTTTACAGCATAGCATAGCATATCTTTTACAGCATATGCTGGCATAGCTGATAGGTTTTCAAGTGCCTTAGCAACACCAATCTTCTGTAATCCTGGAAAGTATGAGAACTGGGAATTGGTTGAGTCACCTACAGAGGATACTGAAGATCCTATAGCTGCTGCAATAGCCAAGCATAAATCAGCTAACAATCATACAGATGAGAAATTAGCCATTGAAGAACCAGATAACAAAAACAATTCTTTGAAAGCCAATGAAATTGATGGTTTTAAAATGTGTTCAGAATGTAGTCATGATGTGAAAAACTTCTCAGAATGTTCAGCTTGTAGAAATGTCCAGGCTATGGCCACACCAGGAGTCTTTCAATCAAATGGGAAACCAGGGTCTAGTCCTCCATTTTCTAAACAAAGTAACGAAAATTTGCCGTTTTGCAAGAGTCTAGAGGATCTGTCAGACTGTGAGTTTGTTATCTGTGATGAACAAGAACTTGAGTCGGATGTTGAGCATTGTAAAGGAAATTGTGCTGTGATACAAGATTGGAATGAAGAAAACACTGAAGCTGTGATAGATGAAGAAATGGACACAAATGTAGATAAATCAGAGGAAGTGGATGGTGAATCTGAATGTGTGATGCAGATTGATGACCTTAAAACTGAAATTATCACTGATAACCATAGTAATGAAAAAACAGAGTTTGTTTTGGTGGAAGATGAAGATATTCCAACAGAACAAATTACTGAAGAAACGAACATGCATTCTGCCACCATAACAGATGTATTAAATGAGATAGATTCAAATGTTGTAATAGATGTTCAGGAAACAAAGTCGGAAATTGAGACTGAGCATTCACGGACCCAAGATCCATCTGAAATGTATGCTGTGTGTCAGGAATTATTGGAGAGTACAGATGAAACAGTTACAGATAATCTTGCTGATATGAGAAACTGTACATGCCATTCATTAGAAGATCTAATTCATGCTGAAGATGCAGGTATTGAAGAGTTTATTGAAACTCATTCAAATGATGAAGTTTGTTTGGAAAATTCTGCAACTAAACTGAACAGTACTGAATTCAAATTCAGTAAACAAAAGTCAGACTCTGATGGTAGTGATAGTGGTATACATGATGAGACAGATGTGAGTAGTTGCCATGACAACCAAAGCAGTACAAACTCTACCTCAAAAGTTTCAGTTCAACAAAGCCAGGGATCTGATCAGTCATACAATCAGAACAAGAGCATTAGCAGTGAGTCTGAAGACAGAGATGAGGATGTCTCAGTGACATTAAGAAGCAAGGAGAGCTTACATCTAGATTCTTATAAAGAACAAAAGTTAAATACAAGGCATATGTCACTTGATCTTGCAATGACCTATCATCCAGGTCAGAAATCAGCTGATGCCTCGCCACTGAAAATATCACCGGTATCTCCACAGTTGTCTCCAGGGTCAAGGTCATTTAAACCAAAGTTGTACTCTGTTCAAAGGAAAATTGCTCAAAGCCCAATACAGTTGTTCCGCCATCTACCCATTGTGAAGAATATGTACATGTCACCGTTGTTGGCCCCTGATGAGGCCCTGAAAGGATTGCCACCAGTTCACTTAACAGTAAGTACTGTCCTGCAACATTGATCTGTACATTTTTAGTGACTGATCAAATATAACCGTAAATATGTCAATGTGACTATCACCTGGCTAAGTTCTAAAATTGAGCTATCCATCTTTCAACAATCATTTGTTCAAAGATAATTGAAAATGCTTACAGAAAATTGACCGACCTAACAGTGAAGATCATGTTTAGGTGTTTTTAAGCTAAATATAGTTTTTAAAAAATTTACAAAACACTTAAAGATTCCAGTTCTTAATTAATTCTGCAGGCAGTTGCCATTTTTTCTGACACAAATCCTTCTTAGATCGATCCTGAATCATAGCCTGTGCATGTATATTTCTGTTTTATCACACATTTTCTGTTTTTACAGGCCTGTCACTTTGATCCACTTCTTGATGATTCGATCATGTTCGCCAAGAAGCTTTCTAAATTGGGAAACTCTGTGTCCCTGAAAGTGTTTGACAATCTGCCACATGGTTTCCTCAGTTTTTCTGATGCAAGCCTTGAAGCAAGGCAAGCTTCCAATTTTTGCTGTGATAAAATCAAAGAGGTGCTAGAAACCACAACAAAGTTTTAACGAGAACCCTGCTAAATTTCTAGAGAAGCTCACTCTGTTGACCATTATGTATAATTGCTCTTTGCCTTTAGAACTTATGATTTATAGTTACACATGTTGACTATCGTACATACATGTTGAACGGAAACATAGAGTTCTTTATGTCAGCTGATCTTTGAATGTCTATGGTCTTTAAATAGCTGCAGGTTATTGCAGTGAGTTTGTGTGCTATTTGTGTTTTTGTTTTATTAAAAGCATTTGCTACAGTTTCATAAATGTTTATAGGGCAAAAAATTTCCCTCCATAGAATTTATCAAACTTGGCATGTTGCCTGGGCATCACATTTAACACTGAAATCTAAAATAAAAAGTATAGTTTACCAACCTTGAATCAGAAAATGTAACAAAATACTGTGTTCAAGGGCAGATAGTTCAAATTCCAAAGACCAAGACATCTGATTTTTATTTCAGATTTCTGTTTCAAACTTGATTCTTAGGCAACATCCCAAGTTTGAAGAAATTCTATGAAAGGTAAAATTTTGACCCTTCATACTGGTATAGAGGAAGCTGTAGCAATTGTCCTTATGTTATCTTTTTTTAAATATATACATTTTGATTTTGAATGTGCACTTTTTATATTGAAAGGATATTAGGTAAAATTAAACTATTTATTGAGAATATTTTTTAAAGTTAATCTCATTTATTATACTTTTATGTAAACTTTTTTTAGTTAGCCAGGTACAAACAAGTTTTTACATTTACTGAGTTTTATACATCATTTTTACGTACCAGAGCACTCGGTATTGGAAAAAAAGTATTGTGCCATAAAAGACCAACTCAAAAACTGTTTGATTCACTGTGTCGTGTGGACTATCGTTGAATGTTAGGACTGTAATGTATCCACAATTTGTGTTGTGATGACTTTGGTTGATCAAATATAGCCCGTCTTTGTGTCAACTTCAGTTATTTATAGAGATTTAACAAGAACAGTTTTAATCTGAAAATCTAGAAACATATAACACCCAAATGGTCAGAGGCGCTCAAACATTTTGTCCGCGACAGTTGATATGTTTGGTCCCAAAACATGTAGTCTCACTATCAAAAACCAGCTTAGTACTGGATAGTCTTAATAGCAGAACATTACTCTGTCACATGGTTATGGGAACCAGCAGGGGTCACATGGTTCAAAACCATTCGAAAACAAAGAAATACAAGTGATGATTGATCCTCAAAGAGCTCAGAATTAATAGGGAAATATTTAGAAAATAGATTTTACCTTTGAGTGATATACATTTGTACCAGTTAGTATATCACTATGTGGAGTTTAGATGCATAGTAATTTAATCACAAAGGCTGAAGACCTGAGTTATTAATTATGAGGCATCTAAATGACAAACAGTGATATACTAACTATTATATCACTCAAAAGTAAAATAAATTTCCATTCTAACACGTTTATTTGAACAAAAAAAAAGTTTGGAGGGGTACTGTTTACTGTGCTAACATGAGCTCGCTACTTTGAACTGGTACCACTCCATGGAATTTTGACTATTCCATTTTTTACTCGTCCATTAAAACACTATTTGTATGATTTTGTTGTTGCTGATATTACAGGCGATACAGTAAGTGTAGTTAAAATTTAAATCACGTGACTTTATTCATAACAGTACTAATCCAATCCAATTAAGGCATGCACTCTCATAAATGTTGTGTGAAAATTATGCTGGCGGGAATTTCAGCAGCCTTAAATAGTTTCACTCTTCTAGAATGATATACTTTGTAAGGTATATCACACTCAAATCCTTCTTTGCATATATAGTAGAAATTTTCAATAGTGTTGGAATATATGATCAGTTTATATTCTGTTCTATTCTTGGATTGTTGTAGTAATAGAATCTGCTTTTCTTGTGATATATATTGGTCTTTCTCAGAAAGTGTTCTCTCTTGATTGATATTACTGTTCATATATTAGTGACTGGTTTTAGATTTATAGAAATATTTTAATCTATATAAAAAATATATAAATCATTTTAATCTATATAAAAATATATAAATCATGTTAAAGGTTGCTATTTTGGAAGATTTTCCAATTTAACATTATGGATACTTGTTCTTTAAAATGTTTGAATAAAAACATTGATCATGTTAATAATGGAGTTTGTTGTGTATTTCACAATTTTGTATGTGACCTGTATCTAAAGAAAGTTCTTACAAGTTACTATATAGTACTGTCTTTAATGCACTGCTGTGATGTGTAGTATCTCTGTTTTGGTGTTCAGAATTTCACTTGGAATTATATATTACAGATACACCAAACAGATACTGTGGGCCGATAAAACAGTATGTGGGTTTTTTGCTCACCTGAGCATAAAATGTTTGTGGCAAGCTATTGTGACCACTTGATATCTGTTGGCATGCAGTATGCGCCGTCTGTTGTCAAAATTGCTTTAAACAACATTATGTTCGAAACCAAATATCACAGGATTGTTCTAACGAGATTTGCTCAAACCCCACTGCACAAATTGATAGTTCCAGCTAAAAATTGAAAAAAAAAACCTTCAATCCACATCTCTTAAACAACTGGGCTAATTTCAACCAAACTTCACACAAGAATGATCTTTGGATGGCTGTCTTCTAAAGCTGCTGAAACAGACCCTCTCATCTTCGCAAAATGGCCGCCAGAGCTAAAACTAAAAATATTACATCTAAATTACTGGGCCAGTTTCAACAAAACTTCACATGAATATCCTTGGTCTTCTACCAATTTGCTGAAATAGCATAAAATGGCCACCAGAGCTAAAAAGAGAGAAAATAGCTAAATAACATTTTCTACAAATTTCAAAGAAATTTTCACAGGACTGTTGCTCGACTTGTTATCCCCTTGCCAAGGTGGAGGGGATATGTTTATTGGTGACCCTTTGTGTGTCGGTGCATTTGTCCATCTGTTGTACTTTTGCCAAGAGCATAACTATGCAAGTATTTAAGGGAATTTGTTCAAACTTTACAGACAGGACATTGAGAGGAAATGCAGTGTACAAGGACCTAAACTATAGCTTGTCCTATTTTTTAATTATCTCCCTTTATTGAATTTTCTTGTCAAGGGTCATAACTCCTTGTGTACTAAACTGAATTGATTCAAAATGCATACACTTACAGAGGACATTAAAAGACAGTGCAGTGTCCAAGAACCATAACTGTACCTTTACTCTATTTCTTAGCTTTCTTCCCTTATTAATTTTTCATATAACACTTTTGTCTGGAACATAACTCCGAAAGCATTCAAGGGAATTTGTTCAAACTTTACACACAGAGAACATTATTAGGAAGTGCAGTGTACAGAGACCTTAATTCTAGCTTTGTACTATTTCTGAACTACCTCCCTTTATTTTTTTTTTTATCCAGGCCATAACTCCCTAAGTGACACTACCGAATCTGAATCGATTCAATTTTGCTGACAGTATAAAAGCAATTGTTTCGTGTCCATAGAACTATTAAAACGAACTATAATCCTGTTTTTAGTTATCTCCTTTAGTTGATTTTAGACATAAAAATGTTCGGCAATAAAATAATAGCCTTTCAGTTTCAGTTTTCTTGTAGTTATAGGTGCGACATTAACACAGAGAAAGTACAGGTGAATAACTCCTCCACGCATGTTTTTTTTTATAATTGACTCTATAATTGTAATATGTACCTGGTTCGGAGAGGGTATATTATTTGGTACTAGATGGCAGGAAGGTGGTCTATCTGTCTGACAACGGCTCAACTCTAACCTATTTCACATACACAAATATTCAGCTGGAATTTTACCTTGACAATACAAAGGGCCATTTTGACTAAATTCACATGACTACGATTGGCCATGTAAAAGGTGACCTGATTCTTAAATCCAGATGACCACTACAAATTCTAAGTAACTTTATGTAGAAATTATTTAGACGTAAGCCTTCTGACCATTTTTTTATTTTTTCCCCATAGACGATGTGGATATCTAACATGTGACCTTTGGTTTGACGATAGGATTGTAAAGTTGCCTTTATATGCCTATACACTAAAACCCCCCGAGGGTTTTACCCACTATGATTTGAATTTGGTAGAGGTCCACTAGACAATGCCACATGCTAAATATCTAAGCCCTAGGTCTTGTTTTAAACCAGAAGATTTTAAAGTCCAGCCTTTTACCAAGGAACCCCAGCGAAGACCTCTACTCTAGATTTGAACAATCTTGAAGACATCCATTAGACAATGCACTGCAAATATTTCTCTCCTTTTGAAGTCCCAGATAAAAATGCAGTTTCCTTTATAAGCTTGTAAACACAGGGTCCCTCTTCTATATTGACCCAGGGCTAAGTTAATTTTTGAATATTGGCAGATGACCCTAATCAATGGCAATGCTCATATCTAATCTCCAAGTTTCTTGAAGATGCATTCAGAAAATGGAAGATATATTGCAAAAGCAAGGTTTTTTATCAGATTTTTGCCCTGGTGACCTGGGTTCTGCATTATGATCCTTTGAGCCTTTGACCTACAGTTTCATACAAGAACAGTCATTCTGACTAAGTTTCAACAACATTGGCCCAGTGGTTTAAAGATGCTGCTTAGACTGGTAGATTGCGGACCGACAAGTTTAAATGCTCAGGTGATTTAAAAAAAACATAACTTTTGAACAAAACTGCAACTGATTTGTTAAAGTAATTGTGCTAGATACTCTTATCGACGCTCCATTCAACAAGACATTGATTCCACGTAAAATGCATTTTAACAGCACTAATGTAGAAGCAAAATGAGGTTTAAAAGCATACTATCTTTTATATCAGTAAATGGGAAGTTTTGCAACGACTAAGAAAACGTCATCTACAACTACAGGTAATCTCTAACGGCAGGGAAATGTAATTTCTAAACAACATTGTATGTCGTGTTCCAAGTAATGTGCACTGTAGGAAGTTAGCGCAGGCAACCCTTTTTAGCACTAAATGATGAAAAATGATAAGGATCTCTTATAAGACCACATGCATTGTCAGCAGGAGGATTTTCAGAGTAAACATTCTTGTATGATACAATTATCTTCACAACTATCTTCCCTATTGACAAGCTGTTGTAAGTTCACAGGAATATTAGACAATTTCTAATACATTTGTATTTGTGTCGCTTCTGTTAGTGATTTGAATAAAAAGGCAATATTGATTTGAAATACCAACTACATTATACTCTTACATTATTGAAGGTTTTTTAAGAAATGATTTATATAATATAGTCTTAAGTTTTACTTAAAAAACTAGCAAGTTTATAGACATATTTTTATCCAAAAAGTTTTGATCTGACTCAGGTCCTTTTTACGTATATATTTGCGAAACTAGTAAATCCTGCAAACAGATTTTCTAGACATCATGGTCCAATAGGTCAAATGTAAGCTCAAGGGACATAGTATTGAATTTTCTTGACCACCTGCTTATAAACAGAGATATCTCTGCTATTAGACAAAACCTATATGTTTAAAGAGGAATTATGTGCATTTATTTCAAGTAAAAATCCAGCTGAAATTTGTAAAAGGGTAGAGGAAATAATAGCTTTTAACCCAATACACCAAAGTCTTCCCGCCAGCAGTACACAATAATAACTTTCCAAATATAACTTCTTATTTTGATTGGTAGAGTCTTTTCAGAAAAAAAAAACAACAGCATGCAGAGGTTGCCGCTCTTCCACTGCCGAAATCTCTACCAATAACAAGAACAGCAACAACAACACAAGGGAGATCACTGCGAAGAAAGGAACTATTATTTTATCAGTCCGATTTTTTTTTATTTCTAAAGCACCAACTTCAAATACTAATGCGGAATTATCATTAATTTGACACATTTAAATTCACAGCAACCAAAAATTGGTTTTAATTCAATTTTGATCAAACTTCACAGGAATGGATCTTGAATGGTTCTTTGTCAAAATTGTTCAAAGAAATGTATATCATGCAGAACTGTGGTTGTCATGACAACTGAAAGGAAGCCAATTGAAATTCTTCTAAAAGAAACAATAATTGGCGTGTAGCATTGCCTAGTGGATAATACCAATAATGTTCAAATCATGACCCCATGTCAAACAATTCAACCCACCCTGGGGTCACTTGATTTTACATAGGTTTCTTAAAAAAAACTTAAAACATCTCCTCTGAAACAACAAGGCCCTGAGTTTACATATTTGACAAATGTCATTATCTAGTGGACCTCTACCAAGATATTTCAAATAATTGTCCTATGGTCAAAATTGACCTCGCCCCGAGGGTCATTTATATATGGGGAAACTTTTTTAAAATCTGGTCTTAAACCACAAAGCCCCGATATTAGATTTTGGAATGTAACATTGTGTAGTGGGCCTCTACCAAAACTGTACAGATAATAACCCCGGGTCACTCGATATCATAAAGAGTCATAATTTGTATGGAAATAATTAAAAATCTTCTCAAAAACCAATAGTCCAAGGCTTAGATATTTGGAAAGTAGCATCATCTTGTGAGCCTCCACCAAGATTGTTCAAATCGTGACTCTCGGTCACCTGTTTTTCCATAAAATTGTATCAACCCACAAGGTCTCGATATTTAGCAGAAAGCATTGCTCAAGACTGCTTAAATCATGACCCCAGTCGAAATCGACCCACATCCCCAAAGCTCACTTTATTTAACATTGAGATATATGATTGACATTCAGGTTTTGAAGTGCAGTGTTACTCAGGTGAGCGATATAGGACCATCAATACCATGTTGTATAGGAAACACTTATAAAAATATTTTTCTCAGAAACCACAAAGCCTGGAGCTTAGATATTTGGTGTGTAAACCTAGTACACCTCTACTTTGCTACTGGAGTCAAACTGACCACACCCTGGGGGCTCACTGGCTTTCATAAAGACTTACATTAAAAAATATTTCAAAACCACAAGTTCTAGAACTTAGATTTAGTTAGTTTATAGCATTGTCTAGTGGACCTCTCCCAAGTTTGTTCAAATCTTGCCCCATGGGTCAATATTGGCCCCGCCCAGGGGGTCACTTATTTTTCACAGACTTATATAGCGAAACCTCTAAAATATCATCGCCGAAACCACAATACATTGAGCAAAGATATTAAAATATTTAGTATGTAACATTGTGTAGTGGACCTCTACTAAGTTTGTTAAAATCATGCCCCGAGGTCAAAAACGACCCTTGTAAAACCACAAGGTATAAAGCTTAGATAGTTTGTAGCATTGCCTAGTGGACCTCTACCAAGTTTGTTCGAATCTTGCACGTGGTATCAAAATTCGCCACGCCCGGGGATCACTTGTTTTACATAGACTTATATAGGAAAACCTTTAAAAATCTTCTCTAAAACCACAAGGCCTAAAGCTTAGGTGATATAGGGCCATCATAGCCCTCTTGTTTTAAATAAAACTTTGGAAAAGTAAGAATAAATCAAACGTGCGCACACTTATTTTGTAAACTGCAGTGGGTATGAATAATAAATATTAACAAACAAAAATATGGACGGATGGTAACAGACAGTTGGGGTAGCGGGTCATTGGGAATAGAGAACGAGTATTGAGTCAAGAAAGGATGAGTATACATGTTCTTAAATCGCAAAAGAAAAACATTCAGCATTCTTTATCAGTGATAAAAAAATTAAAAGAGGAAAACGGAAATGTTTATGTTCTCTGGCTTTTCCATCCCTTGGTAGTATGTCAAGTACATTTTGTTGCGAAGATGCTCATTTTCCAGAATTGTCTACGTAATGTTAAAATAAATCGGTTGCAATCATGCCACTCTTGGCAAGTTCGTATTTCCTTTCGTGACAATTGCCGCCGTCCATTCCATATTTATTTTATGTCATAAAAGGTTTCATGGTTTATTTCGTTCACAGATTATGATAAATGAGTTCTTGAAATGCCATTTTAACGGAGCATACTACTCCACACGGTAGGATAATTACATAAGATGATCGAGCGAAATAGCAACCATCACATATTAAGGAGACGTTTGTTTAGTGGTTTTAAAAAAGAATACAGCGCCTGATTAAAGATAGAAGATCACTGGCCAAAATCCTCACACGTTTCAGTGCGTTTAGAAAATGTCAGGGGGTCAGACGTGATTCATGTCTGTCGGGTTTTCAAGCGTATGTAAACTTATGCTTCCATGTGTTCAGAGAGGTCTTTGCAATCTCAAAACAATTAAAATAAAACATGTGATGAACCGTGTCATCATTTTTGTTACAACTTCATGACCATTACTGTATATATCATATCTGATAACAGAATATGAAAGAGGATAGTTGAGATTAATTTGATGACATTTATCAACAAAAGGGCCATGATGTCCAATATCGCTCACCTAAGAAGTGGAGAATCTTTACTCAAAGGGTCATCCGAGGAACGTTTGTGTAAAATGACTAAAATCATTTCAAAATCGGACCAGCCGTTTACGAGGAGAGATGTCGTTTAAATGTGTTTTTTTTCTCTATTTTACCTCTGTCTGCCATCTTCCGCAACAGAGTGGAACGGTTTGAGCAATTTTTGGTAGAGGGTCACCTGAGGAATATTTGTTTGAAATTATTTCAAAATCGGACTAGCCGTTTAGGAGATGTCGTTTTAGCTCTGGCGGCCATCTTGTGCAACGGAGCGGAACGGTTTGAGCATAATCTGTAAACGAGTATCCAAGGAACAATCCTCTAAAGTTTAGGTACAATTGGCCCAGTAGTAAAGGAGATATGTCGTTTTGAAGTTTTTTTAGCTCTGGTGGCCATCTTGTGCAACGGTAACCATTTGAGCATTCTCGGTAGAGGACTATCCAAGAAATAATCCTGTGAAGTTTGGTTGAAATTGAACCAGTAATTAAGGAGTTAATGTCGTTTGACGGGTTTTCTATTTTTAGCTCTGGTGGCCAATTTGTTCACAGGAGCGGAACCATTATTATAGGACGCTTTAAGTTTAAAAGTGTATGTCTTTGCTATGCCTTTTAGAAATTATATACACCTCAGAGTGAGCAATAAAGTACTATTTAGATAACATAGTATTACAAGAAATCATTTATAATATTTATTAGGAAACGTTGTGAAATCAAATGACACAAATATACAAACATGTCTTCTTTTTGTTTTGAAAATTATCTACCTTGCAAACTGAATTTAACCAAGCATATGTGTTAAAATCCCTAAAATTCTAGTATGTTAAAATGGAAAATATTATGTAAGCCCACACATTCTAGAAAACACTCCTTGTTTAACATTAAACGGGAGTAAATCACATTTGTCTAAGAGTCACTCAATCAGTTTTAAATAATGATATTTACCGGCTATTGCAGTAAGGCTTTGTCCAATTGACAATAAACAAGAAACACCGATTCGTCAAAAGTTAGTGAATAAACAGTGTTTAAGTTGCATAAATACAGTAATTAGTTCATTCTGAAAGAACAATTACAGGATGTTATTTTGATATGTGTATGGAATTTTGACCTTTTACAAGCATCGTTATTGTCTCTAAAAGTGAAAATGATGTGAAAATGATGTCTCATATTAATAACGCAGCTTTTTTTCCTTAATGATCTGTTAGGATGAATAATTTCTGTAATGAGCTCACGGTACTACATTTTCCATGAAAGATGTAACGTTATTAACTAATCAGAGAAACACAATGGAAAACAATAAGAATGTCAAGCGCGTGCCTTCTGCATTCCATGCTTGTGTTTTTCCGTAGTAATTACTTCGTTCTATTTCAAGATTGATTTCACGAACATTCTACCGAATTGAAATGCTGTATAGCTCCATACCACTTTCTCTTCAAATTATATTTTGATATACATTTGTATACGAAGCTAGGGGCCTATATACACAAAAGTGTATAAAGGGTCGTGACGAAGCCAAAATGTTAAAAGAGAAAAAGTAATCCCTTAATACCATCAAACACAGCCCTCACCAACCGTGAGCCAGATTTACACACAGGGAAAAGCAGACTGCAGCCTGTATATGTAGCATCATTTTGAAAACTTTCACTCATTTTCGACACGATGTTTTCTACAGTTGATGTCTTCGGCCGACCTGATGTTGCTGCATTTTCCACAGACCCTTACGCTGTATCAAATTTCTTATTTCTTCTACGAATCGTCTCATAAGAGACCTTAGAGTAACTTCTGCCAAAAAAAAAGAGAGAAAAAACTAGAATATCTTTTATGTAAGTCCCAATTTCCATATTATTTGTTATTTTTTACAACAGTGGAACGACTGCCTATATTGAAATGACAAAACATCAAGCCGATACATGTATATACTTAATGGAGGTACTAGTATTCAGATGAAAAATTCCTCGTGGATATCGCGTCAATGCATTTCGATATAATATAAGGCTATGTTAGAAGCTCATTTTTCTGATTTTGATCTGGGAAGTAAACAAAATTAAAGCATGTCCTGCTTTTAACATATGTTTATTTTATTGATATCTTCTAATATAAGTATATGATCTCAGTAATTTCACACTTGGTTTTCATTATAATATAATAGAAGAGTTTTTATTGTTTCATCTCTCTAGTCTAAAAAGCAAAAGCTAGGCCTATGGTCAAGGTCAACCACCAAGGTCAAAGTTGAAATATACATTCAAACTGTACTTAACGTTAAAATTTTATGCTGCTGCTTCAAAAACAGGGAAGTATGTCAGTAGGTCAATGTCAAGATCAGTCAATTTCGAAATTGAAATGTACATGCAAAACTATATATATGATCCAAATTTCAATGATGTAGCTTCAAAACAGAAAGTAGGTCAGTATGTCAAGGTCAGCCAATGTCAAAGTTAAAATTTGCATGCAAAACTATCTTTATTTTTCAAATTTCATTACTGTAGCTTAACTCCGGGGCATGATTTGTTGGTAGAGGTCCACTAGACAATAGTACTTACTAAAAATCTAAGCTCTATGCCTTGTGGTTTTGGAAAGACGAATTTTAAAAGTTTTTACTATATATGTTTAAATGAAAACAAGAGACCCACCTTGGTGCGGTCAAATTTTATTTAAGGGTCATGATTTGAACACACTTGGTAGATACCCACTAGACAATGTTAAACACTAAAAATCTAAGCTTTTGGTCTTGTGGTTTTGAAGGAGAATATTTTTTAAGTTTTTCTTTTATAGATCTATGTAAAACAATTGACCCCAGGCCAACTTTCTTCTCCATTAGCCAGGCGGTTTTTAGAGGAGATGTTGTTTGAAGGAAATTGTGGACGGATGGGCAACGGACCTACAACGATCCTAAAAGCTCTCCATGAGCACTTTGTGTCCATGTGAGCTGAAAAGCAACACACGAGATTGCAAATACGTTTAATAAATATTTCACAACAAGAATCGTAAAAAGATATATAAACGTACATAGAAGTCCTAAAACTATTTAATATCTAAAAGAAAAAGAACCGGGTTTACATTTTCTCTTTCTTCCAAACAGCTATTGACAGCCTTGATCACGAATTTATGATATGGCTGCTTTAATATTTCAACTTGGAACATTTTTATACGATGGATTATATTTTTATGATATGCACAGGTTTAAAATATATAAAGTCATTTTCCCAGATTGACAAAGAAGACCACTATTACCCTCCTTATATATTCTTTGTATAGAATTTTAACAAATTTCATATCTAAATATCAATGTAAAAAGAGCATTCAAAGTAGCGATAAACAAATCAATCAATGATGTTATAGTTTATTATAATAGCTAAAGAATAGTCTGAAAATGATTGCAGTAAAGCTACTGTAAAAAGATCACCTTTCAGACCGGTTTAAAGTGGTCTTAATATCGAAATGATCCTTTTATCTAGACCCTTTTTACTATAAAATAGGACATTTGGTTCCGAAATGTTTGGTCTGAATATCAAGGACAGTCTTACTTGAGCGGAACTTTACTGTATCAGTAACAACAATTTTGAATATGTAACTGGTCTTAAACTAAATAGTGAAACAATCGACATCATTAATAAGGAATACAAACTCAAGAATTGTTACGATGAAAATACACATATCAGAAAGTGCAAAGACATTCGGTATGTTTAAGTTATAACAAATTTGTTCACCATCTGTTGTTAATAAAACCCCTTTTTGTGCTTATACATAATAACAAATCCTGTCTTAAGTGTAACCACCCTATTCCCTCTATAAGTTTGTTGTATAAACTGATCGACCTAAACCAGTAGTAATTATATTCAAATGTGAAAAATATAGTGCAGCACTTTTTCAATGATATCACGATAATTATAAATTGCTGCCTGACAACACTTTTTGAAAAGTGACGCCATGAATAAAAATAACACATGTCAACATTGTTTAGAGACCCATTGTCACGTTTAATGATCACATATAGAATAATAAGTTTACGGATAGATTTGGTTTAAAACAATGTTAACGTATACACTTCTTTCCGATATTCTCAAACTTTTATCGTTTCTTCACAAAAAGCGATCTTATACAGCATTTCTCATTTATTGCAATCTATCATTGAAAAAAAATATACTGCGCTTACATTCAATTAAAAAGCAACGTTACGAACGCAGGTCAGACATCCTTCTTAGTAATAGTTCAGCTATTAATAATTTACATCCAAAGTTCTAATGGGACTTTAAGAGTAAATTGAAGACTGTGCTTTCATTATTCTATATGTTAATTCATAATTCTATGTGAGGAATTTCATTTTGATTACTGTACTTAAAAAACAATTCAAAACAATGACAACTCAGGAAACCCACTTTATTTGGTTAAAAAGATAAAATGCATAAAGTAATCCTTAACACAATCAAACACAGCATTCCCTAAACAGACACAATCACACATTGAAAACAACAAAAACATTGATGCACAACATCAATTCGGCGCAGAAGATTCTTAAGACCTAAATGTGTCCGATACATGTAATTTTTACTGATTAAGAATACTTATATAACTGTACAAGTTAGTGCATTTAGATAGACCTTCTGTGAGTGCAATTCATACTCATACCGCCTGGAGCATAAGTAGTTTGCTTAACCAACGGTCTAACTACTGAGCCAAAGAATCGATTGCTTGACGCGTCTGTCAGAGGATGTATATATACAAACATAGGTGTGTATTGAATTTTAATACACCTGCTCTTCAGATCAGTATTTATGTATTGTCCCAGGACAGGACAGGTCACAGGCTAAGTTGAACTCGTATGGGTTGAAGGAAAAGACAAACAAAAATTTGAATATTTGAATGAAAACAGGGTATTTATTAAAATGCCATTAATAACAATTTTTTCCAATAAGAAAAACATATGCTAGTAAACAAAACATAAATGTTTTACGTGAAATCCCATAACTGGGTGGCAAAAAAACCGCCAGGTTATAGTGGAAATCCCGTTACTGGGATGCAAAATACAACGTATACAAGAATCAATGAAATATTACATAAAAAAAAACAACAGCCAAACGAAGGTTATAAGTGGAATCCCATTACTGGGATGCAAAATACAACGTGTACAAGGATAAATGAAAAATTCATATACTTAAAGAGTTTAAGTTGTAGTCATCTAATCTGACCTGGGAACTGAAACTAGAGGAGGAGGAGTGGGTGGATGTGGAAATTGAAAAATTGGCGAACCAAACTAGGAAAGTTTACTGCGTAGGAGGGCCTTTTTTGTTGCAAGGTCGAACCAACTTTATTGATTAATTATGGGATTGAATCTTTAAGAAAATGTAATTTATTATCAAACAAGATATTTTCATTTTCCTAACGATGAAATATTTCTTCATTGTTTCAGGTGAACACTTTGGTTAAATTTCAATAATTTTTATTCAATGATACGACATAGTAATAAACAAGAACTACCTTTAAAAAAGATAGCCGGCGCATTTTTTAGTATATGAAAGCGACTGTTAGCTAGATTTTTGTAGTAAAAATTTTATTCAGTCGGAAGGCGCCAAATGTCACATGGTGAGGGAAAAAAAGAACCGTAACCGGGATTCGAACCTATGTACAATGTACCTTCCCTTGCAAAGCTCTTAAACCTAATGCTCTCCCGACTGAGCTAACCGACCATATGTCCCAAACGTAATAAAATATCTACCACGACATGTGTATCAGGAAAAGAAACTAATCCTTGTTTTACTTATAAATATGCTACTCGAATTATCGGCTGTCATTCACTGGCCGAGAAAGTATAAATACTCTACACTTATAATTAACATTAATTTGGAGGTAACAACATATAATGTTGATATATATGAATTATTTACGAACTTAAATTATTAACCCATTCAAGAAAGACTAAAACGCAAGAGTATTTTTTGTCTATTCTCATTCGGTATTATCCGGTGTATAGAATGACCGAAAACAACAACAAAAAAACACCTCGAATAAGACCGAAAAAGACCCAAAAAAGTTTATGCAGACCGAAAACAACTTTTTTTCAAAAGATAAATATAACATCACTACTACTGATTGATTATTCACTATCTACAAATGCCTTCATTTATTTAAAACTTAAGTTATAAATTATACATTATCTTTTGAAAAAAAAATTGTTTTCGGTCTGCATAAATTATTTTTCGGTCACTTTTCAGTCTTTTTCGGTTGTTTTTGGTCATTCTATGCACCCGGTATTATCCAATCAGAAGGTGCATTACAGCTTAAATTTCTAATTTCAAAACATGTTACAAATTCTACTCGTCGTTTCATTGGTGGTTGAAGGGATCCAAACTTCAGGTCAAAAGCGAGCTTAATACAGCTGCGCCGAAAAAAAAAAATCGTCAATAACAACTTGTCCCCAACTTTTGCGATAACTTTGACAATGTCAAATATAGTCATGAGCGCCGACTTACAATCCTCCCAACTATGAGTAAATGTAGCAGACGATACAAGTATATAAATCAGAAATTTATTTAGTATTACCAAACTGACCAATCAGTACTAGCCTACCAAATTTTCATGATTACATATTTTAAAGACCTCTTCAATAAGATGTACAACTTTACATAGGATGATAAGCCAGAGGAAACAATGAAAAAAACAACAACATAAATCAGTATTCGATAAAGATATTTGTATTAAATGAAATATTGTTCTGATAAAAGAAAATTAATTGAAAGATAGAACATAGGAGAGGGGAATGTATTCTCTGAAAAGAAAATAAACAATATGGAGGAAACACTTTTTTGACCGCAATTTAAGCACACTGAAAAATATTTCACGTAAATTGTATACAGCATGAAGCAGAAAGACATTGTTTGTAGTTGTTTGTAGTACCTTTTTCACATCAGAAGGGGCATGATGTCTCTATAACGCTCACCTAGCTACCATTGGCTATAATACAAAGTCAACGACAGTGTCTCAGAAAACAAAGTAAGAAAGTGAATTGTAGATGTAAACACTAAGAAGTAGGTCAAAAGGGCGAGGCCAATTTTGACATAGAGGCAAGTTAGAAAACATGACCAAATTTCAAAACTAGCCTTCAAATTCATGTTGACCGTCGTGTTCTGGTGAGTTAAAAAAAATATTTCTTGGTGCAGAGATAACCATTCAAAACTCATTTTTCACAGTTTTTGCTTTAATATTAATCTTTCACAGTCTCCTATTTTCATTTCATTTTTTCAAACTATCGTTTTTGACGTTGACGTCAGCATGTTTCACTCGCCCGAATTTTTGCTGCTACATTATAAGATATTTGAAACTTTAATAGCTGTTTAAATAGATTAAAATTGGCTAATAGGGGTGCATTAAGACAAGACAATGTTCATTATGTGAAATCATACTCTGTTACTTCTTCTGGGGGATTTTCTGAGAGATTTTCTAATGAGCTAACGAAGAACTTTGGAAAAAAATCTATCTGTTTTTACAATTTTTTACTTTGAAACGAGCCTGGTTCACGAAGAGGTGGAATTGGCACCGAGTTTAGTCATATTTTAAAATGCTTATTGTACAGTTATGAATGTTCTGTTCAATACAAGTGATCATCGTATTTGCACAATAAATAAATAACATATCTGATATAAGACATCCAAATTCTCGAAAAGAACGCATGTTTTTGAAAATTGCATTTCGTTCAAAATATGTTATATGCACATGTATGTATAAAAACATAAACGAATAACGTCTGATCTGATTAAGATGGTTTTCAAGAGAAGAAGGCTTCAAATACCATAGCAAGTGTCATAGACTCATAGTTACATGTTTAATTTTAATGTGTTGATATGGAAACAGTTCTCAGATTTAGTATCGTTCTCTCCAGAAATATTAATATTATCTGAAGAGATATATTTATTAATTAAATTACTTTTTAAAATTAAAAAAAAGTCTTGAAAATTAACTACATAATTGATCCAAATCTTTCACATATGACCCATAGTAGCAGATAGTATGATTCTATTGTTGCCATGGCGACATAAACTGAATACGCAATTTTAAGAAGATGATTTGTGATAAAGGTTGGCATATACCTCTTTTCTATAAACTAACCTAAAATGCTTCAACTAATTACAATTGACAAACGTCTATTTTTCACATTCTTTATTCCGTTACCATGGCAACCAAAGTATTGTCGCTTTCTAAATCAAGAATTTACTTAGAAATATCAAGTTGCATGAAATTATGTCAAGCATGAAAGAAATATTTATATTATAACTGATTTTTCTATTTCCCTAAAAAAATAAGACGTGTTGCCATGGCAACAGCTAAAAATTGATAACATTAAAAATGTGATATTATACATGCTTGTTTGTTTATCTTTCAACAAAAGTAAATTTCAGTAAAATTTATAGTTGTTCCATCTCTTCCATCTCTCTCAACCTCTTCGTGAACCATGCTTTTTATATTATCGTTTTTCTAAGGTATTCAATATGATCAAAAGAATTTGAAATATGGTACATTATGATTAATAATATATTAGCGTGATATGCAAGAATAAGTAAACAAGTGAACATGTTAGCTTGTGGCATGACGAAATGTCATGACAACTTGATGCCTTTAAAACAGTTCGAACATGCTAATTATCAGGTTTCAATCGCTAATAACCTAATTTGGAAGAGGTCATTGTTGGAAGTGATTACCTTCCGTAGTCTTTGTACCAGAATTGGATTGTGCCCTACAACAACCATTGAAACTTTTTCCCCACGCTATGATATACTGCGATAAAGTCAAAGTAAAATCTTCCTAACATTCTTTTCATGTACAATCAGTTTGATGTAAAACTTTAATTTTGACACTTTATTTTCAAAATAATGTAAATTAATTAAACAAACAATAATCATTATTGTACATAACAAAAAGTTCCTTTGTGCAACATTGCGTGTTAATCAGCTGGGAAAGTCTGATCTAAATATAGATATTAAGGTCTTATTTTCTGAATATCAGCTAGAAGGTCATGTACAAAAAATAGAAGCGGAATTTCCAAGTCAGTCTATATTTTGACATTGATCTGCTGTTTACCAATGATTTAGTACTGGAATTTATTTCATAACATTATTTTACAGCTTCCTCAATATGTATATCAAATGTGATATAAACAAAACTTGAAAGCAAACGTATAAAATGACGAAACAGTTTTGAAATTAATTTTACCTTAATATTGAATGAATTAAACTTGATGTTTTACCAGAGAAGTGTTGGCTATTAAACTACTTAAATAGTGCGTTTTTGCAAGCTGACATATTTCAAAATCACCTTCCATTAGTATTTTATTACTTTGGTTCTTTATGCAGATGGACTGGTTTTATAATAAAAGTCTGACATCTGGCTTCGAAGAAGTATTTTATGTAAGTTTCCATATGTTTCATATAGAGAAGAGAGCCAAACCATACGGGGTTCACTATTTTTCAAGAGAAATTGTTAATTTCAAATGTAATTTCAGAGAAACATTAGATGATAATGTTTTTTAGGTTTTATTCAAGTACATCAAGTAATGTATTATATATGGCATATAATAGTGTGTACATTTGTAAATATTATATAGGAAATACACCATATATATTATTTTTCTGAAAAGCGACTACTAAATTAGATATCAATATACTTTTTGAGAATATAGGAAAAATATGTAATAACATTTTGGCGTATTATAGTGTTCAATTTGTACTTTAATGCTAACGTATTATTAAGGCAAATCTTGTTATTCCTCTATTCATTTTCTTCCAAAAAGAAACCATGGAACGATGTGCAGTGAATTTCGACTGATAGTTTTCACCTTGGAAACAGCTGTATTCGATTTATACCAATTATTTACGACACGAAAGTTCAACATACTTCAAACTCATTATTACTTTTAAATGTATGCAGTGAACATTTTTCTTTCTTATATTTGAAAGTATGTTATTCATTTTTTCCTTCAAAACCTTGACACTAATTCCGTTTAATTTGATCAACTCTTATAGAGACTGAAAAAATCAAGACCATAATGTGTTCATTACACTCAACTGGAAATTATTGAAATAAAGTTTTCATGACATAGTAGGAAAAAAGGCAGGAAAATATTGTCGTATTATTCGAACAATTACTTTCTTATACTTAAATTAATGCAATTTCCCGGTGGGTACGTGAGATCGCGTGTGTGCCATTTGACTTAAACCAGCAATCACTTTTAATCTAAATCAAAACGGAGTTCATATTCCCTAGGAGCGTGATGCCTGATAAAATCTTTTAATTTTGACTAATGCTAATGGTTACATGACGTATTAACGTCTTTGAACTGCTGTATTATATGTCATATTTCTACTTTTATAAAGCAAAGGTGAATTATTGATTTTTAGTTTTTCCATCACATAATTGTCGCCAAAGTTATCGATATTTACATGTTGAAATATTTTCATGTATAAACTTTAAATGTATATTAATTAAGTAGAGCCTCTTTCCCGCTAAAACAGTTACCCTTCTATCTGAACCGCGTGATCGAGACAGAATCTAATATTCTAGAATGACGATAAAAGCTGTACTTAACGGTGATGTGAAATAAAGAGGTCAACTATAACAACTATACATTGTTGATTCTATTAGGCTATAAAACCTATATGTGACTCGGCTATCGAGTCGTCCAAAATAGGTTTCAGAGTTATGTACTCGTCCAACACAATTCAGTATTGTACTCAACAATGTATAGGAACCTCATAAAACATGCAGAAAAATAGTGTTCAGGAAACATTATTCTTCTCTCTCATATTAAAAGCATGGTATACAATGAAATTATTCGAGCATGAAGCAGACGAAAAATAAATATTTGGAATAAAATCGTTCTGAAATGTTTTAAACAATTTGTAATACCAAACTAAGAAATCACAAATACGAAATGTCTGACGCACCTTATACAACAAATAAATATTTATATACACTGTAAATGCAAATTAACACCTTCAAATGTGCGTGAACTTTGTAACAAATTTTACCATGAGAATAGAAAATGTATGCCTTTCTGGCAAAAATGTGTTACTTTGGCAAACATCTGCAAGACATGTTCAAATGAGCAGACGGAGAGCAGAAACTGAATATTTCATTACAACTTCATTGATTTTAAACTTATGTAAAAGTCGCCACAACTTTACAGTAGTATCTAATTAAAGAATAATTATGTTTTTGATCGAAATTTATCCAAGGATAATTCATTGGCCAAACCGAGTGGTATACTTTGTATAATATTGTATATGTACGCGTTTAAAAGAAGCACCGTCGATTTTATAAAATATTTATTAAAATTCAGATATTTACGTTTTCGATTAAAACGCAAAAACCGTTGTCTAGACCTTTTTGTGCAGTATCTATAATGTGGTACAAATGCCCCAAATATGCACGTGCTGTTATTTATTTGATATTCTACTTTTAGACACAAGAAGAACATAAACTGTTCCTATCCAATGAAATTGTCTAAACTACACCAGTAGGACTAGTGCAGAAACTCCAGGCTATGAAAATATGTTAAGAAAAATCAAAATTTGTAATCTCTTTATACAGTACACGAAAAGGCAACAACCGGTGTAAAATAAGACTCAATACATTTAGCAAAAGTAAGGGTTAAAACTTCTCACACGACTCAACGTTTACATAGCTTATACAAGCTAGAAAACATGTCTAAAAGAGCCGAACGAAACTCAGAAATGGCTGCTGTGTACAAGATTGGATTGAGAGCAGAATTTAAGCAAATTGTTGTAAAGAGAGGAAGCAGTGTGTTCCTATCCAATGAAATTGTCTCAACCATACTAGTAAGGACTAGGGCAGAAACTCCCGGCCATGAAAAGATGTTAAGAAAAAGCAAAATTATACCGAGAAGCGTAAACGCTTTTCTTTGGCGCAGAAAAGTCGGTGGGGTAAATTGAGGTGTTCGTTGTAAATTCTTCCCATCAACTGAACTGTTCCTATCAAGCTGTGATCCTGTATATGACGTAACTCGGTCTGAACTGGTGTTTGCAGATGGCCCAGATGTGTCTTCAACAGTAAGTAGTTCTACAGTATTATTTCTTTCTGGGACCTTAAGGAATAAATTGCTCCGAGGCGAGTTTCTTTTTGTCTGAACACTAGGTCCCTGTGCTTCTAATCTGTCAGAGGAAAATGACTTATTAGAAATATCTGTAACCAGTGTTTCTCTATTAGAATATTTTGCCGACGAAATTGCGCTCCCTGAGCACAAAGATCTAGAGTCGGATTGTGTCTGTGTAGAAATTGGTTGTACAGTTTGCATAACAGCCTTCAGCATGCAAAATAGGGTAATGTACAGTATATTGGTAAATATTAACGGTACAATAAATGATCCCGACATAATGAACATGCCTTTGTCAATGTCCTTCCCGAATATTGGTTTTAAAGAGCAAACCTTTATTTTATTGTAGGCGTCAGGTTTGTTGTAAACAATGACAGGAAGTGAGCATAAAAATAAACTCAGCGTCCAAGCAATCGAGGTGCATAAGATAGTGTGTCTGTGCTTCCACGTGGTACCAGAATTCAGATCAGCTCGCTTAAGAACAACGAATCTATGGATACATATTCCAAATATATTGTAAAGCGATGCTGATTGTGAGGAGTACAAAAATATCACTGCAATACAGCAGTTTAACAAACTGTCTCTGATATATCGTGAATCAATGAAGGAGATGACAAAGTTAGCTAATCCTGCCAGTATGTCGTTAGAAGCCAAACAAAGAATTTGAAGCCAGTAAACTGCCGGAAATTTGCTTTTCTTGATAACCAATGTTACAACTACTATTAAATTTAACAGCATTATTATTGTACCTTGTATTCTCATAAAAAACACAACTGGTTCAGAAATTTTCAGGACATCGAAATTCACTGTCATATTTTTGGTAATATTTGCAGCCATTACTTGTTATTTTGTGGTGTCGTTTTACGAAACAGTCAACTTAATTTTAAAAAGAATTCACGGCAATGTGAAAAAATGTCAGCCTAACTCTGTATTTGTTTTATTACAATAAACACATATGAATATATACATCTAAACTTCAAATTCCTTTGTTCACCATAGTTTATATTGCACACCTTTAATTCCAAGCAATACTGAATTTTTCATATTTTTCCTTTCATAATTGTTTATTAGATATGCGCACATTTCAAATCCACTTCAAACTTCCAATCTCGACAAGAGTTTATATTTTCTGTCCTTCGCGTGTAATTATTTGAATCTGTTAGTATTTTCCTTTAAGGGCAGTATCTAATATTTCATACACAACATGTACGAAGGCAGCTCGACATTCCTGAACCTAATTCCGGTATCACAGACGTCATCATTGTCTGAAAATATTTCTTTGGTATTTATAAAGCCTCCTTTTCAATCATTTCCTTTTTTAGGAATTCATGTACACATTGAACGTTGCCAATACACTCCGTGGTATGAAGTATTCTTAGCTCTGCAGTGTCAAATATCAAAGTATGTCTCTTCGATTGCTTTCTTAAACAGTCATGTCTCTCCTCTTTTAGAAATTCTCTAGGTGATTTTTATTTATTGGAATACTATGCAACTATACAGGTTTACAATTGAACTATGCTTCACAAGTTCGAGATAACAAGAGCAGCTGTGACAAATCTTTAACAAGTCTTTATTCATATGTTGCCTTTATTTGCACATTTGATCTTAAATGTAATAGTAATGCCAATTATTTCTCCAAATCTAACGATTGGTCTGTGAAAATATTATGAAAAATAGAGGCAGAAATTCTACCAATCGGGTTACAATGAATACCGGAATCGACTTCACAACCGGAATCTACCGGAATCGGTTTTCGATTACCGGAATCTACTTAATACAGGCGTTGTATCTACTTAATTGTATTTAAAACATGTAAATATGATAGAATTTATGATATCTGACTCCTATGCAAAGTTTTAGAAAATAATATGCATAAAATGACTTTGGGAGAGTTTTTTTGTTTATAGTTAAATATGTTACAATCGGTGTTCATAACATCTGCGAACATGTGAGAATCACAATTATACCTCAAAGATATGCATATCGTTGATGGAGAATAACGGAAATATTATATATAGTGAAAAACATTGTGTAAATATGAAGAACTTTTTTTCCGACAATTAAGGAATTCATATGACCCGACGACACACAAAAATTTGCCTTCTGACAAACGTAACTTATTCTACAACAATTGATCGCTAAAAACCATTTCATATTTGACTATACTCTATCATGGAAAGAGGAAATGAAATGCAATACAAGTACAAAACTAAAAGATGAACAATGAATATTTTTATAGAATTTTGTCATTTAGTATCTATTGAACATAATTTACTCATATTTTCCAATATATGAACTGCAATATTGTTAATTAAAATTATGTGAGAAAGCTAAATTATTAATAAGTATATTTTCAGAAGTCCTATTTTCCCGTGCGTGGCGCACGCTTTTCACAAAGGACCCGTGCGAGGACTATGATGTACGCCTACACTTATATTATTGATAATAGTGATAAAGTTTATTTTACAAATTTACGACACCTACATACTTATTGACAGACATACAGACAGACAATATCGTTTATTCCTCAAGTTACATATAATACTACATGAGGTTTTCTTATATATACGCAGAAGTATGTCTATTGAACAGTTACGTTCAATTCGCCTATTCCGTAACAGTATTTCCTTTTGTTATCAAGCCGTTCAAAAATCAGGAATACTCCCATATCGTAAAAATTAACAAGACGTTTCTTTGATATTGTCAAGTTTCTGCAAATTCTATTTTTTAAATGAGCAACTGTTATAAATTGTATCAGTAAACCAGTAACAAAATACATATCGCTCCAGAAAATTACTTTTTGATGTTGTTTTCTTTTTTAAGTTTTGAGTCGGACGTTACGTCTAATATTCATGAAAAATGAATTACATTCATATAGTCAATTACCTAATTGCAATATCAATTATAATATATGTACACATGTCAGTTTGATAAATCGCTTACCTTGACAATGCTGAACTGCAGTCATAATCCAATCCTTTGAAAGCTCAACACTTACCAATAATTTAAACTGATTTGTGACCAAGATTTCAAGTCTGATTCATTAAGATTTGCAGATTGTGCATGAACCCAATTTTTGCATTAGCACTTGAATTGTATTATTTTCACATTCATTGGTACAGACAATACTGGAAACGCCATGGTTATGCAAAGAAGCATGATTTACATGAAAAAATCGTATGTTATATACCATTTGATGACATTCAAAGTATTTGGAGTAAAAGCATTTACGGAAAAATTTCAGGACGTGCTAAATACAAGACTTTTGATTCTACGGTTTCTTAAAGGAGCCGTCATACGGTAATTTAATAATTCTTAATGTTTTCTCACGTGCAATTTCACCGCCTTTTACATATATGTTAATCAAAAGAAGGCACGTGCAAATTCAGCGGTTACTTAAAAAACATTAATCGGCAATTTATTTGTTTGTATTTTGATATTTATAATCGTCTCTTTCATACATAAGTCTGAGTGCTAACAATTTCTGTCCCATTTCCACAGGTGTAAAATTGCAGCCTTTAATTGGTCGTTGATTAAAAGGGTGCACATGAATAGTACGAGACTTTGGTTGTGCAATGCTGGGGCTTCAAATTAAATATTTTGAGGAATATGGCAAATGGATGAAACAGATAACGCATTCTTTGATAAATATCTAGATTTTATTCATATATCAGATATTAAGTAAAACTTTAAAAGTATTAACATTTCACACATCATCACGCCAATTAAATAGCTCAAGCATAACTTAGAAAAAAATGGTACAATTTTTAGTTAAAGTCAAAATGTTGTATTAGCTTATGACCTGTAAAATATTAATATTTCAGAATCATTTCTTCAAAAATGTAGCGTTCAAAATAGTTATACTCCATCAATTATATGTATATCTTTGAGGTATAATTGTGATTCTCACATGTTCGCAGATGTTATGAACACCGATTGTAACATATTTAACTATAAACAAAAAAACTCTCCCAAAGTCATTTTTGGCTCAATATTACGGGCGAAAGCTCGATGGGCGCGAAGCGCCCTTCGGGCGAAGCCCGACCATAGGGTTAACGTATGTACGAGTATTTAATTGAATACTGAAAGCAATAAAATTAATGTTCCGATTACCCATGGAAGATTTCAATTTGTCCGCACTCATGGACGATACGATAACATACTTATAACATGCACCATCTGTCGAAATCGAACGTCTCGGCAGAATGAAGGGTAAGGGATTTGCCGAAGACTTCCAATTGCGTCTACAGGTCTCTGTTGTTGTTGTCATTAAATGTCTGCAATTTTTGTGTTTGAAAACGCAACACTTCAGCTTTGTACTTTTAAATGTAAAGAGATCCTATTTATCACTTCCTAAAGTTTGATGCTCTTTCTTGTGCGTCACAATAAAAGCCCATTTCTTTTCGCTAATCACCCTCGATGCATGCTCTATGGATATTCATGACCAATAATTTTCGGAACTTGAACCGTTTCTGCGTCCCCTGAAAATTCGTACCATTTCTAAAGTTATGCTTCGCCCGATATAGGTTTGCCTATCTTCATTTTTTTCTAAACTTTGCAAGGAGTCAAACTCATATTCTATCATTTTATATGTATTTATTACAATCAGTTTTGAACGCTTGTACTAGTAGTTCCTATCGAAAACCGTTCCGGTGTTCCGGTGTGAAGTCGTCCGGATCACTTCTACCAATCAGAGAAAAATAACACAGACATTTTTTCTTCATTTTATTCATATGCATTTCAGAGTACAGGTCGGCATAAAGTTCGTATTATTTCCTCAGTTTTAATGAATAGTTTGGAGCAAACATAAATGTGTTTCATTAACACTTTACTCCATTTGCTTTGACATTTAGTAAGAATTTTGAAACCAGTAATATATATTTAACTGGGCAAAACGCTTATACTAGAAGTCAAATTCATTGATGTTATTCAAAAGTCCGAAAACGTTTCTACGCAAGATTAATCTCAATGATGTCATATCAAAGTTCGAAAATGTTTCTACACAAAATGTTAAACAATTGATGATAAATCAACGTTCGAAACTGTTTCTACGTCAGATGTTAAACTCACTGAAGTTATCTCAACGTCCGAATGTGTTTCTACGCCAGATGATAAACTAACTGATGTTATTCAGACGTCCGAAACTGTTTCTACGTCAGATGTTAAACTCACTGATATTATTCCAACGTCCGAAAATGTTTCTACGCCAGATGTTAAACTCACTGATGTTATTTAGACGTCCGAATGTGTTTTTACGCCAGATGTTAAACTCACTGATATTATTCCAACGTCCTAAAATGTTTCTACGCCAGATGTTAAACTCAATGATGTTATTTAGACGTCCGAATGTGTTTTTACGCCAGATGTTAAGCTCACTGATGTTATTTAGACGTCCGAATGTGTTTTTACGCCAGATGTTAAACTCACTGATATTATTCCAACGTCCTAAAATGTTTCTACGCCAGATGTTAAACTCACTGATGTTATTTAGACGTCCGAATGTGTTTTTACGCTAGATGTTAAGCTCACTGATGTTATTTAGACGTCCGAATGTGTTTTTACGCCAGATGTTAATCTCACTGATGTTATTTAGACGTCCGAATGTGTTTTTACGCTAGATGTTAAGCTCACTGATGTTATTTAGACGTCCGAATGTGTTTTTACGCCAGATGTTAATCTCACTGATGTTATTTAGACGTCCGAATGTGTTTTTACGCTAGATGTTAAGCTCACTGATGTTATTTAGACGTCCGAATGTGTTTTTACGCCAGATGTTAATCTCACTGATGTTATTTAGACGTCCGAATGTGTTTTTACGCCAGATGTTTAGCTCACTGATGTTATTGTTCTACGCAGGATCTCAATGTCATTGATGTTATTCCGATGTCGTCGCAACATGTCAATATAACTGATTTCATTCTGACGTTTGTATGTAAATTGTCAATCTCACTGATGTTGTTTCGACGTCAACAAAAGTCTCGTAACAAAGTAGACTTGGTATTTTTAACTTTAAGATAATGTTGAAAGGGGCTTCAAGACTTTTTCAATATTACAACTTGACATATATGATGGTACCTCCTAACATAATAAACAAATGACATGTCGAAAGAAATGTTCTTCTTGATCAACCAAAAAGGCTTCAACAGCACCATTGACGCTATTCTCACTATAAATTGCTTCCCATGCTGTTTAGATTTTAATTTGGAAAGTATATATATATCCGAGGGTGCCGTAGATCAGGTGAAAACGGGGGATGTTGAAAGAGTCCAAGGTCACACTCTGCAGCTACTGCAACTTTTAAGATGTACCGAGGTGCATTAACCTGAACGAAAGGATACTTACTTTGAGCTTTCGTCTACGTTTTACTTAAATATTCTCCTGAAACTCTAGTGATTCATTAGCGTGGTACTACCTGGTGATGGCATCTTTAGGACGACCAAGTTACAAGTTTATTCAATTTCTTCCAGAAGGTCTTAGACCCATGTGGCAATACATGCATATACAAATCACAAATATGGCAGAATACTTTAAAAATTATAATTTTGATTCAAACAAAATGTATTATATTAAATGACCAAATGTGAAAATCAAATGAATATTCTTTTATGTTTTAGTTGTTTAGACACGTTTCATAAGGAAACATACTTTTTTACGTTGGGTTGTAAAATTAATGAATACATAACATTTCTCAACCCATGAGATGGCAAGTCTAGTGCGAAACGAACATAACAAGATAGGCGTACAGGGAAAATAAAAATATTGTAAAAAATACATGTATGCACATTACATATGGAAGTGCATAATCATTATTTGCCTAATCGTATTATTACTTTTAAAATGTATCAGTAAGCTTACTGGGTATCAAACTTATTTAAAAGGAAGAAACAGCAACAACAAAAACAGACTAGAATATGTCCAGTAATCTAAATATGAATTATCTCTGTTTACCAATTGAGATAAGATTTTACCTTTTGTAAAGCTCATTTATTCTGATAGTGAACGCTTTTTCTACGTATGTACTCAGGTCTCTAATTATTCGTTTATCATCTGTTTTTAATAATTCTATCACATTTGGCATGTTGGGGCGTCTATACATGTGACATTCAAGTCCAAAATGAAATTCATCTTCAAGAATATTACAAAAAATACATTTTCTTTCATTCAATGGTGTACGTGTCCAACAGCCAGTTTCAATGAAAAGTCTATGGGATGATAAACGTAAACGTGATAAACAAATTCGATACTTCTTATTGTCAACCATATCTAGATATGGTTGAAAGTAGTAATTTGAAATGTGTCTGTTAAAAAGGGCCCTGCTTGATTCGGTTATCCTGTCTGACTAGTTTTGTAAAAATTGATCTTTAATTCGCTGTTTAACAGTTAATAAAAATAAGTCTATATCCCCAACGGTTTGGAAAAGCCAAGCATCATAAAATCTGAGAGTACTCAATAAATCTCGTACTAATGAACACCAATTTTTTCTGTTTGGGTATTCTGCGATATCTTGCTGCAGCATTACATACACTTTTCTTATGTATTTGTTTTCGCTTGTGTGTAAAAGTTTAATCCAAAATTTTATGATATTAACATATCTTAAATTTTGCAAAGGAATTCTTCCTAATTCTCGATATATAAAATCATTTTGAGTACTTTTCTTAACACCTATAGTAGTCGTTTGCAAAATTGCATGTGTAGTCTTTCGATAGATATACCTTAGTGAAAACCCCATGCTTCACATCCATAGCTTAATATTGGTAAAATTAACTTATCAAACAACTCTAACTTGTGTCTTACAGATATATCAGTGAATTTATACAAATATTTATCCATTTTAAAAATAGCTTTAAGTGCCTGTCCTGCTATTGTTTTCTGTGCTTCAGAAAATGAACCGCCTGTCGTAAAAAGAACTCCAAGATAAACAAATTTGTTAACTATTTCCACTTTGTTACCATTGTAATATAAGCTGGTATTTTCTGTAATATGTCCACCTTTTCTAAAAATCATTATCTTAATTTCAGAGGTGTTAACTACCATTTTCCATTTATTACAGTAATGAAGCAATAAATCTAAACTAATATGTAGTTCTAACTTACTGTTTGCAAATAAAACAATATCATCTGCATACAAAAGGACGACCTGACAGTGGATCATCTTCAGTATTTGTTCGTCCACACTTTAACTAAGCAGTCCAGTTCTTTACAGTTGAATATGATGGACTTCATTAATTTCCTTGGGTGACATTCCATTTAATCACCACCTTCGTCTCTCACTCCTCCATTTCACTTATAGCTTACAGCTCATCATCTTTTTTTTCAAAACCTACACAGCTTTTTCACATATTACCTGGTGCATGTACTCAGTATGATGGTGGCTCAAATCTTTCACCCTGACTAACGCTTGTAGTAATGAAAAATGTGCACAGACAGGTACCCCTTGATGTACCCTCGTAATGTATAAATGTTAACTCAAATCCCAATCACTATATCTATTTTTCGCATTCATTGATTATTACAATTGATTGATCAGAGGTAAATTTGTATTTTGAAGCTTGGTACGAGTTGCGTGTTTTTTTAATATAAATCTGACACGTTGTCAGGTACTTTTTAGTATGCAGGTTGTAGATTGAAGTGTGGTATAGCTCTATAACTGCATCAACACCAGAAAACAACAAAATTAAGGGAAGGACATTTTACCTAATATTTAGTTATAATGAATTAATAATAATAATTAATAATAATAATAATAATAATAAAAGCGTTATTTACCGAAGGTTACACATTTAGACGTATGAAAAATATATTCTAATTTTCAATATGGCCTTCAAAGTAAAGAAACAAAAGAAAAAGCATTATACTTAAAAATAAATCACCAGTAGTACTATCACCTGTCAAAGTTAAAACTAGAAAGACACATTTACATATAAGACTATTAAATATTCTGTTATAAATGCATTCATACATAAAAATTCACTGACAGACACTCAAAGGACATGAATTAAACATATAAATATGTCAAAGAAAATGTAGATTAACTTATCATTCACACAATAGATAAATAATGCTTATAACTTCCTTTGAACGTTTTAAGAGTTTTCGGAGTACGTATATTTAAAGGAATGCCATTCCATAATTTTTTTTTATAATTTTTGAATGATGTTTCTATGTATTTAGTACGAGGTGTTATCTGTATGACAAGATCCTTGTTTGATACTGATCTTAACTGGTATGTTTTACTGTCAGAGAACGAACGTTACAATATCTGCCAAATATGATGGGGCCTTGTTATTCATAATTTTATATACCAGGACAGCACAGTGTTATTTGCATCGGTCTGAAAAACTCAGCCATTTTAATTCTTGGAATAACTCTGCCGATGGTGTTCGCATCGGTTTATTAAGTATTATTTTTGCAACTCGTTTCTGTAGTATATTTATCTTATTCACATAATTACTTGTTCCTTTGCCCAATACCGTACAACAGTAGTCAAATATGGGCAATATATATGCGTTAAAAACATGACTTTCATTTCAGGTGTGAGGTAATATATTATGTTCTTTAACAGGGCAATTTTGTTATTCAGTTTTTTACAGACATTGTCAATTTGATTGTGCCAGGTTAGTTTATTGTCAACATTCATATATGAAGTTTCAAATATTTGTCGATCATTTTATGCATCAACAACTGTTCATATACATGTATTTATTTTCTTGCTCTCAGCCCTATTTTGTTCCTTTCATCAAACTCGGCTATTTGACTGGATGTGACGTGATCCTAAATGTTTGTAATTGACAGTATCTCCACTCGCGCTGCACACTCGAGGAGAACTTTTCCGATTAAATTTCCGGCTGATAATGTAAAATCGAATAAAACTGATATCATGTATCAAAAGATAATTCAATTCTCGAAAATTGCATGTTAAATTACTAAAATTTTCAAAATAACGAATTTATAAGCGATTTAAATCGAGTCAAGTATTTATATCTTTCGAAGTTTTTACTGATTGCTGAGAGAGTAAGTTGAGCCTTCAGAACTGAGCATTAATAATGAAATTGCAATTTAAAGATAAAATTGACGTACAGTAATATTTCATAAAAGCAGGCTTTGCCTGAATACCTAAATCTCGTGGGATTTATTGATGTGCGTTTATAAATTTTTTGTTTGAATCTCATCGAACTACATTAACCCATATTTCATTCTGCATGGTAATCAGATAAAAATTTCTGAACAAGAGCCATGTTACACATGGTTAATCCCCCCGCCCGGGAAGAAGTTACCTGAAGGTTGTACTTTCGTACATTTTACTTGGTGAGAGGAAATCCTTAAAAAGCTGTATAGTTATGGTCATGCTGAGTACAGTTTTCAAGTAAGTGGAAAAAGAATAAGGCAATGAAGAGAAGGTTTGCAAAATTATATTAATGTTCATTATCAGTATAGGTATGATATTTTTCTATTTGACTAAAGTAGGCAAGGTAGAGTTATTGTTCTTGCACACTGCACTTCCTACCAATGTGCTATGTCAGTGTATTAAGTTTGAAGAAAATCCCTCAAGTACTTTTTGGAGTTATGCTCTGGACAAAGCTTTTAAAGTAAATCTGATAAAGGGGAATAACTCTAAAAGTAGGCAGGTAGAGTTTTGTTCTTCACACGCACTTCCTACCAATGTGCTCTGTTAGTGTATTAGTTTGAGTAACCTCAAGTACTTTTGGAGTTATGCTTCGGACAAGTAAATCTGATGAAGGGAATAACTCTAAAAGTAGGCAAGGTAGAGTTATTGTTCTTGCCACGCCCTTCCTACCAAGTGCTATGTCAGTGTATTAAGTTTGAGTAACCTCAAGTACTTTTGGAGTTATGCTCTGGACAAAACTTTTTAAAGTAAATCTGATAAAGGGAATAACTCTAAAAGAAGGCAAGGTAGAGTTACTGTTCTTGCACACTGCACTTCCTACCAATGTGCTCTGTCAGTGTATTAAGTTTGAAGAAAATCCCTCAAGTACTTTTTGGAGTTATGCTTCGGACAAGTAAATCTGATAAAGGGAATACTCTAAAAGTAGGCAAGGTAGAGTTATTGTTCTTGCACACTGCACTTCCTACCAAGTGCTATGTCAGTGCATTAAGTTTGAAGAAAATCCCTCAAGTACTTTTCGAGTAATGCTTCGACAGTAAATCTGATAAAGGGAATAACTCTAAAAGTAGGCAAGGTAGAGTTTTGTTCTTGTACACTGCACTTCCGATCAATGTGCTATGTCAGTGTATTAAGTTTGAAGTAAATCTCTCAAGTACTTTTGGAGTTATGCTCTGGACAAAACTTTTAAAGTAAATCTGATAAAGGGAATAACTCTAAAAGTAGGCAAGGTGAGTTTTGTTCTTGCACACTGCACTTCCTACCAATGTGCTATGTCGTGTATTAAGTTTGAAGAAAACCCTCTAGTACTTTTTGGAGTTATGCTCCGGACAAAGTTTTTCAAGTAAATCTGATAAAGGGAATAACTCTAAAAGTAGGCAGGTGAGTTATTGTTCTTACCACTGCACTTCCTCCCAATGTGCTCTGTCAGTGTATGAAGTTTGAAGAAAATCCCTCAAGTACTTCTTGAGTTATGCTCCGGACAAAATTGGGACGGACGCACGGACAGACGGACAGACGGACGGACGGACGGACGGACGGATGGACGAAGACTATTTCTAATATCCCCTTCGCCTTCGGCGGGGGGGATAAATATAAGAAGCCAATTTCAGCAGTGATAGAACTTCGAAAAAATACCTATGCATGGCAAAAAACATTGTACCTAAGGGTAATAATTTTACTTGGCATGCATCAAAAGGTGTATCCAAAATGAAATTGGTTAAATTGCGTATGAATGATTGAAAGTTGTGTGAAGGCAACGCCGCTGATTTAGAAAGGAGATTATTGATAATAATCACCGTTCAGTTTGAAGGAACCTCTTCACATTTTTTTAAACCATTTAATCCATTGCTTTCGTAATACGAATTTCCGAAAGGAGCCATCTAATGATACAAAAATTGAACAGCCAAATAAGGTCCAAAGTAGTTTTTCTAAAGCTAAAATGGGTCGAATTTAGTATTTGCGATATCAGTTAGAAAATGGACTCAACTTCCATTCTTTGCCTGTCTAATGCAATTATAATTGAGTTTAATTTAAACTGAAAAAAATGTAGAATTAAGAATGAGTATAAATTTTGTTTTGCAATATCGGTTTCGGAGAGGAAGAAATTTTCCTATTTGTTGCCATATCACAGAATGGAATTCTTTGAAAATATTTTGTAGCAATTTATACAACAAACGTCCCTGCCAAGCTTCTTCAACACTGGTCAAGCGGTTTCAGAGGAGATAATATTATGGTGGACGGACGGAGGACGACCGATAGCTCACTCTGGCACATTGTGCTAGGCGAGTTAAAACAGAGATCGGTTACACGGGATTACACCTGCAAAAGAAACTATTTGATACTGTACACCCCACATTACGTCTTCGACTATCCGTACTATGGACGGTTCCAGTGTTTACAATTTTATTAAAATTAACTCGCTGGAATATCCAATGACCCTTGATACTGGGACATCACGTGTCCAATGGTTGGCCTGGCTTGCACAAAAGAACACGTGGGTTTGTTTGTGATACTGTTTGTGAGCAGTTGACCTAGCCATGAAAAGAAAATAATCCCCTAACAATAGGCTTATGTAGGCTTTAAAATTTGTCGTAAAAATCTGGAAAGGTCCATTGGTCAAAGTCTTCTTAATAATCATTTCCTTGTCTGTTGAAACAAGATTGTTTGGTCTTATCAAAGAAAAAATCTGAAAACAATTTAGACATTTACTCTTGTACTTGTTATATATGCTTTTGCTATATTGCCAGTTGCAGTTAATTAAAACAGCTGGTCATCCAATGGTTTGTTACATATTCATCCTTCCCTACATAACTTACCATATCTTTTATGAATGCCATATATCACAGTATAATTTAATGTCACATTGCTTCTGTGTAAATCTGATCTTGTTCCTTTGTTTATTCAGTCTCAAACACAAATTAGTGTATAAACAAAAACGTTCCTAATTTACTTCTTAGGCTTATTCATGCTGTAACATAATACAAAATTGAGCAAATATATAGTGTCCTATATCAGCAACAACAAAATCACAATATACAATGCTGAAAAGGCAAAACAACAAAAGCGCTAATGTCGAAAACTTGAAACTGCCACATTGAAAACTTGAAAATGCCATGTTGAAAACTTGAATGTTGAAAACTTAAAACTGCCATGTTGAAAACTTGAAACTGCCATGTTGAAAACTGGTAACACCGGAACTACGATCATGAATACTCAATATCATTTCGACCACCACCATCGTAAATGCGAATTTTCATCGTCTTGAATTCATTGTTTCGTTTTCAACATCCTGGTTTCCACTTATCACTATTGTGGCATAGCAATTTCAACTTCCTACAATCTTTTCAACAATTAGTTGCGACGTTTCATCGTCGAAGTTTAGACTTTTCAACATCGTTATTTCGTTGTTTTAACATATTAGTATCGCCTTCATATTGATTATGCGCACTGATTTATATCAAATGTTTTAAAACACGAGAAAATAAGCAAAGAAGCAAACAGGACAAAGCTTGTTTTGTCATCTTTATTTACTATTATTGAATTGTGATAAATATTACTTATTCTGATTGCGCCCCCTGAGAGGTAAAAGGTGCTATCTAACATTTTTGCCGAAATTTTTTTTTTTTGCATATATGAGTAGCATTTTATCATGTCCTTGTTCTCTTAAAATATCAAACTTGTACTGTTATTATATTTGTTTATTTTTTTAATAATAATTGAAGTAGAAAGAGTCTATCTAACAAAAATAAAGTTAGTGGTATATGGTGTTATCTGCATACCGGTTTGAGGTAAAAGGGATCATCTGTCAGATGTTCCCTTTTACCACTGAACAATTTCTTATGATGTGAACAAATACAGCGAAATAAAGAGCTATTTGGTATATAGCTCCTTTTACGTCCAAGCGATATTGATAACTCTGCATTGTTTCTATCACATGCTAATTGGAAGAAGACAGATAAAGTGTAAAATTGCAGGCCATTGTATGCCAGAGATGAAATTCAGTTACAAAACTGGGAAATATTTGCATGATATAGGTAATGATAATACAGCAGAGGTAGGTTAAGTCACATTTTTTTTATTGAAAAAATGAATGATAATGATCTCATACTGAAATAAATTGTTAAAAGTATGATAGCAAGTAAAAATGCACAACAGTTTTATCTCGTATAAATAATACATTAATATATAAATTACTCAATACATCACATGACCATTTTCTTGTTTGGTGTCTTGCGTGTCGTTTGCAGGATACTGATCAAAGTATGGATTGGAGTGATGAGGAACTTTATTCCAGAATTGTAAATGACACTGGGGTCGAATGTATTGCTTGGTTTTTAATAAAACAGTGTTTCCTTGTTTGTAATTCTTAAATTTAAAATTGGAATAAAATACAAGTTAAAAAAATAAAACTATTTGATTCTATAAAGAATACGATATATCAATCTTAGAAACTATAAAGGCAATGAAATAATGGTGTTTTTTTCTGAATCCTTTGTTTTATTTAAAGAAGCAAAAGATGACCAAATAGAATGATATGAAAAGAAATCAACAGATTGTGATATGAGAAGCTCTTCGGATGATAATAGACCTAATGCAGAATTACATACAAAAATAGCACAACAAAATCGAAGACCGATTAAGAGGAAAATACTTGAATCAGAAAGTGGAAATTCTGACGATAGCTTTCAGGACGAGGTCTACAACCCAGATAAAGACATGGCTAATTCAAGTGACTCAGAGGTGGAGGAAATGATGAAAGTCACAAGAAAGAGAAAACGGTGCTGTAAAATTGTTCCAAAGATGAAAACACCAACCACTTGTACTACATCCAAGCAGAGAACATATCAAAGGAAGTCTAAGGGAAGTTTGTTGCTTGAAAAACTGAAGAAAAACATTAAAAAACTGAAAGAAAAGAGGCCGAGAAGAAAACCTCAAACGTCAACAAAGCTTTGCGTTTGAGTAGAACAATACAAACAATTAAGGCCCATACAAGAAAAATACAAAATGATAGATTAGATCATTGCTTTCATCGGATGAGATTAAAATGTCAAGAGAGGGCGTACGTGTCCAAAGCTGAAAAGAATATAGATGGGAAATGTGTCCAAAAACAAATTTGTGAAAGATGCAGATTTTAATGTAACACAAAATTTACTGAGAGTGAACGAAAGGAAATATTTGAAATATACTTTAAGCTTCGATACTATGAAAGACAGGGATGTTTTATTTTCGAAATGATAACAAAAGAAACACCAAAACGAAAAACATCTGGAAGGGAATAATTCTAGAAGATTGACACGGATACTTCATGAATTTACCAGTCAGCAAAAAGAGTAAAACATCATTCCAGACGACTCCGAGTAAAAAGTGCAAACATTGTGTATAAGCAGATGTAGAATAGTAAAACACTGTAATTGCCCACATTTTGTAAAATACAAGGCTTTATTGTTTCAAATAGCACCTTTTTCTCCAATTCGTTGGTATATTTGGTATATTTTCCCATAGAATAGACAGGACTATATGTCAGATAACTCCTTATTCTCAAAAGAATATTGAAAAACTGTTTACGGCAAAAGGAGCTATATACCTTATTGATCAGTACTATTGAACTATTGATTGTTTTTAAGTAAAAAGTGTGTGATATGTTAGGCTTAAATATAAAGCTGATATATGCAACAGTATTTGTCTGTAACTTACTGCCCTGATTCCCCAAACCTTTTAAATCAATTTTCTCAAAAGTATGTAAAATGCAGATAGCACCATATACCTCTTAGGGGGCGATTGTATCTCTCATATTTTTAAAAGAAAACGAAAAAAGTTATTTTTAGTTTTTAAGCTTTGCTTCGGTCATATTGTCATTCTATGTAGCCGCTCTTGACTGAGTAGGACGATACCTAAGTGTGCAATAAGTTCCAAAACGTCAGTTATAGCACGACCTGAACGAAAGGCACCAAGTTTATTTAAAGCTGCTCGCTCTCAGATTTCGGGAAAAAACTAAAGTTCTTCAAATTGTATGAAAATAACATATTTTAGAACATAACGTCATATAAAAAGGTTCCAGTATAAACTCCTGTAAAGTTTATCTGTATATTTGAAATAATACGCTACCAAATTATTAAGCGTTGCAAACGCTTTTGAAATTCCAGTATAAACATATAGTGTAGCGGTGCCGTAAAACCAATATTATCAATCGATTTTTGCAAATTCCTACCTAGAGTTTTGCTTATATTTTGATTCTAGCCTTTAGTTTTATATCTATGTATTAGGATGTCATTAAAAAAATTTATTTCAATGGTAACTGAGAGCGAGCAGCTTTAGTAATATTATTAACAAGAACAAGGAAAACTACTGCATACATTGTATTTGTGAGAGAAAGTGGATATAATGCAAGTGTGTAAACAAGTCCACACACGTGCGGAACAAGAGCTAGCTCTAACTCTCGGGTATACCAAAAATATCAACGTATGCCCTACCTGTGTCTCAATATTTTGTGTTGAAAAAATGGTATGGGGTGTATATGGTATAGTGCAATAAACAAATCATGTTAATAGCACTTCTGGTTGCATAGTACTTGTCGGAAGTTGGTGTTCTTATGATAAAAATCATTATAAGTATAAGTAATAGACGTAATACGACTAAGCGTCCCTATCAGCGGGTCGGATTCTCGGGTTTCAAACGGAGTTTTCATGTAGATTCGCTCAAAATGGTGGCGTGAGTCGTATATTTTGTTATGTAAGTACATGCTCCGTGTAAACACGTCCGTTCATTAGCTGTTTGTATTACTGAAATCGAAACATCTGTTTTGATTCATGTAGTGAAGAACAAAAGAGTTATTGAAGGGACAAATTGGTCGGTTGGGGTTCAGGTTTGGATTTTGTATCGTATTTGTCCCAAATTTGAATAAAAGGCATTCTGCTCGAGTTCATTTAAATATATTATGAAGCAATATTAAGAATCCTCGTTTGAAAAAGCTTTTCAGATGGTAGCATAAATACTACCAAAACCTTTATATTTTGTCCCGGAAAAATGTCTTTTATGGCGTAATTTTATAATAGTTTGTGATGTAGAGTTTAAAAAGTAAACGTAACGTCTGCAACTTTACACAACGTTTTGCTAATCGACGACTGATTGGTTTGGTTAAGCGGTGCAGCATCACATTTGTAAACAAAAAAGAAATCTGACGTTTTGGCGTTTACAGCAGAAAGTTCGATCAAATAAAAGGTACAAATGTAAATGTTTTACTATGACATAAATAAATCCAAACCTGCAGAAATACAAATGTTCGGTACACCTTCATTCAAATATGTGTTACCTACTGTTTCTTCAGATGCCACTTTTTGCCGAGTTTTCTCTGACTCGTTGACTTCCGATATGTTGAGGTAACAGACAGCTTTTTAAGACTGTCTAGTCTTTTGACAATTGTGTATCTATATCATAGAAAAGCGATATGTAATTATCTACCAAAGTACAACCATAAATATGAAAATATCATTTACTGAAAAGTATCTACTAATATCATCTAAATATTTTAAGTACATTCGTGACTGATTGACCAGATTTCCTAATCATACTAATGGGTTTTTTTCACTGCTATCAGTACCATGACACGAATTCCTCATTACAGGAAAGCATTTAAACGACCATAAATGTTTCCGTGGGTGTACATTATACTGATGGTCTATTCAATGAGCCTTTGTCGATTGATTTGTCTTGGAGTTTAAGTACTGAATGTGAAGTAATATTTAAGGCATTTTATGACCTTGGAAATGTAACTTCTTTCAACAAACGTCAAATGATAAACAAGTCCGTAATGCACCTACCAGTGGGTAAAGAACAGCTTTGAATAAAATAATTTAAAATAGTTTTAATGCAACAAATGTTTGATGACGGTAAGATACAAACTGCAAAGTTAAATAAGATATATCCTTGAACAGCAATTAGCATGGATAAAGACTTTTCTGAAATAGATTATAACTCGCTTCTTAAGCAAAATGTCATATTTAGTACGGTCCCGGTGTGTCTTACAGGTGCTTACGCAGAAAATGTAAACATCATCCAATATGTAATGACCAAAAATGGTGAAAGAATGGATGCACTAATTTCACACGGACTGGCATATAAACAGAACCGTCTGCATTCAATTAGCTAGATGGATAGTTTTGTCACATAAAAGTACAACACCCGGGACAAATCCTGTAAATTTCATTGATATATTCTTTGGAGTCAGAAAGAATTGTGATAATGTATGGTATGTCTTCGGTGCAGAATGCGTTCTACCAGAAATGTTCTATAGTAACTAAGTCAGCACGTATGTACATTTCAACATCTCGTATTACATTTGTTTTCCCTTTCGTTTGTACAGAAAATATCGCTAATATCTGAGCAAAAGATTTTAAAGATTTTAAAGACGAACAAAATCGACGCTTATATAAAGTATCTCTATATATATTCTTACATGTACAAGGTAATCCAAATAAACCAGAATTGTAGTGTAAAAGACAAAGTTAAAGGTTGATTTGTTTTTGGTAAAGTCTAAAGTTTGCATGTTGATTTTTTCAACTAACGTACCCGCGCATATACGCACACAAACACACTCGCATAAGCACACGAAATAAAAAATGTTGACATATAGCAATAAGGGAAATCATAATTCAAGAACAAAATGGTACTAAATAAATAAAATTCATTTATTAAATATTTAAATTTGTAATTAAAATATACCAAGTAACTCATAATACTTAATAATGAAAACACCAGTTCAAATAGTCATTCAATTTAATGCCATATAAATATATACAAGATCACATGTAAATGCATATAATTAATTCGCTAATACAACTAAAGTCAATAAATCAATAAAATTAAATAAAATCTATCAATTCTTATAGGTTAAAGAAGCAGTCTTGACATTTTTTTATAAAATCTGAAAACAAGTAGAAATTATGCATATATTTCAGACTTTTTATAAGATGTCGTGAAAATGACATAATGAGTACCCATTAAGAACAACTTTAACCGTACTTTAGAGTCCTTCGTTTCTTCGAAAGAGGTCCGAGTTTCTTGTGCAAGAATCACTTAGCAGCAGTTAATTAACTTACACATGCTAACTAAAATATCTAACACAGCCGAACGAAACTCAGAAATTGTTACAGTGTAAAGGATCGGATTGACCGCGGAATTGAAGCAAATTGTCGTAAACAACGGCAGAAGCGTGTTCCTATCTAGGGATAGAGTGTCAATCATGCTGGTCAGAATAAGCGCAGCCACTGCTGGCAATGAAAATATGTTTAGAAAAAGCAAAATTATACCAAGAAGTGTAAAAAGCCTTTTTTGACGAAGAACAACTGGTGGAATATATTGAAGTGGTTGTTGTATAGTTTTAGTATGAGGCAAAGTACTTGCGTCTGGCTGTTTTATAGTGAATGTGGTCACTTCTTCTGACCTTGTGCTTGCTGATGGAGCGGTTATGGATTTAACAGTCAGTAGTTCAACAGATTTCCTTCTTTCTGGGACTTTAAGAAATGAATTGCTTTGAGTTGCATTTCTTTTCGCCGGTTTCTGTGCTCTCTCCAAAGAAAATGATTGGGCAGTGATATCTGTTACCATTGTTGCTCTTTCTGGAGACCTTGCAGTCACAGTTGCACCAATCGAACACAAATGAGATTCTGATTGTGTCTGATTAGAAATTGGTTGAACTCTTTTCAGAACGTTTTTCAGCATGCAAAATAAAATAATGTAAAACATATTAGTAAAAACTAACGGCACTAGAAATGATCCCGTCAAGATCAGCATACCTTTCCTTATGTCCTTTCCTAATATTGGCTTTAAAGAGCAAAAGCTTGTTTGGCTGTAGTCGTCAGGTTTATTGTAAAGACCTACCGGAAGTGAGCATAAGAATAAACTCAGCGTCCAAGCAACCAATGTGCTCACAATAGTGTGTCTATGCTTCCATACTCCGGAGTTGTGAAGAGCTTGCTTGAGAACGATGGACCGGTGTATACATATTCCAAAAATGCTATATAGTGATGCTGATTGTGACGTAAACAAAAACACCAATGTTATGCTGCAGTTAGTTAAACTCTCCCTGATAAAAGGTAAATCAATAAAGGAAACCACGACGTTAGCTATTCCTGCAAGCGTGTCGTTAAAAGCCAGACAAAGAATTTGAAGCCAGTAGACTGCCGGAAATTTGCTTTTCTTACACAATAATGTTACGAGTACCATTAAATTCAATAACACTATTATTGTACCTTGTATTCTCATCAAAAAAATGATTGGTTTAGAGATTTTCTGGACCTCGAAATTAATTGTCACATTTGTGGTAGTATTGACAGCCATATTTTCATTATTTATGTCGTCTTATCCTACAAGTGAGTTTTTTCTCCAAAGGACTTGGAACAAAGCAAAACTTGCCTGCAAAACAGTTACGCGTTAATATGATGGATGAGTATATATCCACGCACACGTCAACAAAGTCTTTCTTTTATTCGTAATCATATGTATTATTAATACATTGTAATTTCCTTTTACAGAACCGACTACGATTTACATACAATGTACAAATCAAACTTCTAATTCCATTTCAAACAAATCTTATCTTTTTTTGTATTAAGTTTACGTAGAATTATAAGAATAATTCAGAATGTTCTTTTTACGATGGCACGTTTATACACAGTTTCAAACTTCTAATTCCAATATCTGTGGTATTTGATATTCTCTGTCTTAAGATATACAGCTTTCAAAATGTAACATTCAAATTTAATACACTATTTGCTTGCAAATATCTATTCCTTCTTAAATACTTTTTGGAATCACTGAACTGTTATAATCTGACATTTTCTACTACAATTGGTATTTGACAACCTTTATTTATTTCTTGTTTCAATTAGTACATTATACATAAGACACTGATGTGCAACAATATAGAGCTATGCTGCTATGGCAAGTATCATAGCATAGTTCCTCGATTTTTCCAGAATAATGACGTTCTGTCTGTGGTATAGACATAATATATTATCCATAATTCATCGGAAAAGCCTATGACGCTTAGCGGTTGTTTTGTGCTTTAAGTAATCAGAGCGACAGGACTAAATCTCTCTTCTTTAATTCTTTTGTAGTGTTTATTAAATCTTAGGATTTTCATTGCTCTCTGTTTTGGTGTAAGACAATATTACTTTCTGTAAAATAGAGCAACCAACACCTTTCCCAGAAAATGTCAATGTTTCAAGTATAACCGAGACGGCGTTTTATTACAGCTAATATGAAGACTCACCGTCCGGCGTCCGTTCAAATCTCGTGAAAAACTACTGGACCAATTTTAACCAAACTACACAGGAATGTTTCCCAATTGACACTCATCAAAGGTTGATCAGTCTAATCATTTGGATCTACTACATCTGTCATCCAAATGTTTGCTATGGCAATGAATTGGGAAAAAACCTTTAAAAATGTTTTTCTCAAAAATTGGAAAGCCCAAAGCTTAAATATTTGGCATGTAGCATTGTCTAGCTGACCTCTACCATGATTGTTAAAATCATGATCCCCAAGTCAAAACTAACCCCGCCGAGATGGTCCCTTGATTTTACATAGATTTCTGTATAGGGAAAAGCTATTCTTGTCTAAAATCACAAGGCTCTGAGCTTAGATATTAGGAATGTGGCATTGTGTTGTGGACATCTGCTAAAAATCCAAGATTGTTCAAATCATGATCCCCTGGTCAAAATTGACAACGCTTTTACATAGTCTTATATAAAAAAAAACTTTAAAAATCTTCTTATCTGCAACCAAAAGGCCTGGAGCTATAGCTATTTGACAGACAGTTTCACCTAAAGGTCCTCCTTCAAGATTGTTCAAATAATGACCTTCCGGTCAAACTCAACCCCGTCCCGGGGCTCATTTGATTTTACATTGAGATGTAGAGGAAACCTTAATTCTTCGTATCTCAGACCAAATGGCTTAGAGCTTAGATGCTTTGCTTGAAGTATTGCCTAATTGTTGTGTACCAAGGCTGCTCAGATCACACACCTTGGTCAAATATAGTCGCTTTTTCAAATTTGACATTGACTGACCTTCACTTTGACCTTGACCTACATCAATGAAATTTGACCTTGTATACAATTTTGCCTGTTGGTTTCATTTTTGGCATCGACTGAACTTGACCTTGACCTACTTTCTTATTTTTGAAGCTACAGCAATGAAATTCGAACTACATGTACATGTATATGGATAATTGTACATGCAGCATTCTACTTTGACCTTGGCAAACCTTTACCATTCTGCTTTTGAAACTACATCTGAAATTATTGGAGGTTTAAGTCTGGATTAACGACAAAGTTAAAGCAAATCGTCGTAAAAATAGGCAAAAATCACATCAACATTGCATGCCAGCAACAATATAATGACTGCCACGAGAATACGTTCAGAAATAGCCAAACTACACCACTTAGTAGAAAAGCCTTTCTTTTGCGTTGAAAAGCTTGGTTGACATATTGCCGTTTCTGTGGTAAAGTTTTCTTGTGAGATTAAAGATTAGAATCAAGATGTTTTCTAATGTAGTGTAGCAAATACCGTGTGGTTGAGAGCACCTAACCGGACTATAAAATCTAACAATTAGTGTCATATATCAAAATGTTCGGCAGGGTCTGAACAATACGAAACGGAAGTTCATTTTCACCAAAATGGTTGGAGTCGACAGAAATCCAAGATGGCGTCCAAGATGGCCGCCATTATTTAGAAAACAAGCAAATATATCTTTTTCTGTCACCACTTTGTTGTGTATGTTCAGATTAACACCAATTTTTTTTCACTCCACATTAATTTTCTTTAAAAATGTGTAATCATGGTTAATTTAAGTTATAAAGTTCAAGGTCAAATTCAAGGTCAAAGGTCAAATTTTGTGAAAATTGGACATTCTGATACATATTTTTCTTTGTTACATTCCTAATATGAAGCATATCAAGATTAATTATTAACCAAAATTAACAACAATGTATATTCTTCAAATAATTAGCTATGTTTAGTTCAAGTTTATGCCCTTTATCTGATACTTCTTTGTCATGTATGAACAGATTTACACTGAATCTGTTTTATTTCCACTTCACATTAGTTCTCTTTAAAAATGTGTAATGTTGGTAATTTTAAGTTATAGAGGTCAAGGTCAAAGGTCTTTTTATTTGTTTCATTCCAAATATGAAACATATCAAGATTAATTATAAACAAAAATTTATAACAATGTATATTCTTCAAATAATTAGCACTGTTTAGTTCAGATAGGTTGTTGCCATGGTAATCCAAGATGGTGTACAAAAAGGTCTCCACAATTGAGAAAACTACCAAATATACCCGTAATTTGATACTACTTTGTCATATATGTACAGATGAACACTAAATCTGTTTTATTTTCCCTTCACATTACTTCTCTTTAAAAAATGTGCAATCACGGTCATTTTAAGTTATAGAGATCAAGGTCAAATTCAAGGTCAAAGGTCAAATTTTGTTAAAATTGGACATTCGGATACATATTTTTCTTTAATACATTCATACTTTGTCATGGATGTCAACACCAACTGTTAACTCAAATTATTTCTCTTTAAATATTTGTACTCATTATCAAAGGTCAATTATTTTTAAAACTGAGAACCCAGCAAGATATTTTTCTTTGTTACATTCCTAATATGAAACATATGAACATTAATTTATAAACCAAAATAACTTCAATGTGTAGTATTCAAAACGTATGCACTTATATGCTCAGAAGCTCAAGGTGTTAACACTGCTTAAGGAATCTTGAAGCAAACAAGATTGTTATTTGCAAGCCTACTGAAATCCGCCTTCTTCTACAACAGGATTTTCACCAAATCAGCCCATGATTGGTAGAAATACTAAAACAAGTGTACCTTTTATGCCTTTAGAATAGCTGACCTAGATGATCAGATCATGAAATATGATATAACGATGAGGAAAGTACTTCTTTAATAAAAGATTGCCTCCACTAAGTTAAGATGATAAAGTATGAATAAAAAATGATCCTAACAAATACTGGAATTAGAAAGGGACAGTTAAAAATACGGACATTAACAGAAGGTAAATACAATTGAAACTAAGATGGAATTTATCAAAGGAATCGGAGACAGCTGCAAATTCCTTGTACGGATGATTATGCGAATTCAAACCATACACACAAAATAATATGACTCATCAATACAATGTCAGACGGACAGTAGCAAAGAAACTCACACATGTGCCGATTGTGAAACAAGCCAGTATATAACGAGAAAATAATAATTCCATCTAAAAGATTTGGATTTGACTGAAAACAATTAAATCGTCACCTTGGCGCAAAAAGTCATGTAACTGACTTTTTTTGCGAAAATCACTTTTTGGCATTTTTAGGTTACAAATATCAATTTTCATCAGTCATTAAAGTTTGGAAGCTATATTTTGATGAAAAATACCTTTTTTGCAAAAAAAATGAAAACACGTAACTGAACCTAAAAACTTTTTGGCGCAAAAACTGTGGTAAGTGAACTTACTTGAGTTTTTGCACTAAAGATCTTTGAATTTGCAATAAATTATTTGGTGCAAAAAGTATTGTAACTGCACTTACCATACTTTTTGCATCAACAGTAATCAATTTTTTTCATAATATTTAAAACAAAAACCTATCATTCTTTGTTTTTCTTGTGAATCCTTCATTCTTTTATCATTATTTTTTTTTAAAATAAGTCTTTTGCTACTGATGACATCATAATGACAAGATAATTATTGTTTACAAGGCCTCTACATACAATGATGTCGTTTGTTGACCTTGATGTAAAAATCAGCAAAGATTGGCTTAACCATTTCTGTGTCATGGGCCTTTTTTGGGCCTTTTGTTGTATACTTCTGTGCCATGGGCCTATTTTAGGCCAGAATCTGGAAATTAAGTTATATAGCAAATTTTGACGATAATAGTTTGACAATGTGTACTGTCTAAATTTTACAGTTTTCCATGCAGTTTCAACTATGAATGAAAGCTGTACTCGTAGATTTGGCCATAATCATAGATACAATGTATATGTATATGCAAAGAGCTAAATAAGGAATAGTGTTGTTGTGTTTAAGTGCTGTTTCTAACCTTTTGTTTAATTGGATGAATTTATCAAAACTATTTAAACAATTTATGATTGATCAATTCCTATTCATTTCATGCAACAAAAAATTTAACTGAGAAACAAAAAATAGTGCAATTCCAGATTAAACATATTTACAAACCACTGCATGTCTTCAATTAATGTCCATTATTGGTCAATTATCTGCTCATTAAGATTATATGACATGATGTGTGTCTGTTCTGACAATGTGTGGCAATATTATGAAGGCTAGGGCAGGTTATTGCCAGAAAATGTATGATAATTTCAGAATTTTTGTTGCTAAAATAACTACAAACAAAAAAAACAACATGAGCTGTTCTTTAGGAGACTGTCTGACTGTCAATATGTTATACGTTAGAGACTGTTACCAGCTAAAATAGAAATTAAACAACTTTTATTGTTTATAAAATAAAGGGCAAATTTCTGCTGGTAATAATGAAATTTACTTTTGGCAAGTGTTTCCGAAAGAGTATACAACATCTTTCGTCAATTTAGTGTTTGGCCCCATTTGACCACCAATCAAATTGCTCAGATTTTCAAATTAACATCTTTCTATTTTATCAAAACTTTAAATACTACTGAAATCACTTAATTATTAAGAGTTTGCTCTTAAAAGAAAGCACTTGAGCTCCGCCCACAATTCATGTCGGTGGCTGTGCAAAAGGTCAAATTAGGTTAAACACTAAGTACTTTTTTAAGTCAAATTTTAACAATTAAGACACCACGGTTGCTCGCTACTGCTTGCTCCCTTATAATTTTTAATTGTTAAAATTTGACTTAATAAACACTAACTTACACGTAAATTTTAATCAGGGCTTTAATTACTTATAGATCTATACTGAAGTTGATTTTCAGACTTATAAAGTGTAGCAAATATAGTCAGGCCGGTTGGCTCAATTGGTAAAGCACGAAACTTGTAATCTTTGGGTTGGAGGTTCCATTCCCGGGGCTGACCACCTAAAATTACTAACAGTCTTTCGGATGAGACTTTACATCAGAGGTCCCATGTATGGGTGCTATACACCTGGCATGTTTAAAAAGCAGGGGTGTCTCTGGAATGGGACTCTCTGTATTTTGCACTATCCTCCGAAATCTAAAAATAAATAGCTTTTTTTATGGGCATTGGTCATATGGGAAACCAATATCAACAATAAAGCCCTAATAAATAAACAAGACACCCCTTTTGAAGAGCAGCTGAATTTTTTATGTCAACTTTTCTTTTTTCTTTAACGCATAACACACACAACTTAAATACAATTTTGATGTTGATAGCAAAAGGGTTAAAACATATTAATGATGTCATAACTATGACTTAAAACACAGACTTTATACCACACAGTTTTAGATATCCTATCAATAAAGTATCGAAGCTTTTGAAGATGAAATAAACAAAAAAATTGGTTATTTCTGTGAAAGATTTAGTAATATTTCAATTTTTGAACATTAGATAGAGGATGATTGTTGGATTTGGTGTAATGTCAGGTTATAATTTCCTAAGTGATATTTTCACAAGTGGCACAGCCACAAATAAAAATAACTATTTTTGGTGTTCAGGAGTGAAACTAATGTTATAAAATTGCATCGATACCAACAATTTTTCTGTTTAATTATGGTTTAAACACTATAAACACTTTTGTTGAGTTTGTTTCTATAAATTATCAAAAATCTCAGGATCATCTGAAAACATAGAACCTAATGACGTCATTTTAACCTCATCATGGCATGATTTCTAGTATTAATTACACTCGGTATACTTTTTGATGTTAATCTGAGTTAAGATTGAAAAATTGGTAATTTAGTTTCAAAATGTGGTTCATAACTGTTTTATTTCACAGAGAAAACTCTTTAATTACTCCATTGTATAATAATTTGTGTGAACTGTTTGAAATCAATCAAAATTAAAAATTTGGTTATTTTTTTGTTTAATTTATATTTTCTTAGGTATCAACTGATTTATAAATCCACTATGAACATTTTTTATCCACAGTTATGGTATAAATACCTTCACAGCAATTTCACAATGTGTATGATATACTGTAAGTTATATATAAGTTAAAAAGTTAGTGCAAAAACTCTGGTAAGAGCACTTACATGACTTTTTACGTGCAATAAAGTTAGCGCAAAGAGTCATGTAAGTGTAAAAGAATATGTAATAATTTTTTTTACTGAAATGAATGCATATAATCTTATAAAGCACTTAAATATACATGATAAAAACTAACTTCACACTTCAGTTATGAAAAAGATTTATTAGATATAAATAGATCAGTTTTTTGTGTCTCCTGTAAAATTTTCAAAAAGTCAGTTACAGTACTTTTTGCGCCAAGGTGACGAAATGGAAATATTACAGACAAACTGTGTATGTTAAATGTACAGTAATAGAGCTCTTGTGCAGCTGCATTGCAATCATACCATTGGGTCAAATTAAGTCTGGCGCGGGGATCTCTTGGTTTACATAAAATGTATGAAGAAAACCATAAATCGCTCACCTGAATACAAGTCCAATTGCCTAATGGGTGTGGTCGATTTTGACCCAAGAGGCATGATTTGACAAAGTAGGTGGAAGACCACAAAACAATGTTACATACAAAATAGGTTTTCCTAAATACGTCTTTGTAAAACAAGTGACCCCCTGGGCGGGGCCAATATTGAATTTTGGGGTATGATTTGAACAAACTTTGATAGAGTATACTACACAATGCTACATGCTAAATATCTAAGGTCTAGGCCCTGTGGTTTCAGAGAAGAATTTTTTTAAAGTTTTTCATGTATAAGCCTTTGAAAAATAAAGTGACTCCCGGGCGGAGTCAATTTTGACCTAGGGGTCATAATTTGAACAATCTTGGTAGAGGTCTACAAGCCATTTCTACATGCCAAATATCTAATCTCTAGGTGTTGTGGTTTCAGAGAAGAAGATTTTTAAAGTTTTTCCTATATAAGCCTATGTAAAACCAAGTGCCCTCCTTGGTGTGGTCAATTTTGACCCAGGGGGTTATAATATGAACAATATTGGTAGAGGTCCACTATATAATGTCACATGCTAAATATCTAAGCTCTAGGCCTTGTGGTTTCAGAGAAGAAGATTTTTAAAGTTTTTCCTATTTGTTACCATAGCAACCAGAGTTCTGCATGGAATAAAATTCTTTGAACAACTTTGATAGAGCTTGATGCAAGGAACATCCTGCAAAGTTTCATCAACATTGGCCTAGTGGTTTCAGAGATGTTGTTTGAAGGAAATGGTGGACGGACGGACGGACGGACGGACGGACGGACGGACGGACGAGGGACGGAATGCGATCCTAAAAGCTCACTCTGGCACTTTGTGCCAGGTGAGCTAATAAAAGAAAAATGTTCTCAGAAACTTTAATTTTCTCAGAAACTGTAATACTACGACCTTAGATATTTGGTGTGTAGTCAGTGTAGTTGCCCTGCACCAAGTCTGTTCAAATCATATGCCTTGGTTCAAAATTAGCCAAAACCACAGATTATTTGTTTCACATCCAAAGGCATAGACCGATAAAAAAACTTGAAAAGTATTCTTGTAAGAACTGCGTGGCCTAGAGCTAAGATATATAACATGTTTAATGCAACTTTGTGTTGTTGTCTTCAAATCTTACTTCTGGCGTCAAATTGGCCTGTCTCGGGGAATCACTTGGTTTACATAGGGATCTCCTTTTCAGACACTACAATGGCTAGAGTTAAGATATTTGGTTTGTAGTTTTATCTAGTGACCCTCTATCAAGGCCATTTCAATTGTGTCTCTGGAATCAAAAGTAGCCCCGCCCGGGGTCATTTTTTTACATTCAAAAGCCTTCCTGTTAGAAATCGCGAGGCCTATCCATTAGATATTTAATATATAGCATTATGTAGTGGTCATTTACCAAGCTTATTCAAAGCTGCCTCTTGAGTTAGGGAGAGCACTTTGTTTTACACACAAATATATCGCATAAATTGAACACTGTTTTGTCAGGAACCTTACATTTGTGCGTAATATTGTGTACTGGTCCATTACCAAGTTTGTTCAAATCGTACCCCTGAATAGAATTGACATAGCCCGGGAGTACATGTGTTCGTCTTGTTACATACTGCAAGGTATACAGCTTAGGTGTTTGAGTTGTGACAATCTGGATGGTCCTCTACCAAGTTTGTTCAAATCATACCTCTGGGGTTAGAATGAGTTTGACATCATATATTTGTACCTTTAAAGTTCGTTTATATGTGACATTGACACTGACCATCTCATTAAGTGCAATTATTCAGGTGAGCGATATAGGGCTATCATGGCTCTCATAAATCCCTCTCAAGGCGCCAGTCATGATCAAACCAATCACGTGTGAGAAAAAGAACTAATATTTTTCTTACGCATCTACAAGTACAAATTGTGACGATATTTTTTATATTGAGAATTAAACTATGAAAAAAATATTTGCCTTGTGTCAATTATTTACAAATATTTACTTTGGACCTTAAATTTGACATTGACAATGACTATGAGCATCTTGAGGTGAAGGACAATTGAATCCGGTTTTGGGATTATCTTTTACAAAAGACAGAATAAAGACAAAATTGAGTATGCTTGATTTTCTCAATTCTTGCAGCCATCTAGTAAGCCACTTAGATTTTCATTGAAACAATATTAAATTATGCTGTAAGTGGTTAATTCTAAGTTCTCCGCGGTATGTAGTATAGCGGAGAGCTATTGTCTTGACACTGTGTATCACACAATCGGTCATGCGTTTTGTGCACGAGGAATATCTCGGTGAGCGATAATTTCGCTGGGCGATAAATACCCGGGGTATTGTGTTAAGAAATCAGTTCTACGCTAGTCTTCGAGCAAGTCAAATCTTCGCATGCGAAATTTAGGTAATTACCGCGTAAAGATGAATGTCGATCCAGGAGAGAACAGGCAGGGTTTGTAAGAATTGGTTGAGACGAAAGTGAAGGGGGTTATCAAGAATAACAACGATGAACTTTTGCATAACATAAACATTTTAGCCAGATAAGTGCTTCTTCTAGTTCTGAGTTTCCCGTTTTCAAACGGAAAAGTAATAAAGAACAGTTTAAGCAAAAATGTCAAGGTGAATTAAGAGTATTTTTAGGAAAAACACTTTTGTCACTTCTGCACAAATGATATTTAGTATATACATGAAGTTATAGAAATAGGTTTCCCGCATCGCAGTATATGAAATAGCGTGCGCGGGTAACCAGTACGTTTACAGTGCGGATTTTGTTTTGTGTGAATGCTATAGCGGTAAATTTGAAAACAGATTTTTATTTTTGTGTCGCACAATAAAATGACTGGTTCCATTTTTACACGATCGATAAAGAGCATAGCCGGGTGCCTATAGTTTTCGTATCGGTACTATTTTTAGAAATGACATAAACAGTATACCTGAGATGTGATAGAGGAAATCGAGTTGTTTCAAATCTTGTATTTATATACATTGTCACCAAAAACATGTGATCAGTAGGTAAGTAGAATAAGGAATTGCATCTGTGATTGGTTAGCTTACACGCAGTTGTAGGATGTATTTAAAAATACTGCAGTGAGCAGGGGCGAGGATCAGGCCTAAGGGGGTGAGGTCAAGATCCCAAGCATCTGTGATAGCGAGGATGAAAAGAGGATCTATAAAGCAGAAGCTAGGGCGTCTAGGAAAGCCAAATCGGAGAAGGTCAAGAAATCCAAGGCGAGAAATTGGCCTTACAGGAGACCGAAACTGGTTGATGTTACAGTAGCTTCAAGTTCGAGCCAAGGTCAACAGCAACAAGGTTATGGTAGAAAGCCTGGTCTTTGCTTCCTATGTGGAAAACTGGGACACTTGAAAAACGAATGCACAAAAACATATACGAACAATAAGATTAGTACCAATAAGAATCATACCTATTTAAACACTGAATGTACTCATAATAGTGGTTGTTGTGCGGTAGGCTGCTTTAAGATAAAAATGTTGCAGAAAAGTTAGCAAAAGGCAAATCAGAAGGTGACTTCGTCATGTGTATCTAAAGAAAGTCAAAATGTAAATCAAGGCAATGTCGGAGGTAAAATAGAAGATCAGAAAAAATGTCAAAATATACATGTAGCACACTGTAAATTAGACTAAGTTTGTCAAAGCTCTTTTAAAATAGTTGTTTCTCCGGTGGGGGGTAGGTTGAGAAGTTGTATCAATAAGTGGAGAGAAGTTTCAGACAATGTGTATATTTTAGATACTATAGAGAACGGATATAAAATACCATTTAAACAAATCCCGCCGTCAGAGCATTTAAAGAATAACAAATCTGCTAGTGATAATCCGCTAATTCGTTCAATCAGAAATTCAATCATTAATCACGAAAGGTGTAGTTACAAAAGTTAAAGAGAAACCATGTGTGGTTAATCCATTAACTGTTGCATACAGTAGAACAGGAAAGCCAAGATTAGTACTTGACTGCAGGCATACAAGTAGAAAAGTTGTTGCTGATCGCAGCAAAGAAGATAGCGTTGCCCAAATGATGATGACTTGTATTAAAGGCAGAACTGTATTAGACTTCGGAACACGATTTTGAGACGTTAGAAAACAAGAGAGAGACATATTAAATCGACTGATTTTCTTCACTTGACTAGAACTGCCAACAAGAGTAGCCATCTTGACCCTATATCGTCCACCTGAGTGCATGGCCTACTTATTACACAATGTGATCAAAATCAACCTTGATCTATATGTGTCCCAGATTTAGTTAGGTTATCACCAAGACCGGAAGATTCTGGCTAATTCTCATAAAATTAGTTATAAGATGTGACTTTTAGAGCAATAAAAAGTTATCTCTTGAGCTGATCTTGTTACCTAGTTTTGGATCCAAGGTGACCACCATTCCAATATAACATAGACAAACATTTTGACCAATGTTCATTTGATTGGCTGTAAAATATGGCTTTTAGAGTGTTTACAAGGTTCTTCTTTAATTTGACTGTGTGACCTACATTGTAGTTTCTATATAACTCCAGATGATCCAGATTCAAACTTGACCTAGAAATCATTGAGACAAACATTTTGACCAATTTACATAATGGTAGTCTCTAGAATGTGGTCGACAATATAATCACATGCATACTCTTAATATACTTTACAACTTTAATACAGGGGCCGATTGATTAAAACCAAGGAATAGAAAGAAGCAAGTTTTTTTTAGTTTCAAATTACACTGAGTCTTGCAATTACGACAATATACCCGTCAAATCCCTGGTTGCAGTGTTTAGAGTGTTATAATAATTGTTTATGACTACAATAACTGTGCAAAGACATATATACAAAATTTATACAAGTATATTAAGTGGAAGTGTATTTTACCGTTATTGCAAGGAAAACTTTGTGGCATACAGACTGTAATATTTCCCAGAGTAGTAAGTATAAGATGGTGTTCTATTTAATCATTTGTTTTACAGTATGTGAGTGTTTTTCTACCTAGAGTAAAAGAGCAAAATCTAGAAATTTGTGCAAAGGAAAGTTTCCAAAGAAAACGGATGCTCCCGCTTTGTGCTTTTCAGTAACATGCAAATATGAAAATGTATAACGACTATCATACAGGTGCACACATGTGTTTCTCTGAACTATTAAGTGCAAATGTGGCCATAATCGAACTTGACCTGTAAGATGGATATTTACGAATGTAAATTGTATATAGTGGTCATCTGTAGTGTGCATAGGCTATATTCAATGCATTGTTACTGTACTTTCTATGCGAATTTTAAATTTTAAACATTTTTCCTGACCATCATAATGGGGAGAAACAGTCCCGCAAAGATCGTAATGGCGGGTCTTTCAATTTGGAAAAATTTTTGGGGGTAAAAGACTACACCACGGAAAGCACGAAACGTACTGGAAATTTCCGCCGATATGAACAAAACAATATAAACAAAGAATACTCAGAAGTCGGTAAAACATGAGCGGGCCTATATACACTCGTTGAACTAATATTGAATTCTGTAGTTTCTATTACAGATGAAAACGTTCCGATACTGCTCTTAGTGCTCAATATTATTACTTTAACAATGAAAAATCATGTTTGGTTACACATGTACCAAATGCAGATATTCTTAATACTGAAATGATAACACTATTGTGTGTTTGTCATATCGGCGAAAATTTCTGGTACGGTCGGCCTTTTGTGTGTTCTGGTCTGGTCATGTCAGGGTTTTACTACATACCTCAATATTCACCGAAATGAACTGTTATTTGCCGAAAAAGAAATGTTTAATATAAAACACGATTATTCATCATTTTTATCATTAAACTATTCTGTGCCTTTGTAGCAAATTTAGAATACTGCACTGTTTACCAGTGGAATTTAGTTCAATGTCAGTAACTTCAACGAAGTCTTTTCAGTATCGAAAACGAATTTATTCACTACTACCGATACGGTGATAAATTGATCATTGCCACCTCACCACATTACCCCAAACATGTGTTGCGCCAATAAATCCTTACCTACACAAATTCAAGGTCAAATTTGAAGATATAAAGATAGCAGTAGAATTATTTGATCTTTCAAGCTTTTTATATACATATGATTTGAAAGGGGCTTATCACCACGTAGACATTTTTATACTGCGTTTTCAATTCGTTGCCTTTTGGTATAGGAGAGATTAACAGGTACGTCATCAATAGCTGATAAGTGCATCACGTGATACACAATTCTTAGGAAGTCGTACATTCAGATGTAAATAATGTCTGCTACAGATAAGGTACAGAAATTATGTATAAATAAGAGTTTACTGATGTTTTGATTTTATTGTTGTGAAAATAAATGCTATTAATTTATGATTGGGTGTACAATTCACTTTACTTTAACCCCTGGACAGAATGCTAGCACTTATATTCCAAACCTATAATCCAAAGTCTTTGTTTGGACACTTTTGTTTCAGTTTCATTGATGTTAAGACAAGCTTGTTTTCCATGTAAATCTTCTTCATTGCAGTTCTTGAATTGGTAAGTTAAACTTGGATTAAAGCTTTTTGATTTTTTAACTTAATTTTAGTGTGACAACAGTGTCTTTATTTATTCGTTTTCAATTATATTCAGCAACTTGTCACTACATGAAAACTGTGTCTGGATCTCTTTTGTAAACGAATTCCCTATGTGGGATCGCGGTGTATATCTCACCAGGATCTGATAAGGTTGAGGCTAAACCCTGTAAATATTGATAAAACAATAATTAACACTTACATTGCTCATCTTCTAAAATAAGCTTGTCCATCGTTAAATTTAATGGTGCTACTAATTGTTCACTGACAATTTATTTGACAAAAGAGCAAGACTGCATGATTGAGCAGATTCATCGTGATCTACGGTGGTCAGTAAGGCAACATAATAATAATAAAATCTTCATTTAATGAAGGTTACATATCAGACATACAAGGATTTACATGGAAATATATTTGTAGAAGTAAATTTATGATTTAGAACAAAATATACTCTGCAGTTGTTAAGTGTTACCTGTATTATGTTTACCCTTCTTTAAATAAAGATATTATTATTATTATTATTATTTAAATGTTTTGAGTTTAGCAATGCCTCTAATATCAAACGGAATATCATTCCAAACTTTCATACTAAAGTACGAAAATGAATATTTATAATAATTGTTTCGATGTATTCTTTGTAAAACAAGATCGTTGTGCACAGAAGATCGCAGATTATGTTTTTCATTTTTGGAAAATATCAAAATCTCCAACATGTAAGAAATAAGTGCATGTCAAATGCAAAACATCTCTGTTTAGATAATTATTTATTTAGACACATTTATTTATTCTTGACTGCGAGTTTTGACAACTTACATTAATTGCTCTCAAGAATCACTCCAGATGGAATCAACCTCAAAAAGAGAAAAACATTGCGGAATTATTGTGTCATGCCTAAGAACACTACCACCATGGCACTGGTGGGGATCGAACAGGAGATATTCCGATCCTAAAGCGAACGCCCTACCATTGCACCATGAGGGCACCAATTATTAAAACATTCTGGTACAGAATTAATGTAGCTTTATACCCTCTATAGATAGAACTATAATGCTCTTACTGTTAGTAATTTGCAACATTTGTTCCTAGAAAATATTCAGGTCAACTAAACATTCTGGTAAATTATACTAAATGCAGTTACCTCATTCGTCATTTTGTTCTTTAATGTTCTCATTCTTTGTGTTCAGGACCGGATTTTCTGATTTTAGAAGTACTTCTTAGACTTCAACTAATGTCCTCTTTGACACTGGTTCAACTCTCATTATTTTATGATAACATTTATTCTGATCCTGTTAATTAGAGCCTATTTTTTATCAACTACTAATAGTTCATATTCAAAATGATAAACAGATGGCAAAGATAATAATAATAATAATAATAATAATAATAATAATAATAATAATAATAGCTTTATTTACCGAAGGTTACACATTTAGACATATGAAAACATATATTCTAATTTTCAATATGGCCTTCAAAGTAAAGAAACGAAAGAAAAAGCATTATACATAAAATAAATCACCTGGCAAAGTTAAGACACATTTATATATAAGACAAACATTCTGTTAATAAATGCATTCATACATAAACATTCACTTACAGACACTCAAAGGACATGAATATAAATTAAACATAATTATAAATATGTTAAAGAAAATGTAGATTAACTTATCATTCACTCAATAAATAATGCTTATAATTTCCTTTGAACGTTTTAAGTGTTTTCGAACTACGTAAATTTAAAGGAATGTCATTCCATATATTTTTGCTATAATTTATGAATGATGTTTCCATGTATTTAGTACGAGGTGTTATCTGTAAGACAAGATCCTTGTTTGATACTGATCTTAACTGGTATGTTTTATTGTCAGAAAACGTTACAATATCTGCCAAATATGATGGGGCATTGTTATTCATAATTTTATATATCAGGACAGCACAGTGGTATTTGCATCGGTCTGAAAAACTCAGCCATTTTAATTCATGGAATAGCTCTGCCGATGGTGTTCGCATCGGTTTATTAAGTATTATTTTTGCAACTCGTTTCTGTAATATATTTATCTTATTCACATAACTTCTTGTTCCTTTGCCCCAGACCGTACAACAGTAGTCAAATATGGGCAATATATATGCGTTAAAAAACATGACTTTCATTTCAGATGTGAGGTAATATATTATGTTCTTTAACAGGGCAATTTTGTTATTCAGTTTTTTACAGACATTGTCAATTTGATTGTGCCAGGTTAGTTTATTGTCAACATATACTCAAAGTAACTTATGACAAGTAACGTTTTCTAGACGTATGTCATTAATAAATAGTTGAAGATTTTGAGTAGATTTTAATTTATAAGCGGACCCAATTATCATGCATTTAGTTTTTGTTGGATGCAATGCCATATTATTTAATTGACACCATTTATTTACATAGTCAAGACTATCCTGGAGTTTATTTTGAATTGTTGATATATGATTCCCCGATTCATATAAGGTTGAGTCATCTGCATATAAATCCATGTTTAGATCGGGATACATAAACGTGATATCATTTATGTAAAGAATAAAAAGCAACGGCCCTAATATGGACCCCTGGGGCACCCCAGATGTGATGGGGAGTATCTCAGATTGTAAATTTCCAACTTTTACAATTTGTGTCCTGTTTTCAAGATATGATTTAAACAATTTTAATGTACAACTTGAAAAATTGTATAATTTTAATTTGTGGAGAAGTATTTCGTGATCTACAATATCAAAAGCCTTTCTTAAATCTAAAAATATTGTTCCCACTAATTTACCACTATCAATATCCTTTAACCATGCATCTATTAATCTTATAAGGGCAGTATTACAAGAGTGGTGTTTCCTAAATCCGGACTGCGTTTTATGTATAATGTCAGTTTTTTCAAAGTATGACTGTACTTGTGTTGCAATATGTCGCTCAAAAAATTTTGATATAGTTGGAAGAATAGAAATTGGACGGTAGTTGTTTGGATCGTCTTTGTTACCAGCTTTAAAAATTGGTATAACTCTTGCTTCCTTAAGTTTGTCAGGAAAAATTCCTTGTGCAATACTATTATTAATTATAGATGTAATATGAGGAGTAATAATATCACCACATTGTTTTAAAACTTTAGGGCCTATACCATCCAATCCCGTGGCCTTTCCCACTTCTAATTTATCAATAATATTACGAACTTGATATAACGTTATATATTTGATCTCAAACATATCTGTACCCAGCTTTTTGTCAAGCATGTCTTTCAAAGACAAATAATTTTCGTTTGAGAACCTTGTTCTTTCTATAATATTTGATATGTTTACAAAATGTTTGTTTAATTCATTTATAATATTTAAAGGACCTTCAACAAATGTATTATTTTTTGTAAGTCTTTTGGGCAATGTAACATTATTGGTTTGATTCAAGTTTGATATATCCCTTAAGTTTCTCCAGAGATAAGTCTGATTTTTGTTATCTCTAACTGCATCGTTAAAGAAATCTTTCTTACTTCTTTTTATCATGGATGAAACTTTATTTCTTAGAATTTTATAATGAATTATGTTTCCATATTTGTGGCATCTATCACGATCATATATGAGTGTTTTTATTTCATTTGTGAAACATTTTGGTTGATGTTCACGTTTTATACGTTTTTCTTTTATAGGAGCGTGTTTGGATAGTGTATTGTTAAGGAATTCATAAAACATATCTAAAGCATTATTCGGATTTGAAATCATGTCTATTTGTTCAAGTCCAGAGAACAATAAATCTCTTTGAAACGTTTGTTCATCAAATTTCTTAAACGATCTATACTGTATGGATTTATGCTTGCAAGAATTGCTTTTAATTGTTCCTTTAGTAGCAGAGCGTGTGAAACAGAAAATGATCACTAAGTGATAGCGGTGATACATGACAATCACTAATAAAATTCACACTGTTTGTATAAACATGATCTATAATAGTGGAGCTACCTTTAGATATTCTTGTTGGACATTCTATTAATTGTGCCAGACCATATTTGATGGTTATTTCTGTCCATTTTGTATTGCTATATTTACCAGTAACGTTATTTGGTACAAGTATATGATATTCTGTGTTTAAAGGGGCAACTCTCGCTGGTATACCAGCGAGTATTTTGTTGTATGCAGCTGTAACTTGATACCTCTAAAACTACCTGTCAATTAAACTGGAGGAGGTTACTAGAGTGAATGAATCACACTAGCAAGCAGACGATTTTAGCTCTTGAGCTGACTAGGGGCTTCTTTACGTTTCTTATATTTTGTATCTATGAGCATTTCGGAATCAGATGAAAATTTATCCACCTCCTGAATCATTTCTTCTCACTTTCTTTTTATCCCATGATATTCATTCATATTCTCCCTTTTTAGAAAATTTAAAGATAAATACTATGTTTCACACCTAACTCACAGAGTCAAATTTTGCACAAGGCCTGATTTTGTGTAATTTCCTACAATATAAATACATTGTGGTAAAATGAATATGTCAGCACCCAATTAAGATAGAGTCACAAAATTAATTGGTAATTATATGCCATCGGCATGCAGGTCTGTTTTGTGTATTTTTGAAGGACAAAAATTCCAGACATGAAACTGATACATGTGTCAGAAAAGGAGGGAAATTATCACAACAGTTCAAAACACAATGTATATGCATGTAGTTGATGAAGAGTAAAGTTTATATTTTAATAAAGCATTGCAGAAAAAGTGCATAAGAAAAAGACATGTATTGTTTATATCAAGAGAGTAAATGGAGCTATTTGTGTTAGGTTTAATGTTCCTGACACGGATTTAAAAGTTCATAGTGATGATAACATGGGATTATGTAAATTGTAGACCATCAAGGAAAAAATAAAATGGAGAAATTATTAAAGTCAATAGTAAAATCAATCTAAAGCCTCATTCTTGGATAATAATGGATCATAATATATAACGAGCCAGGATAATATTAACTGACCCTGCAGGTGCGATCCTTGCAGTGGTTTAGTAGGAGGATTCTTCGTCTAAGTCACATAAACATTTTTAATTTATACCGACACTGTTTATGGTTTGCCTTATGTTATATATCTGCATACCCACGGGCTTGACCAAGAAATGGAAGACTACCTGAACCAGGAAATAGTATCATACAACAAAACATTATTATAGAAAATACTGAACTATACTATAGTCAGAATGGGCTTTTGAAGTAAAGATGAATGGGGGAAGAACAAAACATATTGAACCGCAAGTGAAGTTGTGACCTGCTGTGTACTTTTGCAAGTTAGACATTTATACCAAAATTAAAAAGTTCAATACTGACTACTTGAAAAACTTATGGCAACTTGAATAGATTTCTGCACAAAAACATATGTTTACGTTACATGTATCTGCTAACTTTTAACTTACTTATTTAGGTCTTGATTACCTTAATGATTCATTTTAATGAAGGATATTCTTATTTTATGGAAATAAACTTTCATCAAGGTTAGTAAACTGTTTTTGTTCTGTAATGCATGCCACTACTCTCAAGTGTATAAACATCACCACGTGGCCTTTGTTTACAAACACACGAGTTTATCAGCAATTAGCCACGCCTCCCGGGAAATTCAAATCTGAGATCGTCTGCTTGACAGGTTGATTTTTGTTCTCAAAGTCACTTTTAGAACTGATATATCATTAAGATTTTTGGATGAACTGTTATGAAATGGCACAGTTTACCTTTGTAACAAATTTCAAAGGAAACAGTTCTGTAATTTTGTCAAAATTTTAAAAAAAGGGTCTCTGATGTGAAACATGTTTGAAATTATTGAAAAACCTGCCCCAGCGCCATCTAGTGGTTTATATAGTCCAGTTACCCCTTTAAGGAGTCAGTAATTTCTAGCTGTGTTTTATAGTATCTCAAATAATATTTCCCTGTTTTGGGATATACATGGCAAGTCTATATGTTTTTCTTTGGTGTTTTGGTGTAGAAAAAGGGTATAGAATACCCCTTTCATATATATTCATTGTTAATGTATAAGTAAGTCACTGTTACAAACAGCATAACAACAATGTTTTGTAGTGCATTTTTGTTGTTTTTTTGCTTTATTACAAACATCCATTCTTATCATGTACAATATTTTAACTATTAGTGATAAGGTAGTACAAGGGATATTGTACGACTGGAAACGGTTGCTATGGTCAGTGCTTATCAGTGAATCTATTTTTAGAATATCCCTCTACCTGTAAATCTCTCCTATAGCAACTGCAGGACACATTTTTACTAAGATACTTAGAGTTGTGGTAAAATACTGGCGATCTCTAAGCCATAGTCATTATGTTTTTAGACGATGGTATTGGAGGTCATACGATTTATACAAACGCTTTAGATTCAATTGTTTTTGTAAAACAGTCATTGATACAGTTTAGTTTCTTATTGGCCGAAGATAAATGCAAATGAACACCTTCAAGGGTAGACTAGTTACTAGTCTGATAAAATTTATGTTTTTTCAATATATTATATTTCATGCACTATTTCCAGTCTATTTTATATGATTTTGCTTTGTATACTGGGGCAGTTTTATCATCTGAAATCGGCGCTGGATAGTAGACTGGCTCTAGAACAAAACTGATAGATGCGTATTAGTAAAAGAGATATTTCAGGGCCTGGTGACCAGGCTACTTCAAGGGTTGCTTGTTGGTTAGGTCATATCCTCGATTTTGCTAAGATCTGTTTATTACAGAAGAGAAAATCAGTAGGCTAGAGGCTTCTATCGATTCTTTAGTATTTCAGGTCACAAAAGAGAAATACGATTTAGTGAATGTCAGGTGGTTAGCCTCCGTTGTAGGTCAGATTATATCTTTACAGAGCGTGCTGGGCAAAAAGGTCAGTCTTAGGACAAGACACTTGTATAAATGCATCCTAAACAGAGCGAGTTGAAATTCACAGTATTTCTATGAACGTAAATTTTGTATGTGATCAAGCAAACATGAAATTTGTTACAGAATGGATCCCAAAAGTAAAAATGTCATGGCAGATGTACTTAGTAGACGTTGCGACTGCGACGACTGGTCTTTTAGTGACTGTGTTTCAATATTTAGATACAAAATGGGATCCGCACACAGTAGATAGGTTTGCGACACAATACCATGCAAAATGTGTTAGATTCAATTCAAAGTTTTGGATCCCAGGTTCTGAAGCAGTTGATAGTTTTAGTCAGAATTGGCAGAAAGATAATAATTGGTTAGTAGGCCTACCTCCACCGAATTTGATTATAACTTGAAATAGAACGTTGTAGCTGTACATTGATAGTACCGGAATGGAAATCTGCTGCGTTTTGGCCCTTAGTAGAAAATCCTAATGGTATTTTTTATGATTTTATAAAACAATATGTTTTACCGAATACAGGAGCAGTGACGCCGGGAATGTGACAGAACGGTATTTTCACCAAGGAACCTTTATCTTTCAGAATGTTAGCGTTCAGATATGAATTCAAATGAGCGAGTATAGTATATTCGCTTAGTGATACAGTAAGATATTGAGATACATGTACTATCGTAGTGTTCAGGCGTGTACATACAGGATCGTGACAATATTATTAAGAAAATTTTCATCCAGAGCCGATAGTACTGTTACAAAATAGGCTAGTGAAATCAAAGCCTTTGACAAATTTTGCGAGGACAGATGTATACCAGCTAGACCAGCATTATCCATCCACGTAGCAATGTACATTGTATTTGTCAGACTTGATAGACAGAGGTAAATCGAGTCAAGTTGTTTCTACTGTTTTTATGCTATTAAATGGCTCCATGAATTAAACGATTTTATCGATCCAACAGAGAATAATATTGTGAAAAGATTAGTCGCTTAATTCAAAGCCTGTAGAAAGAAAAGACGTTATTAGCTCAGTACAACTTATAGAATTCGGATTCTGCAGATGTTATTACATTGAGAGATTTAACAATGATAGTGCTAGGTTACGCAGGATTTCTGCGATTTAGCGAAATTAGCGAATTAAAATGTACAGATGCCGTTTTTCATTATGATTATTTGGTTGTGAAGATTAGAAAGAGTATGTCAGTTATATATTTCTGGAAGAGAGGTGTTAATATCAAAGGGTATTTCAAGCGCGTGTCCGTATTCCATGCTGAACAGGTATTTACATTATGCAGATTTACAACTTCACACTGAAGAGTATCTATTTAGACCAGCATGTAGATCTCGTGCTAAATGTTTTTTGCTGAAACAAAACAAAAAGCTTAGTTATACAAGAGCAAGAGAATGCATAGTTGCAAAATTAAAGCTAGTCGCTGCGGGGTTAAGGTTAGGCACACATTCTTTAAGGGCTAGTGGTGCTACAACAGCCGCCAATTCCGAATGTGTTTCAGATATGGGCGCTGGAAAACGGACACAGTCAAGGATTTTTATGTTGAAGATTTTGTTGACAAAAAATTGTTCATTACTAAGCAGTTGAATCTGTAGTTATTTTTAAGTGACGTAATACAAGGTTAAGAAGCTGTACTTTTGTATAGACGGACGCGTTTTCGCAGTTTATAGAAGCGCTGGTTTTTGAGTTTGAATAGCTTTTTACACTAACTTTGTATCGTTCTATCTTGAGTCTAGCTCATTGCAAAAGGTGTTTTGTTGTTTGTTGTGAGAAAGAGTGTCAAGACTTCTAAGTTATCCGCGGTACGTAGTATAGCAGAGAGCTATTGTCTTGACAATCGCTCATGCGTTTTGTGCACGAGGAATATCTCGGTGAGCGATAATTTCGCTGGGCGATAAATACCCGGGGTATTGTGTTAAGAAATCAGTTCTACGCTAGTCTTCGAACAAGTCAAATCTTCGCTTTGCTATTCAAATTCAAAAGGTTATAGTACTTAGTTTACAAGATATTGGTGTAAATATGTTAACATGTAAATCTCAATATCGAAAATTACAAAGGAGAGAAAATGTAACGCATTTGTATATGGTGTGTCGTTTGGATGAGAATATCCCGCCGTCCTATATCCGGAGAAGCAGCTCTGCATACCGCGGGTACAGGTTTCATTCATATCGATGTCAAAGAAAAGATAAAATGGGTGTTGTTCCTGTGTCGCTTTGGTGCTTCATTGATGGATAGATTTGACACATTCTTTACGAAAACGATGTAAAACTCAATAAAATATGTAAGTCATAAGGTTATTTATCACGTGCTTACGCACATTTCGTTTACGAATGTATATAACGAAAGAGGCAATACTGATTGTTTCAGTTGATTATAAGTATATATACTTGTAACGGTGTATATGTTTAAAATATACTTGTAGTATAATGTGTTTGTTTTATAAACTACACGGATAGATAATATTTTAAAACATGTGATGTATGTGCATACTCATAAATGTACTTACTCCTGCCTAGCAAGCGAAATAAATCTTGAGTCTAGCTCATTGCAAAAAGTGTTTTGTTGTTTGTTGTGAGGTAGTGTCAAGACTGATATATGTGCATGACAGTGTCAGTTGCACACAAGATTTTAGCTATGAATTTCTAAGTACAATTCAAGAAACATTTTCACAGAGTTCTCTTCTCTTGCTTACAGATAGGTGTCATGATGTGTCATTAGTATCCAAACTTTCAACGTAATATCTCATATATATTAAGGGCCATAATTCAAATGAAATCCTTGATAGAGTTGACTTCTCCTGCCTATATTTTGGGATCATAATGGTAAACAGGTAATATCTCAAACAGTTCAAAAAGTGGACTGCTACAATAAACTTAACTGAGATTCTAAGTCGATAAAGTGCCTTAATTTTTAAAAACAATCTTTGACTGAGTTACCTTCTCTTGCCTACATATGGGGGTAATGATGCAAACAAGTATTTCATGTTTCAAAGCAATATCTCGAGGGGTTAAAATATTAAATTTTGGCTGATTATTACCGTTAAGGACTGTATGAGGTGACTTGTTCTGTACTGGTACTTGCTGATAGTTCACTTGTGTTTTTGAACGTCATTATTTGAACATTTTGCTTTTTTTTTACTTTGAGGAATAAAAGAACTTTGATCATGTCCGTGTGCTTAGAATCTTTCTGCGGAAAATGATTGGTTAGGAGAATGTGTTTCCACTGTTGTTCTGTCTGAAAAGTATAATAGCCAACCGCTGGTTGTATTTGTGTAGAATTTTGTCGCTCTCTTTCCTCAGCAGTCTTTATCACGCAAAATAAGATAATGTTCATACAATTGGTGAATATCGGCGGTGCGATAATTGATCCGATCAAGATGGACGCACTTTCGGACTGAAGGCCTCCCCAAAACTGACTTTGCATCTAGCAAATCATGCACCCAAACTTGGGCTTTGCTTAATAACGTGTCGTATTGAGGATCATGGCTGATAAACCCATCCCGAATTCGGTGTAATAGTTGCATGCCGGTAATGATTAGTCCGACTTATGATCGAACATTGCAACATTATATAGCAGATAGAGTTTTATATTTCTAAAACTGCTAATTGTAACTATCACTGTTTCTAGTTTTCTTTCAGTATTTAAAAAATTGGCTTCACTAATTTTAGTTAGGCCAATTTACTTAATATGGATTGAATTTCGTGTTATAATGCAGAATAACAAAGGTTTAATGGCTCATATGATATGCCAGGAGGATATTTAGTATATCAAACGTTAAATGAGGATACTTATAGGTTTGATCCCGGAGGATTGTGTCTGAAGTTCAGAAGTTCACAAGTTAATTCGCAATAATGATAAATGAAAACGTAACAAGGCACTAATGATACCATTCGGCGTCGTTGACTTTAATTATCCTATGTACGAATAAGCTTATATAGAAACAGCTGATATTTGTTATCAATGCATTTCTGTTGTTCACATCACAGTGTGCGCACACAGGTGAAATTTAGACTAGTCATTGTAATACTTCAAGACAGTGTTTCTAAAATCCGTTCATTTTTTATTGATATTTTGCAGACGAACATTGGAATTTAACTCCCCACATTTTGAATGCATTTTTGGATTTCGGGATAAAACTTTTTGACCATATCTTTTCCAATTCCGTTAATAAATAGGTAATTATTTATATATATTAAATTTTCCTCCCCCCCTGTAGGCTTCGTTACTTAAAAGCGTCTAACTACCAAAAAACCAGGGGTTTTTTTATTTACGTATCGTACCAACCATAATCAATATATTTGGAACAAAAGCTGTCCCTCACAAGTGACGAATGCCCCCGAAAGAGGTTTCTCACAGTCTGTGTCCTCTCTATGTGCTCAATAAATGTGCTATGTAATTTTATAATCCTTCCATGCATGACAGAGTTACCATGCATACAGTATTCCATTACTTTTAAACACTAAGTGTGACCTTGACCTTTGAGGTAGGGACATGGTTCTTGCAGACAACACATTGTCTTGATGTGCTGAACATATGTGCCAAGTTATTTTAAATCAATTAATGCATGACAAAGTTACAATCCGGACACAAATGTATGCATATATACAGGATTCCATTACCTATTAACTCTAAGTGTGACCTTGACCTTTGATGTAGGGACATGGGTCTTGCACGCCACACATCGGCTTGATTTGCTGAACATTTGTGCTAAGTTATTTTAAAATCCTTCAATGCATGACAAAACTATAGTCCGGACACGAATGTGCAAGTGGGGACGCACAGAAGGACGGACGGACAGACGGACGGTGCGATTTTAATATGCCACCCTACGGGGGCATAAAAACTTACCTCACCACGCTGCTCAGTAAAATAGATCAATGCTATTGCGGAGTTAGTGGGCTCTAAGATTTGTCTGTTTCTAACGACTTTCTATCAGTATATTTTTGAAATATTTCTTCTGTAAATATCTGTTAAAAGACGCATGTTTTGGGAGTTCTTTGAGTTACTATCAATACTGAAAATATATAACACCTCCGACTAACGTGTTATTTCTGCTCGAATTGAAAACACTTAGTCGAACGTCTATGAACCGTCATTCTGTTCTCGACGTCAAATTCTCGATCTCATCCTAAATCGGTGAAAACCGGAAGCAGGTTATTTTGTCTAGGGAATGCAGACCTACACTATAAGTTTGATTGCTGATTGGCTGAAAGTAAGTGGATGCATACAACAAAAAATATTTTGAATTAATCGCTGGTTGATAGATCATAAATGAAATATGAAGAGAAAAATCTGGATATAAATTATAATCAAAATAGTTGGTATTTGAAAATACTGACATATTTGGTCGGTGACCACTAAAACTGCCACAAAAATGGGTGTGGTGTCATTCAGCTCCAATTACTGGCATAAAGTATTGGATCACATGTATAAATTTTGTTATTTTTATGTGGGACTAGGATGATTCTACAAAATAAAGTTCATTTCAGCAGTCGGTGAGATTTTGGGTAGTCGCACCGGAAGAAAACCTTATAATGTAGGCAGTGGCTATAGGTAGCCGTGACCGGCTACCTAGTCTTTTGGTCTAGGTAGCCGGATCCGGCTACCTAGACAAAAAGGCTAGGTAGCCGTAAATATATTTCATACGTTTATTTCTTTTCATTTTTAACAGTTTAATACATGTTGCACAAGTCATAACATTGTTGGTACAATACACCTGTAAACGCGACCTGTTATATTTAGATCCTTTGAATCACACATTGCCGCCGCGGTATTTTGCGAATCGCCGCTATAGTGTTTTATATAAGAGTTTTTTATCTGTTAAAATGTGGATTTAAAATATCTTTTCCCGTTTAACTCTGCAGTAACTGATCAATGTCCATTTTCCACTTGTCATTTGTCACTCGCGGTAGGTGTGAAAATTTTGGTCTGTCATAAAGAATGACAAAATTAACTCTTATCAATTAATTCCAAGCTGTGTTACACCACTGACTGAGTAAGGTTTATTTATTTGTGAATGTGAAAAATTGTGAAAAAAGTGTTTTATCCGACCGTCCTGTATACCAAGTAAGACTAACTGGAAAATACAGCCGTGCCCTTTTTTCTTTATTATTTGATGAATATTTAAATGTTTGGTATCAAAAAAAGCTGAAATTAAGAACTTTATGAATATGTAAAAAAAATGTATATATAAGTAAATTTTGATAAGTTACGGCGTTAGATGGAAACTTAAATTCAATATCGGTCAATATTTCGGGCATATTTATCTGCAAAGGCAGTGGCGGGGTAGCGGTAAATTACACGGTACTGCTGCGATCCTTGTCTAATATTAATAAACAAGTAAACTTTTACAAATTATATACCTTAATGAATGATTATTCAAAATCGATGCTCCTCGTATGAAATATATGTACGGCTACCTGTGCCTGGTGCCTTTTGCTAGGTAGCCGAATCCGGCTACCTAGACCAAAAGGACTAGGAGGCCGGTCCCACCTGGCCCCCCCCCATAATACAAAAAAAAACCCCCTTTTAAAACGGCTACCTAGCCACTGCCACGTTCCTGTTGGCTAATAAACCTTTTACTACCATTTTTATGGAGCGCCTTTTGATCCTTTATGATTTTATACGCGTCTACTGCCTGTGACCAAAATTCCCATAAACCATGACAAAACACACATATATTTAAAGTGAAATTATGCGCATTTTTTTCAAATAAAAATCCAGCTGAAATAGGTGTGTGTAAAAAAGGGTAGAGGAAATAATAGCTTTTAACCTAATACACCAAAATCTTCCTGTTACCAGTACGAAATAATAAATTTCCAAATATTACTTTTCCTATTTTGACTGGGAGAGTCTTTAAAAAAAACAACTGCATGCAGGAGTTGCTTACCTTCCACTACTACCACCACCACCAACAACAACAACACAAGGAAGATCACTGCGAAGAAAGGAACTATTATTTTATTAGTCCGATTTTTTATTTCTAAAGCACCATCTTCAAATACTAATGCAGCATTATCATTTAATTTAACACATTTAAATGCACAGCAACCAAAAATTGCTTTTATAAAACTGTCACCAAAAAATACACTATGTGCAGTAAGATGCGCATAATGCCACTTTAAAGTATACAAGTTTAAACAGTTCTTTTGATATAACTGCTAAATTACCAAAATACTTACAAACTAGGACACTTAGAATTTGGCGATTCTTTATACATTGTATTGTTGCGTTTTGTGCAAATGGCGGCGGAGCTACTAAGGGAGATAATCGTTGCAGGAGTATAATACCATTTTATGGGCAAGTTATGTCACAAAGGATTGCAAGTTGCCTGTGAATATATCAGATATAAGTGGTTTCAAAAATCTGTCAAATTGAACGGCAATATTGGTTACCTTGGAAACCAGATCCACAGAGAATTTAAGTCGTTAACATGTTAAGTAGAGGACCACCAAATGAACATTTCTGTGAAATGGCCCAGCAGTCTAGGAAGCAATGTCATTTGAAGTAAAATGTTAATGGCACACTACTTATGACACAAAACAAAAGGTGAAACAATCTTAATCAAAGATCACAATAGCTCACTAAGGTGAGCTCATACAAAGGCCCAGATTTTTTTTTCCACATACATTTATTTTTTATAGGTGGAGTCCATTTTCAGTAAGCACTGAAATCATTATATACCTGGCATCATGTTCATACTCAAAGTGCATCTGCCTAAGCCTCCTTTATTTTAATGTTTATAGTCTTGGCCAACCCTAGGATCTCTCGGGTGAAACTGCCAAGGCTCCTGACAGACTAACGTTGAACAGACAGATGCAGATACAAGGGAATCTGCGTACCGGACCCTATCTCTTTTTACAAAAATATTCCTGGAATTTTTTATGTGCCCCGTGTATAGCATCGATGCAGGCAAGACTACCTCTGGGTTTCTGACCAGTTCATCTCTGGATGGGTGGGAAACACTGAAAAGCTTTTCTTAAATTTCCAGTGTCCTCGCCGGAATTCGAATTGTGGACCTCTGGATTGATTCTCTCGAGTGTTAGAAAGTCAAAGCTAATAATTTATTTTTACTTTATTGACATTTCTATTTTTACAATATTAAAATATTTGTACATACATTTCCACAAACAGTAACAAAATTTCTTAATTTCACCTACAAGTGTTACTTTTAAAAAATCTGTTCATTAAACAAACACTGTAGTGAAAGAGGATTTTCACTTAAAACACAACAAGCTGTCCAAGACAGCCATATTGCCCACTCAATTTTTTATCTTAAGCACAAATAAATATGGATATTGCAGTGAACTTCAAATAAATTATTAACTTTTCAAATATTCATAAACCTACTATAACGTTTGTTATAGTGTCTGGATTGTAAAGTAGGGACAAACATGACGTTGACCTTTCATAAGAACCTTGTGCTTTGACTTGAACTTGATCTTCTGGGAGTAGGTAGCTGGGTGTGGTTTGTGACACACCCTTATAGTACCAGTAATAATTGTAGGATTACAGTACATTCATGTACAAGCTACAGAAAGAACAGGAATTATTGTTATATAACAGTATGTGAAAAGGTTTGAGTCCCAAGTGTGACCTTGACCTCAGGAGTAGGTGGCTGAGTGTTTTGCATGACACAACCTCATCAGTCATCACATAGGTAACAATCCTGTGAAGTTATATTGAAATTAGTCCATGCACTAACTAGATACAGAGCAGATAGGAAATATTGCAATTTAACATTAACTTATAAGAGTTCTGGCCCTCAAGTTTGGCCCTGACGGATCTACGACCATTCGTCGAAAGACACTTGAAAGAATACAATTAAAAGAATAGACATGTGGTCGAATAGGCAATTGATAGAGTACGACATGAGGTCGAAAAAAATTTTAACCTGCAACACTTGTCCTCAATAATGATGTGTATTTTATTTCGACTAAGTGTCGCAGCTGATTATTATCCTTTTGTTATGATTGATCGGTGGTCTATTTGATTTCCTTTTTACCTCCTAAAATATGTTTGCCCAATTTGACCATTTAATCTGGATGTATAATATAAAAATATTCTGAAAATAAAAAAGATAAATAAAAAGCACATTATGTCGTTTACAGGAGAAGAGAACCAACGAGAAGCTATTGACCATTGTGAAGGACTTTGGAACTAGATCAATCCTCGACTTCTTGAAGGGTGTGGCGTATAACTTCAAATACTAGTAGTGAACTATCATAAACTTTGGTGTTGAGACGATTTTGAGAAAAGTGCATGTGAGCTACAGTGTGACTGTTGATTGATTAAAATAAATTTGATTAAATTTTGATTTTGTAATGAATCAAGTTCATGTCGCATTCTACCACCAGTCCTTTCTGTTTAATGTCGTATTCTATCGAGTGTCTTTCGACGAATTGTCGTGCACCGGGCCCTGACCTGGGGAGCAGCACACTGATTGTTGTCCATGACAAACCCTAATCACATGGGCAGACCTGGGTCAAATTACAATTATACTTTAATTAATTATAATTAATTACAGTTTTTCAAATAATTGAAAAATAATTAATAATTGAGGTAGAAATCAATTATTTTAATTGTAATTAATTAATTAAAATCCAAACAAATGCAAAATAATTGTCAATTAAATTCAATTACTCTTCAATTACATGCAGAAAAGTGTCACAAACATATGGCAAAAATTTAGGTTATTGTGCAGTAGCTGTTATCACCTTGGGGTATAAATTTCACATTTGCTTGTCATCTAAAGAGGTATTAATGTAATCTGGATATGAACCTGAAACTGTTGCTCAACCATTGATGAATATTAAGCCATTGAATTACAATAACTTCTCAATAGCTGGGAAAGTGTTTAGGCCTGAATGGTGTTCACTGATAGACAGTAAACTTTGAAGTCTTCAAGTTTTCAAAATTCAATGAGGAATTATAAATCTGCATTTTTAATGTCATTGATAGTAACTTGATTCTATGTGAAATTGTGAAAATATTGCCAAATAATTAAAAAATAATTAATTGTTTTCCTTAAAATAATTGTAATTAATTAATTACTTCTGTAAAAAGCATGTAATTATAATTGTAATTTAATTGAAGAATTTCTGTTTTAATTGTTATTACTTAATTACTTAATTACTTTTAAAAATAATTGAACCTAGATCTGCATATGGGTAACAATTGTGTAAAGTTATATCAAAATCGGTCAATGCATATGGAAGATACAGACTGGACACTAAATTGCATGTAGAAGTGTTTTAACCTTTTGTGTGACCTTGGGTGTAGGAGACTTGTCATTGTACATCACACACCCTTATGGTATGGGTAACCATTGTGTGAAGTTTTACTAAAATTGGTACATGTGGAAGATACAGAAAAAAAGCGAACTAGTAGATTGAGAAATGGACAGAACAGCACAAACCTGTTATATGACTGGTAAGGGACTTACAACACTACCCAATATGATCCTACAATCAACTGTTCTCAGTTATTAGAAGAAACCTGTTTTTTCATTAAGCCCATTGTGAAAGTGAGTTTTGACCCAAACATAAATAGGGGTCTTCCGATGGTCATGACCAACAAGACTTTACACCGATGCTTCCCTAAAGTCTGATTGGAGTTTATGAGATGAAAAGCGGACAAGAGTTTTAAGACCTTGACCTTTGACTATATGACCCAAAATTGTAATATGCACATCTAAACTCCATACCGATGCTACTCATCAAGTTGATGTACTCATCAAGTCTGATGAAATTCCAACACAGGGTGCTGACAAGATTTCCAAGTTTCAAGTCCTTGACCTGTGACTATATAACCCAAAAGTGTAGTAATAGTGTAACGATCGGTGAACGTAGTGAAAACGTTTGGTCGCATATGAGGATAATATGCAAATTTAAAACCCATGTACATGTGATGGGGATTAGGGTAGTATATATAAGGCACAGAGACCCATTCAGGGTTGAGTATACTTTTCACTGAATGGATCTGCTGCGTCTTAGGCCCTCGGCTCGTTACAATATTTCATGTTGTAAATGTAACAGGCAACAGAGTTTTAATGAATCAATATACAGCTAAGCCTGTGTCAGTGGTCACCTCAAATAAATAGCCACCTGTCTAAAGCAGCATACATGGTATACTGAAGTATTGCAGTCAGCCATTTTTATATAAATTATGTGCAGAGTAGATACCTATGTTAAATGACCTCTTTTGAGGCAACTGACAGATTTGGCTACAACAAAAACTGTCTCAATTTAGCAAATAACATAGCACAAGGTATTTCCTGTTCTTCATACTTTCAAGCTGTATTTTTAAGTTACTGACTATATATCAAATAAATAAAGTGCTATGTTTATACACTGATATTTACACTAAATCTATGATTAAGTTAAACATAGACAGAAACAAACAGTACAGTACAGACATTCAGGTCTGCAGCATATGGTATGGTTGGTAACCAGTCAACTCGTACCTAAGTCAACTCGTACCTTAGTTATCTCGTACCCGAATTGGTCAACTCGTACCTGATTTTGTTTTCGAAAAAGTCAACTCGTACCTTAACATTTTTTATTCAGTATCTTTGAGATAATTATATTTTTTATCAATCATCATTAAATTTTTTCATTGAAATAAGTTATTTTGCTCTTATTTTGCAAAATCGTATCAGAAAGTGGTAGAAATAAAAAGAATGTTTATTTCAGTTCAACTTAGCTTCTTTGGGACAAAACAGGCCCTCGAACATCGAATTTAGGTTTGTAGACACGCTCATGAAATTAGTTAATTTGCTTTCTGTTTTATTTGTGTACCGATTTATGTACAAAAAATTTCTGTGTGAATTTATTTATCAAGGTGATTGAATTTCAGATCAAGTGACAGTAACAATTAACTAAATTTTGAGGAGACTACATTAGCTACTTCTCGAACAACAATTAAATTAATTTCAACTGTTTAATATCTGAAAATTATACAATATTGACTATTGAGCACTATAACACAGATTTCAATAAAATAATGATAAATTCAAACCTTTGATTACACATCAGTACCTTTTGTTCCTGGTTGAAAATATAAGTTTTGAGACAAAAGGTACGAGTTGACTACAAAGGGTACGAGTTGACTTTTTGAACCGTACGAGTTGACCAATTCAGGTACGAGATGACTAAGGTACGAGTTGACTTAGGTACGAGTTGACCCGGAAGCGTATGGTAGTGAGATTTAAAATTCCCAGTCTTCATCAAAATGCAGGTCTTCCATCTCTTCTGCTAAATCTTCTACTGCTGAATCATCTAAAAATATAAAATAACCATCTTCACTATGAGGAGTTCAGTCCTGACCTCTCTAACTTTCTACAATAGAGTTGTCCATCTTTAGACTTGGACTGTAACAATAGGTGCTGCAAGGGGTGTTGCCCGGTATAGATATAAAGACTGAATAGTACAGTGTAGATCATGGCTGATCAGGCTCTACATTGGTCACACACAAAAAATTCATTTGCCATCTGCAGGGTTAGGGTTGAAACTGCTTGCTTTATTTCAAGATAATTTGAAACATCTATTAAACAAATAGTAACATATCCTCTTTGAATTTTAAAATTCATTTTGCTTTACTGCAAAAGTTTCAAGTGGCTTTTAGAACTTTAATGAAGTAAAGAAAGAATTTTGTAAGTGTGTTTACCTTTGGGTAACTTAGAGACATCGAGAAGGGGTGTAACTGGATGGAGTAATGATGGTAGCACAGATGTGCTTCTCTTCCGTAAATTCTTCAAGAATGGGTGATATAATAAACTGGATGCTGTAGGCCTGTAACATAAACAGCAATTTTACACAAAATCCTGTAGTCTGCCAACAACACTGTAAACAATAACTTTACAACATCACAAAATCATGAATGTATGTTTCTGTACAATACAGCTGCTAAGTCACATTTGAATAATTCCTTTCAATATTTCAAAGTCTGGCCAGTGATTTCAGATAAGAAAGTTTGTAAACAAATTTCATATAGTAGGGTTAAAATCAACGGTCTTTTGACAAAATGGATTGAACAATCTTTTTAGCAGGTCACCCTAGAAAAAAAAGTTCTGTCACATTATTTTGAAATCCAGGTGATGGCTTCTGACAAACTTTCCAATATAAGTCTATGTTAAAAAAGTCATCATAATCTCCAGGTGTGACCAATTGTAACTTTAAAGGAAATATTTAAACAAATTTGGAATATGAAATAAGAATTAGATAATGCTAAAAACTGCTTAGGTCATCTACTGGTCATGACCAACCTTCCTCCTAAGTGTGAGGACTAGGCCTATGCGTTCTCTATTTACTGGTCCGACACTTCTGTGTTAAAGGTCATCCACTGGTCATGAGTTTAAAGACACAGACTTGCTGCTTTCAAAATCGATAGGGGTAATCTACTGGCCATTACTAATCTACCTACTAAGTTTGAGGACACTCGGCCAATGCTTTCTCTAAAATATTGATAAAACAAATTTTTTTCACCTGAAGGTCATTGTGACATTGACCTTTGACCTGATGACTTCAAAATCCATAGCAGTCATCTACATGACCAACCTAACTACAAAGTTGGAGGACACTAGAACAAAGCATTCTCAAGTTATTGATCAGCCATGTTTTTTGTGTTAAAGGGCACTATGACATTGACCTTTGACTTGCTGACCTCAAAATCGATAGGGGTCATCTAACGATAATGACTAAACTACTTACAAAGTTGAGGACACTAGGCTGAAGTGTTCTCTAGTTACAGATTGGTCTTTTCTGTTGAAAGTGACTGTGACCTTTAACCTGGTGACCTCAAAATCAATAGGGGCCATCTATTTGTCATTATCAACAAACTTACTAAGTTTGAGGAGCTAAGGCCAAATCACTCTCTAGATATTGATTGGACAAGATTTGGTCTACCGACAGACTGATCTACTGACAAACGTGCAAACAAGTATACCTCTCCATCTTCAAAGACAGGCAAAATTACTAAGCTTAGTTCCAAGTACAAAACAAGAAGATTTTCAAAGATTTTCTTATATGAGTCTATGTTAAACAAATCCCCTCAGAGCAGAGTCAATATTGACCTCTGGGACATTGTTTGATTACTCTTGGTAAAGGAACACTAGAAAAGCCTTTTACTTTTAGCTGTCATGGAACCCAGAGTTCAGCATGTAACAGAAATCTTTGAAACAACTTTTAAAAGACCATTTAAAGAAAATTTCTTCAAAGCTTCAGTTATCTCCAATGGGAGGCTTCAGGAGTGATGTTGCTTGATGAGATCGGTGTAAAGATGTACATAAATCTAACTGATAAAGGACAGTCAGTTGTCACAAAAGGGAACCCTGAGCACATTTGATCAAGCCATCTTAATACAAAAACATTTGCCTAACCTCCTATTAGGATCCCTCTCAAGACACAGTTCAACAAAATGATGAAAGTTCTCAGTGAATGTTCTATTGTAGGCATAACCTAGTGCACTGTTCTTTTGGATGGAACTGGATACATTGTCAATACCAGAATCTTCCGGAACATCTGAAAATATAGTACTGCCTTTCCATTTCTAAACTTTTGTTCATTCAATAAGAAATTTGATTGAAAAGTAAGAGTATGTGTGTGTCTTTTACTTTTAACTTTACATTTCGCTCTGACATAAAGCTAATCTGTAGCTGTAACACTAACATTTTTAATAGTGTAAATTTATTGCTCTCCAAACATGCCAACTCAAAATTATACCTGAACATAGCCTATTCATCTTTTTCAAAAATGTTAAAATCTCAAATTGTGAAAAATTTACCATACAGAACCTTTTTGCTTGATGCTGCTCATATGGTAAACCAGTGTTTTAAAACATTATCAAACATACTGACTAAAAACTAGTTTTCAAACAAGAACACAAAGCAAACCTGAATTTGTCACATTCTCATCAGCTGTCAGATCTGCAATGGTTGTACAATCTGCCAACACTGGTTTTGTTCCATTTAACTTTTCTAATAACATCTGAAAATATAATTTTATAATCAATCAATGACAGAAAACCGCTTAGCCTAAAACAATCCCTGGTCTTCTAATCAGTACAGACAGAAATAAAGCTTGCATGGAAAGTAAGCAATCACGATATTCCCATAAAACTTCAACTCCATCCAATCTTATGATTTAGCTTGTGGGTATGTCATAAGGTGTGATAAATGAGCAGCCAGACTTTGTCTTGAACCCAGGGCATTTTGCCTGCAGTTCCAATGCTCTACCACCTGAGCTACCCAGCTGCATTTTCACATTTTTGCTCCATCTGGTAAACATGTTGTATACCATACAGATATACTGCATATCAGACTACAAGCAAGATATCAGACTGCAAGCAAGATATCAGACTGCAAGCAAGATATCAGACTACACAACTTTACTTCATGTTGATCATGATCTACACTGGTCATAAAGAGCATTTAGGACTTGTAGCCTCCCATACTGCTCTTACCATAGGAGTAGGAATATGACAGCAGCAAACATTTGGTGAGGAACACTTACCTGGGTGGCAGGCATGTCTGTAAATGGAGCATAACCATTGGCCAGTTCACATGCAGTGATTCCAAGACTATATATATCTGACTTTGTGTCATAACCACTCAAATTCTGAAAAAAACATAAAAAATATTTTCAAAAATAGTGCGAGAAAAAAATATTTGTTGGTTAAATTATTAGAAAATTCGCAAACAACGCTGTTAGAAATCTGGGAAAAAATTGGTTTGACCTGAAGCAGTATGAACCTGTAATAATCCAATTACTGCATGGTGGCTTGACTACTGAAAAGCCATCTATGCTTCGCATACAAAGGTGTAACAATTTAAACTCATCTCTTCTTTGTTTACTACAGCTCATATTAACTCTGTCAAAGTAAATGTTATACACAACCATGATGCTCATGTCACAACTGGTACTTACCTTCGTAATGTGACTAACAAATGCAAGATCACATCCATTTGAACAAATATAACGAGATCTGATTACTGTGAATAACGCTGTCCCCGTTAAAGCATTTGAGACCATTAAAAACTTCACAATTATATAGTCAATTATCAGAATTACAATACAGCTAACCTTATAATCTAAACGGTTAGGAAATGTATACTTGTGTATATAAAGAACATAATGTTTACAAGCACAATTTGATACAACAAACCTGACATTTACATTTTCAAAAAAATATCTCACAATCAACAGAATATGAGTGAAACTAGAATGTACCTGCTCCAGTATTTCTGGACTGAACCAACACAACATTTTATGTGGATTGTCTGGATATACGTATACAAGTTTCTTCAACTTCCCAGACTGCATCAGCTGGAAGGCATTGCGCAGACCGGATAAACACACGCGACCGGCTGCCGATATCAAAATATGACTAGCTTTCACTCCTCTGAAACAAGGGAGACAACCAGTACACTCATTACACCTGTATAAAGTCCCAGATCTTTAAATTAACAAAACAAATAATAGTTCAATGCAACAAAGGTCTATAAACTATTTTACCATGAGAACTGGCCAGAACTACAACACACCTGTAATGTCTCACAAACTGATTGCGAAAATCTTGACAAAATTCAATTCAATTTATTTTGACTATCTCTTTAAAAACTGAAATTTTAAGGCTTGAAATTAGAATGTTTGTCCCTGTTTTAAGTACATCCCATCCTTAAACCTGACTGGTTGTCCCTGTTATTCAGCGTACATAACAGGTAACCAATTAATGAAGAATAGAAACTAACTTGGTTTAGCAGATGTCTGGTTAGAGAAACTAGAACTATCATGTTGGTATGGGAGTGGGGGATGAATTCTCCAACCAGTGCCTTAATAATGTTTTGCTCACAAAACTGTACTTTTTCTCAATGTTTCCTACCTTTGTATATAAGCTGACTAAATTCCATCAACACTTTATGAGTAGCATTAAGAATGAGACAATATAAGCAGAGACAATATAAGCAATGGGAGAGTATTAAAAACGAAGAGTGAAAAGAATATACCAATTCAGGCTTTATCATTTAAGTTATGATCCACACCATAAAAACTGAAATACAGAACTATGGGACACAATAGAACCTGGAGCAACACATGTGATTCCAATAATACCCTCAATATCTCAAGTGAAGTGATAATATAAAATATTTCAAAACTCTTGCTCTTTGTTGCATTCACCGTTTGCAATTTTTTCAGCACAATTAATGCTACAGCAATGATTCCTAGTTTAAACAATCCAGAATCATGTGAAGCTCTAATATTGGGTCCTAATTTACAGCCAGATTAAAGTTTCTCACACTGAAGGTCAGTTTGGTTACAGGGCTTGAAACACTGATAGCCTACAGTATACTACAAGTCTAGTTTAGCATGTCATCCTAGGATGTGATTAAGATATTGCCTAAAGGAACTATATATCTAAAATGCGAGGGAAGGTGTTTCAGACACTGCTGGATTATACCTGTGGGCAGAGTCCTCAGACGTTCCCTTAAGATACACAAAGATATTAAAACCAACTCAGCAACAATTGTGATTTTATATCCCTGGTCATCTTTAATGCTAAACAACTTAAGCATGGCTGTCAAGAACAAATGATCACAATAGCATTTACAGAAGTATATTACCTATGTATAACACCTCGACCATGTAGGTATTCTAACGCACTAAGTATATCTCTCAGTATATAAGCTATGGCTTGTTCTGGGAGTCCACTTGTGAAGTATGCATGCATCAAATCTCTACATGACCCTGTGAAATACAAGTTACTGATTTATTTTAAGTTGTAAGAGCATGTTTTCACAATGGAGTAAATACATTAGTTGAAAGAGAATCTTCTGTCAATGTTATCACATACATACTCACAGCATGACTTATCATTCTATGCTAGACACAATTGAGAATGTAATGCTGCAACCCAACATAAAGACACAGAGAAGCGAGCCACACCCTTTGGTCCAACCTGGGCTTACTAAAACAGTAAAGGCTACTGATTCGAATCCTTCAAGGATTTTGAAAGTAAACTGGCTAGAAATTCAAATGCCGAAAGAAATGACTTTAGCAGTCACTTATACCAATTGCGTATATATTGTTTGCTTCTGTCTTATGGATATGACATCATATTTGTTTATATACATTTATTCTGAAGAAGGCTTTACAGCCAAAACATGTAGATAAATGTGTAAACTATAAGTGCGTTGATTTTCTTTTTCCGTATTATATATATCTTATGATACCATTCTACAGCAGGGATAAGTAAGAGTTTCACTTACATTTAAAGTCTATTAATTCTATTTTATTAAAAGGTAAGCAATTTCAAAGGTATTACCATAGGCCATCAATGGCATGACTGTCCAGACCTCGTTATTATGTACAAATGATGTGTAGTATGGTAATATGGCATCGTGCTGCAACTGTTTGCATAGGACTATTTCATTCTGCAAGAAATAATGTGGAAATATACTTAGTATTTTTAATAACACATAATGCAGATTTTCTCGAATTTCATACAAGTAAAGATTTTTGTAAACATTTACCCCTAGATTTCATCCCAAGCAACGCTTGTACAACAATGTATATCGTATACCTGTCATAAAAACTTAATCCTGATTGGCCGATAGCGCTCACGTGCCGGATCTGCAAAAGTATGTGTAGACCTGGAAATGATGTGTAGACCTGCACGGATTTTAAGACGTCATTCTGTTATATTTTCGTATGATTTTCACTACTCTTTATGACGTATACGATATAATGATTATAGACTAATGTTTCGGTCAATACATAGTTTTGTCATCCTCATGCATCAGTAGTTTGCCAACCTTTCAGACAAACTTCAGACATGAAATTATGTAACGAATGCTCTGGACGTACGAGAATGAGTTTTGTGGACCTGTTAAAAAATGTCAAAGTGATATTGACCGAGGACGAAGTCCGAGGTCAATATCACTTTTAACAGGTCCGCAAAACTATGTATTGACCTCAAAATTAGTCTATAATTGTATAATATTACCACACAATAATAGACTTGCTTTTGCAATAACATGAACTATAGCAGATCAAAAACAGTGCATTTTTAATGTACTGAGTGTGATTTTAATATCAGAAGAGCAGTCCAAACCCCATAGTCAAAATCCAATCTACCTATTGTGCTTTCATACATAGTCTGAACTACTACCCTGCTAGCCAGTGGAGATTTTGCCTTTGCAACCAGTGCAGATCATAATCAGCTTGTATATATCTTCAGTAAGCACCTTCTTTAACAATTCATTGTTGAAAAAATGGCTGAGTCAATTTTAGAAATTAAGAAGAATAATACAAAAATGTATATGGGTCAAAGATAAAATCTGTGACACAGTAAGAAAGTGATGAAGTAAACAAAACTATCAACCCTGAAAGAAGAGGATATTGTGACCAGAAGTTAAACAAGCTATTCAATTATGTCTGAAGGTGAAAATAACACACCTGTACAGCACTGACATCAGCCTCTGATTCTACTTGATCAAAGTCTACCTGTCGGATGGCAACATTGTGTCCTGAAGCTATGTGCTTGGCCACTGCTATTGTTGCCGCATCATTGCATCCTTTACCTAAATGAAAAGCAAACTTTGCACATGTACATTGCAATTGTCAAATATATTGTAAAAGTTAAGGAGACCCTTCAATGCACATTGGAGTGAGACCAATAATGAATTATGTGCACTGTATTTTCATACAGGTATAAGTTCTTCTAACCATGCTAACTGTAGCACCTGGTCATAATGATGTACAAAAAGGTTACCCTGCCAAACACATATGACCGTCGACGCGCGAAAATGTACCTTCGGACATTTGTAACATTATTCGACAATGCTTTATAAAAAAAACAACATAAAATTTACATTTTTGTCACCCTCTTTAAAAACAGAACCAATGATAAAAACTGATAGCCACTATATTTTCCTCAACAAAAACGTAATATTTGTTTCAAATTCCTCCAAGACCATTACTATGGCAACAGCGATTTTAAATGATTCTTTTTTTATGTTGGCTATACCCTATGAAAAAAGCATATCGTGGAAAGATGACACGAAATTGTTCACCAGATATGATATATATTGAAAGAGTATATAATGTTGCAACCAGAAATAAATGATGCTGTTATGAAATGATTACAGTAATAGTTTACGGCCCATGTAATTTGAAGTGAGTTTTGACGTCAAATTGTGGTATATGACGTCATTTTTAGATTGAACAATGACGCCTTAGGTATACTTTTTCAAAGTGTTGTAGTTTTGTATGTACTGGACGTAGGTAACTGAAATTTTCCAATATTGATATTGAAATATTGTTCGTTCAAAATATGCAAGAAAGCTAATTTCCAAGTATTATGTCCGAAGGCCCATTTTCCCATGTCGCAGGTCATATATAAAGAATAATTCTCTTCTTCTTTTGTCTGGCAAACCTTTCCGAAGGTTAAATTTGTCATTCTATAATTTTGTCACTAAAACTGACTAAAATATTTATACCTTTTCTGTGTATACATACATATGGAGTTTAACACTTTACAATCGAGGACCGAGTTTGAAGGTTAGCTCTCTGATTTATAGGGCCCCTCTTGTCAATTGCTCCAAATTCTATATAGGTCTCAATTAATGTTAAGAAATCTATACTGGTGTGATTGTCAGATTATCCAATCATTAGTGTTGTAAAATCGGACTCAAAACATAATCGATAATCGAATTGAATCGGACAGGGTATTTCGATTCACAATCGGAAAATAATCGAAAGTATATTCCTTTACTTAATAACATAGAGTTACACACTTACACCAGTATCAGTCACTTGTCAGTTGTACTATGTAGTGATTTTAATCAGACAACAAATTGATTTATACTGTCACAGTAACTGTGGTAATAAATTGAGTGTGAAATTAACATTTTGGACTATATATTATATCATCATTACAAAACCATGCGCTTCTTTCAAAGCTACCAATTTTTAAAGAACAATTTATTTGACTATAGATAAATAAATTTTGATTAAAGGTAAAGGTCCAAAAGCCCTTGTAAAACCTGAAGGGAAGATGAAATCTTGATGTAATTGGTGGATTTAAAAGAAATTCTAATGACTGAAATTTGAGACCTTTGTCCCCATTTTGGTAGATCTGACCAGTTAGCTGGAGTCTATAGTTTAGTATAACAGAACTTTCCCTCTCACAGGGAAAATCCTGCTTGGAATCCTGACACTAAACAGGTGTGCTACTTTGATATATTTTAAGCTCCAAAAGCATTGGAAAGTTCATTGAAAGCATTAAATTGCAGTACTTACACTTCTAAAACTATTCAAATTTTAGTAAAAAATTTATAATCAGTAAGTGCACTTCATTTCTTGTGTTTCTCCTAGACAGTTCTTGTACAAAAGACATTAATTTATTTTATCATTGATGTGGACAATTCACCAAATAATATTGTAAACAAATTTGAGCAAAATTGCCTTTAATTATTCAAAGTAAAAAAGAAGAAACGATCATCGATTATTCAAACTAAAATCGATTTCAGAAGCTTTTCGATCAATTATATAATTGATCATCGTTACATCCCTACCAATCATAGTATGGAATTTAAACAAATAATGCCATGACAGCCGTAGATCACTGGGCATGTCGCCATCAACTCCATGATTCAAAGATCAAACCATAAATTTCTTGTTACAAATATAATATAGAAACTAGCAATAAAATACCAAAATTTGATCAGCATGTAAAATTTCAAGTGACATTACAATGTATTTCATTTTCATGAAAATATAACACGATTTCTGATGAACATTGAAACTTTCCTAGAGACTCCCAATCAACAACTTTGGTAAACTTTGAAAAAAAAGTTATTTGATTTAATAACATTTTACCTATTGTAGTGTAGACATCATACTGTAATGGTTCATTGCCGTATTCCAACATTATATTGGGGAAATCTCCCCTCGAAGAATGTTGACTGCCTACTGGCGATGTTGCATTTTGTTCCTGGTAATGTATATTAGCATTCATTGAAGAAAACTAATGTTTGTCAGCACTTTATAACCAAACAAGATTCTTTTGTTGAGGTTCTAACTGAAGAGTGTGCCGAACATAAGTTAATTATATAATCATGTACCACGTCAGTTAAATATACCTAACACTAGCAAAGAAACAGAATTAAATAGATCGTTATTTAACTTACTGAAGTTTTGTTTACTAGTTAGTACAAGTGTTTGTTTGTTGGATTTTAACGCCTGTTACAACCGTTTTTTTTTTTGTTATTTTAACAGGTGGGCAGTTTACTTAACAATTGTTCCTGTGAAGATCTATTACTAAATTCCTATCCTCTGTATGAAAACACCTACTTTCTCACCTAAAAAGAAATGGTCGGTAGCAGGGCTCGAACCCATCATGGCCCTCAATCTATGAGAGGTTACAGTAATTTCAAGTTAGGGGACTCTAACCACTCAACCACGGAAGCAGACCAACAAGGTCCTTCCTATTGCAACATGATTACTAAATAACATGGTCACAGTTTATATTAAATACACTTCTTTCCCTTTTCTAATCAATGCTTTAAAGCTTTTAAAAGATAAATACAGAAACAAAAAAGGAAACAGTTACCCTATTCTTGAAATACTTTTCCTTGTCGTATGGGGGTGAATCAGTTGGGCTTGAAACTTTCTCTCTAGATCTACTGCAGTTCTGTCATGGTAAAAGATAATTACATGTATTCAATATTGCATTCAAGCCAGAAAAAGAACCGAAATATTACCATAGATTATACAGCATGGTACACTGACAGGCTAATACACACAGAAAGCAAACTATTGTCACTTATTAGTGTTATTACACAAACAAGAGGCTATTGAGCGCCAGAATCAATCATTCTATTGGTCTGACTGGACTGTTCTGAGAAAGTTTTGAGAAAATTCTTTGCAATGTTATCAAGGAAAAGCTAACAGAGGTCACTGTGACCTTGACCCACTGACCCCCAAAAATGTAGGGATCGTCTTCCAGAAGAGCTCAAAGTCAGTGATTCCTTTTATGTAATGAAGTATGGTATTTAAAAGTCTTACTGCATGCTAGCAATGTCAAGTACAAGTATTTGTACCTGACTAGAAATGAGGGATTAAGTGCCTATTAGATGTTACCTTCAGTATTTTTTTCCAAAATAAAATTAATGGTTTGCTTCAATACTAATGTACATTTGTATATATGAAGTTACAACAGTTCTACATCAATCCCTCTAAATTGGATAAACAAGTTTAAGTTAAGTAATTAATTAATGTATGTAACTTCTAGACCTACATGTAACACATTCAGCATTCACAACAAACTCAGTCAAACATCTTAAAGACCATTATAAAATAAAGACTACCCTCTTGATAATAACAAGCAGGGACAAATCAGTGCACTATTGACCTATAGTAGATACATCTGTAAAATAAACCATCTGTCAGCAAAGACTGTCTTGGCTTCTTCCTAATAGTGGAGTTTGCACACTTCTTTGACTGTAACTTTATAACAGTACACTCAGACAGCTAACAAAAAAAATGGATAATTCATTAGTCATAGATCTAAGAGTTTGAAATAAATTGCTTTTGAATCTCCTAACTTTCCAGCTACTAAAATTGTGGCCATCTATATAAGACAGAAAAGTAGATAATTATATTCTCTATATTTTATATATCTAAATTTTTCATAAAAGCATATTCAAAGCTAACTACAAAAAATAAATATTCATATGCTGATTTTTTAAAATGAGCAAACAAATATACTCAATCATTTATGCAAAGAATCAAGCAATTTGATGCTTGTCAAAAATTTCAGCAAGCAAAACATGATGTTGACCAAAAGAAACATAATAACTGAATCTCTGTAGCATTAAAACTTGAATGACATAAGCACAAACTTCTATTTCATACCAACATTAGGGCCATTTAATCAATCTGAAGATCCCGGGTTCAACAGTTCCAGGGATCTGGCTGTTGTCTTCAACTCCCAGGCTCTTAGCCCTTGACACCTAAGTCATGAATCTAGGCAGTTTAAAAAACAAAACAAAAAAACAAGTAGTTCTTTGATCTAAATTTACTTCATTTTGAGGTCATGGGCCCATGGCACTAAAACCCAGAATACTATATTCTGTCTAAATCATACATCTGACAACTCATTCAATGATTCCCAAATTCTAAAGAGTTTGACTCTTGACATACGGACATGTATTATATGGTTACAGCTGAAAGTCTAGGTTACTGCTTCAGTAAAATTTTTACATTTAATGTTCATCCTTGATTTCTGAGTTATATCAATTATAGTTGACTCTGTACTGATAATTACAGGTCACATGTCACAGGGAAAAGATGGAATCGTAAGTTTACAGAACTTTCATGCTTCTGGACTTGGGGTCTAGCAACACTAACTACATTGCCAAGTAAAATATGTATCAAATTATTTTTTATCTAAGCAACAGATTTCAATTTGCACATGAACATGCCTGATCGCTCATCACCTTATCTAATACCTGAAAGAGTTTTACCAGAAATGACATTTATGCTTTGTTATATATCTTCCTCTGTAACTACAATCATGATAATCTCTTCAAGACAGGATGGTTGTCACAACCTTACAAAGTTCATCAATCCTTTGTATAGCATGTATCCATGACCTGAAAGAAGTATAGTAAAGGGTTTATCTGAACAATGTTTTAGGAACAACCCTCATTTCAGCGAAAAAAGTCTAAAATGACACTTTCACAAATTTTTATTTTGTTTCTGCTTTCTACTTGGAATTGACTTTAATCAAGTTAAGCACAATTCCTCATTACCAAAACAAAATGAGAGTCTCACTAATTAGCTTTGACCAGTAGAAATTGAAAAGTACATCCAATCAGCAAATACATGTTTATTTGTAAAAGTATATATGCAAACTTATTCCTTGTTAATTACATAATGCTATCAGAGTACATGTATCAGTAAATCATCAAAATAGGTCATTTTCTTTTGGCAGTACCCGATGATTGCAAGAAGTCAGCCATTTATATCCAGAAATTTACCTAGTTCAAATAACAATTTTCAGCTTTAAAATGAAGAATTAAATATTTATTAAATAACTGTAACTGAAAACCTTAAATTTTATGAAAAATCTCGCCACTTTATAAAAATCTGAATGTTAAAACCTAAACATACAATTTTACACATATGGCATGATATCCCATTTATTTTCATATTTCACTGATTGATGCAGGTGTGTATAAGCAGGAACCGTCTATAACGGGGGTTATAGAGTATTCCTGGTATAAGTAAAATGTAACTTGGAAAATAAATTTTATTGTGTTAGCATCATTTTTAAACTTAATCCTATCATGTTAAGTCATAAATACATTAAATATTGATTTTATTGCATTTATAAGAGCCCAAAGGAATTTTGTTGGGATGTGTTCCAAGTCATTTGCACATCAAAGTGAGACGTAGAAGGCGGACAACTCTAAAATGTCAACCTGTAATTCGGTTTTCCTTCGAAGTGGAAATAGCGAGACTACCTCTGATAGGCATTTCACTGGACAATAATCATGAAAATAAACAAGAGGGACATGATGAGTATTACGTTGATATGAGCATTGTGCATCCCAGTGTGATTACAAATAGATGTCTTTTACGGACATATCCGAAAAAAATGTCCGAATTATATTAATTTCATTTCGTGTCGCAAAGTTTCCAGGACAAGTTGAAACACACAAAAAAATAAATCTATAGGAGATTATGTTCGTATTATGTCCACTCATCTACATTTCATTTGTCAAAGCTGCTTTAAATGGCAAAAATTTACATTTTCCTTTTACGATTTACACCGGAAGTATCCTTGCGATAGAGACTAAATTAATTACGCAATGGAAATGAAAATCGGAATCGTCTTTTGCCCCTCTGCTCTTTTTTTCATTTATCAAAAAACCGTTTCGGCAAATGAAAAAAGTTGATAATAACTACATATAGTAACCCCTTGTATTTCAGAATAATGGGTATCCTCATCTTGTATAATACTAATAATCTTTCATTTATACGTTCCACCTTAGAATACAGTGCTATAGTCTGGGATCCCTATCAACAAAAAGATATAGACAGGCTGTAGGAAATACAAAGGCAGGCAGCCAGATTCATCACTTGAGAATACTCAACCACACTCACTGGCTGTGTCACCCAGATGCTCCATGACCTGAAGCTCTCATCCCTGCAAGACAGAAGGAATGCGAATGGCTTGATATTCTTCTACAAGGTGGTCGTGGGGCTGATGCCAGCCCTGCTATGGCAGCCCTGCTATGGCATGACTATTAAAACCTGTCCAATCAAATAAATGCAAAGTAACCCCTAAGATATTCAGTGACTTCCACTCAGAAAATATAATTGAAAGACAATCAGTAAATAATTCTAAGTGTTTTGTGCTAGGGTCCTTCACTGGCACTAGAAAATTCCAACTCTCTCTCCAGTTGCGCTATGCTGAAAGGCCCTGCAACATACCTATCTTGTTATACTGCCTCACACCTCTCACGAGTATTATGGGCAGGGTGCACGCCGGGTGTTAATAAAAGATAAAACTACTGCAAGATAGCTCCTACAGTCAAGAGAAACAAGACGGTTAAAACTGTTAAAATAGTAAAAGAGTAAAAGGGTTAAAAACAACTGTTGTATGACTAATAATTGATTTGGGCCACTGCCTGCTTGAATGATTCAAGATCAGGCAGGATCGCAATATGTGCGGGTAATCTATTCCACAGGACTGTGGTATGGGGGAAAAAGAGTACTTAAAGAAGTCCAATTTGCATGGGTTTGGCGGAGACTAAGGGGGTGCATATGTCTTGTTAACCTGTTTGGGACTTCTAGGTAACTGGGCAGGGAGATTGCTACAAGATTGTAGTATATTTTATAAAACATAACCAATTTGGAGGCTTGACACCTGTTCTCAAGGGTGCTCCATCCAAGGGTGTTCTGCAGGTCTGTCACACTGGTATCTCTGGAATAATCATTTTTTACCCATCTGATTGTGCGTCGCTGGACCATCTCCAGCTTGTGAATATTAACCTGGGTGTGTGGTGACCATACAGATGATGCATACTCTAATTGTGGTCTGACTAATGTTTTGTAAGAGAGTGATTTAAATTTTCATGTTTTGTTTTAATGTTACGTTTGAGAAAGCCTAGTGTTCTGTTTGCTTTGTTGTTATTCTTGAGATGTGTGTATTCCAGCTGAGATCTTGGCTGATGTCTACACCAAGGTATTTTGCATCCTTAGCTGGTGAGAGTGTTTGACCATGAAGCTTATATGGGAACTGGATAGGTTTTCTACTACGTGTGATGTGGAGGACCTGACATTTACTGGGGTTAAATTCCATGTCCCACAGTTTTTCCCACGTTTCTAGCTTAGAGAGATCATTTTGTAACCTTTGACATCAGAGAGGCAAGTAACTGCAAGGTAAGCGGCAGTGTCATCAGCAAAAGCCGCACCTGGGAGGTAACCGTGTCAGGGAGATCTTTATATAGAGTAGGAACAACAGAGGTCCTAGGACAGAGCCCTGGGGGACCCCAGATGTAACAGGGACTTGATCAGACGTGCAACCGTTAACCACTACTGACTGAGATCTACCTATTAAAAGGACCGGATCCAAGATACAGTTTGACTGGAGACACCATGCTCTTGGAGTTTAAGTAATAATTTAAGATGGTTGACTTTGTCGAAGGCTTTACTAAAATCAAGTAGGACAAGGTCGGTCTGTTTACCTGAGGAAAGGTTTTTGGATATTTCATCAACTAGCTCAATGAGCTGAGTCTCACAGGACCGTCTTTCACGGAACCCATGTTGCAGCTCATAAAGTATGTTGTGTTTTGAGAGATGTGTGGATAGGCTAGATGCAATTATGTGTTCTAGGAGTTTACATAGAATACAAGTTAGCGATATGGGTCTATAGTTAGCAGGGTCACTAGTATCACCCCTTTTTGAATAGTGGAGCGACATTTGCCTTCGTCCAATCGGATGGGAGTTGACCAGTATTAAGGGATCTTTTAAAGATTAGTGACACTATGTCAAGGATCTCATGGCGGAGCTCCTTCAAGACAATGGGCTTAATCATATCTGGGCCAGCAGCCTTATCCACTTTTAGGTTTTGGAGTAATTTCAGGACGCCGTTGGGGTCAATTTCAATGTTGGGCATTGTAGGGTATTTCCTTTTTCCTAGGAAGTCCTGCAAAGCTGGGACAGAGACAAGGGAGAAACACCTGAAAAAACAGACTGGAATTGTTTATTCAGAATATTTGCTTGACCAAGGTTTTCTGAGGTGATTTTACCATTTGTCTGATCTTTTAACGGTGCAATACCTTGGTTATCTTGTCTGGCATTTTTTATAAGTGAGTAGAGGCGCTTGGTATTGAATTTATTAGTGTTTGAGTTTTCTGAATGTTAAATGTCTAGTATGTTTTCAATATATGTCTCATGTGCTTTCTTAATTTTTTGCTGGATGAGGTGTTTAACAGTTCTGAATTTGCTAATGTGCTGATTTTGACCCTTGTGTAGTTTAACCTTTTGGTAGAGTTTGTCCCTTTTTCTTATCAATCTTTTTTATATCTTGTGTAATCCATGGGAGACTTTTCTTATTTCCTAGTTTTTTAATTGGGACGAACTTTGATATGCCTTCTTGAATTAGGAGTTTAAACCTGATCCAGAGGTCTTCAACTGGGATAACCTCTGCATCTTTCAGTGTGTTTACCTTGGAGTTACTGATAAATTGTTTGAAATCATCCCATCTAGCTTTTCTAAATAATGGAATGTCCCTAGGGGTTTGTTTATTAATGAAAGGTTTGATTCGAGCTTGAGAGATGACTATGTTATGGTCTGAAATACCAGCTTGGACAGATACTGTGCTTACTAGAGTTGGGTTTGTTGTGAGAAATAAGTCCAAGACATTTTCATTACGGTGGGGGAATTAACCATTTGTGTGAGATCATAGTCATCAAGGATTTCGAGAAACTTATTATAAGACTGGGTGTTTGTGCTATTAGGTTTCTTGAAGGTATATGGTCAGAGTCCCAGGTGAGGTTGGGGTGTTAAAGTCACCAAAAATCCATTTGGTGCCTTTTAAGGGGTCTGGTTAGATCCAGTGACCTTTCAAACTCAATGAGACTCATGAGATCAGTTTCCTTGGGTCTGTAGTAGGCAGCAACATACAAGGGCTTAGTATTGTTCATGTTTATTTTGACCCATAATAGTTCACATTGGGTATTAAGATGTTGCTGCACAGATGAGATATATTTATTTTTAACCAAAATGAAAACGCCACCTCCTTTTACCTGTAAGCCTATCTTTTGCGAAAAGGGGTGTAACCTAAATTCGATGGGAATATTTCACTTGTGAGGTGGTCTTTGGTAAGCCAAGACTCAGTTCCTATGACAATATCTGGGTTGTGAGAGTCAAGTAGGACGTAAAATTCATGTTTTTTTGTTAACAATGGACTGACAGTTCGATACATGACCTTGAAATTAGCGTGTGGAGGAGGAGGTTACTTTTAGGTTTGGGAGTTGACCTGGAGGGACCTGACGCAAAGCTATCATTAGGGAGAAATGAGTAAATGTTATGATGTCTTATAGGTGAGTTGCAAGGGCTTGAGAGATTTGAAATATTTGAGAAGGAGTGCGCATGCGCCGGGAAAAGACTAACATTTTCTTCTCCGAGCTGAAAATTTTTCGAAACAACTGTTTGTATCCCAATTATAGACATATTTGTTAACATTACTAAGTATCATCCAGATCCAGGAAATTATTCTTTAACTTTAAGAAATTATCAGAGTTATTATAACCATTAACTGAAATTCAATACAATGTCTTCTTAAAGAATTCTTGTTTTGTATTTTTAATGTTGTTGGATATACAGCAAACAAAATAAGAGTTCAATACATTCCAAATAGACATAACAACTGATTTTGTTTCCATGTACATTGCTGACAAAGTGAAATTTGTGCTACATGTATTTGCCTTCTACATCAGTTTGAAACTTACTAAATCTACTGTGTATGCCATATACATTGTTTCCACAGGGGTTGACATTTAACAGTTGGGCAGTTCAGTGCAACTGTAAGATGTATTTATATCTTGTCCTAGTCTGCAAATCCATTTTTATTTTATTTTTCCTATGTACTTTTTTCTGACCAAAGTTTTCTGTAATTTTACACGTTACTCTTCTGTCACCTCTGTTGCTTGATGTACACATGTCTATGCCCTTGTGAATGGTTTGACAGCAAATTGAAGACAGGTCAGTATTTTGAGGTACAAAAACAAAAATGTGTTAGCACATTGGTTGCAATCCTGACTGTAAAATATATTTGCATAACCAGGACAAAAAGTTCCTAAGCACTGGTATTAAAAAAGAACTAGAGCTATTGGTGAACATGATTAAAATTTAAAAAACTTGACTTGTCAGAAGGAATGGCTTCTGATCCTGATTTAATCATTACCCTAACCTCAATAACTATGTATGCTTAACATTTTGTGACATACTCATTTGAAATCCACTATGTGGTTCAGGAGTTGTAATCCAGTGTGTGGTTCAGATGTTTTAAAGTGGACACAAAATTAATTCACATCACCTTTGATCTTGACACTGAGATTATGAATTGCGAATATCATATTGATATGGTGAACATTTGAGTTAAGTTTTATGAAATCCTGCACGTGACTTGGGAGATATAGTCTCATGACCATTGACCCTTAATTTTGGCCTTGACTTTAGGCTTGCACAGCTATTTTGCATGTCATATTAATAATCTGAATACTACAGAAAACACCAAAGTGTAGTGTGACAACACGACCAAAGCAGGATAAGATTAACTGATTTTTATTTAGACTAACATTTCGGCATCTTACAGAGCCTTCATCTGGGCAATAATCTGAATGTCTGACATAAGTTGCATGTAAATTTGTCAAAGGGTTGAGATACAGTTCCATGACCTTTGACCTCTAAATATGACATTGACCATAACTGTCTCAGTGAAATGATATATTGGTCCAGCTTTGAAAAAATTCTTCAAGATGTTTAGGAAATATAGTCCCATTATCTTTGACCATAAGCGTGACATAGGCTTTGGCCCACTTGGGTCAGAAAATGGGTTCTGCACATCAACTAAATGAGATGACATATCTGACACAAGTTTCATGAAAATCCTTCATGGGGTTCATGAGATATAATGCAGGTATGAAAAACCAATGATCCCAAAATGTGACCTTGACCTTAAGTTGATGGATTGGAACATGAATTCTGCAAGTTGTCTTGATAAAATGAACATTTGACCAAACTTCCATGAAAATCTTTCAGGGGGTTGAATTAGTATGGAGTGGACACGAAAAAGAATTACCTAAATGGCGACCTTGACCAGACAGGGTTGAACATAAGTTATGCACATTGTCTTGATGACATGAACATTTGACCAAAGTTTCATGCAAACTCTTAAGATATTGAGCGGACACAAATAAATCCAATGACCCTTAGTGTAACCCTGGAACATGGGTTCTGCACATTGCCTTGATGAGAACAATAATTGATTCAAGTTTCATGAACATTCTTTATAGTTGACACAAAAAATCTATGTCTCCTATGACTTTGATCTTGAGGTGCTGGGGTTGGACAATAAGTTCTGCACATTGTCTTGATGAGAAGAACATTTGACCCAAAGTTATAAAAATCTTTTAAAAGGATTAGGAGACATGGAGCGGACTCGAAACCAACAGACCTATCCACTGTCCAACAAACATCCCCAAAACTTTGGGGGTATAACAAGAAAAAAAGCTAATAATATTATATTGTGTTACTAGTTTTATTTTCTGACTACTTTACTGAATCAGATTTTCAATTGTGAATGAATATTACTTACTAAGGATTCAAGGGTCTTCAACAAAACACACAAAGGCATATGATAGAGGAAATCAGTATATTTTACAAGTGTTAAGGAATGCAGAATACTGGTACCCATGCATTAAAGTGACATTATGCACATTTTTTTCAAGTAAAAATCCAGCTGAATATGGTGTGTGTACAAAAGCGTAGAGGAAATAATAGCTTTTAACCCAATACACCAAACTCTTCACGCTACCAGTATGAAATAATAACTTTCCAAATATTGATTTTCTTATGTGACTGGGAGAGTCAATTTAAGAAAAGAACAACTTCATGCAGGAGTTGCTTCCCTTCCACTGCTGAAATCTCTACCAACATCAACAACGACACAATCAACTATCATTTTATCAGTCCGATTTTTTTATATCTAAAGCACCAACTTCAAATACTAATGCGGCATAATCATTAATTTAACACATTTAAATGAACAGCAACCAAAAATTGCTTTTATAAAACTGTCACAAAAAATACACTATGTGCAGTAAGATGCGCATAATGTCACTTTAATGTAAGCTTGGATTTATTCAGTAAAAACATAAATGCCCATTTTGCCAAAGCACAAAGCTCTTTTTAGCAATTTTGTCTGAAACTGTCCATTTTTTTTCTGTAACAATGTTTCTCTGCTGGTATACATTGTACCTGTCAACTGGAGTTATTATTTGCTGAACCCAAGAGTCCAGAAGCTGTAAATTAAAGATGCATCTGCAAAGATGATTGTATTACATCTTTCCTAGAGCAAAACTGGTGATTAAAGCCTTGATTGCTTTGTCTGCTGTGTCTCTCCTGATCTCCTCAAGCGAAGAATGTCTGTTGTCAAGGTGATGTAGAGAAGCTACACTCCTGCCATGTGGGTTTAAGGTCAACATCAGCCTTCCTGGAAGGATTTGATGAAATTTGGTTTGTGTGCCAGCTTTGTCAATAGTGGGTAATATTGAGCAGAATACACATCCATATCAAGTCAAGGTCATTGTTTAAGGTCAGATACTGTCATACAAGTTCTAATCTGTGGTGTTACTACAGTGAGGTTGCCTTTATCATGCATACAGAAACAAAGTACTGTAGCCACCTAAAATTTCAAAGTAATGAAACCCTTTGAAGAAATATTATGAACAATTTTATTCAGCTGCCTACATTGATACATTCAGATAGGTCACTGCTCACAAGTTCAAATCATTTTGAAGAAGTCCAAGATGCAGTAGGTAGTCTCCTAGAATTGTTCCTTTATAGTCAAAGGAAACATAAATATACAAAGAGATAACACTCAAAACTGTGTTTAAAGTGTTCTGAAGTTTTATTATGGAATTGGTACAGCACATAGTTATAGAAGCTACCCCCACTCTCCCTAAAAGGGATGTAACAAGTCCAAGATAGGGGTACTGATTTAAGGTACATTTTTTCTGCATCACAATGACTGCTAGTTATAACAAATACTGGTACACATTTTATTTTAAACCTGCTCTGTCTTAAATTTGGAGACAATTAATGTTGTCAAGTTTATGCTAAATGTGCATTTTTATTAAAATAATGTTACATAAGGAGTTCATCAGAGAGGGACATTTTATTACTGGTATTGTGGTTTGTGTAAGATCACGTTATAATTTCACGTGGGCCCAAAGTGATATTTTCACCACATCACCCCCCCCAAAAAAAAAAACACTTTGGAACTGTTCCAGTGAATTAACGTGAAAATAACACCTATCCCCCCCAATTTTCCCCCCCCCCCCCCCCCCCCCCCCCCCCCCCCCCCTCTGTTTTTTTATGTTAACTCTCTTTTTTGAGTTTGTTTCATAAAATACAAAATGGAACGTCATCCGAAACTAGCCAAAGCGTCATTTAACAAAGTTCAGTTTCCAGCGTTAAAACCCCGTATCTTTTGGCCCGTAAACCGGTATAAGATTGCAAAACTGAAAATAAAATGTACCCTGTTTCAAAACTGTGGATTACCCTTTTCCGAAACTCTATAATCAACATAAAATAACAATAGTATGTTCAATCAATATATTTCAATGGATTTCAGTTCATTCTAAAAGAAAACAAAGACAGCCAATGGGTTATCTGAATTTAATGCAGTAATTGTTTGTAATGTCTGTTCATAGTAAGAACTAAGGTAAATAATAGAACAGTTAAAATACAACATCCAATGATCTAGAATCCCAGTGTTGACACTAAATGCCTCAGACACAATAATAAGGACTGTTACTTGTGCTCAGTCTTTGGAAAAAAGAAGCTTAAAAATGAAACTGAACACCATTTACATGCTTATGAAAATCCAAAAATACAATGAAACTTAGTAGATCTGCTTCCATAAAAACACATGATGTGTGTACTGAAGGGTTCAACAAACTGGTTGTGTATAATGCTGTGTATTTAGAAATCAAAGATGGAGGAAATATTAACATTACCCTCTGCAAAACAGTTCTACTTTCAAGTTTTAAGGGCTGCAGTTTATACCTGAAATATACCCATTCAAATACAATCTACAAAGAGAAAGTACTTGTATATCAAGCAAGTCTGTTACTTTTCCGAATGGAAAAACAATCATGTACGTACAGAATGGAATTAATTTGCAATTTCTGAAAGGTAAGTTTCCAGTTCCATAACATACCTGGTGTGTCAATCATCAATGTATTATTTGCAAGTAGAAACCATAACCAAACATTTATCAGGGTAACATATCATATTCTGAGGATAATGTCTGAATGTTTAAACAAACATGTACATGTAGGTAACACATGCTTTAGAATAGAACAGCCATGCTCTGAGATTCACTTAAATTCACATTCCTAACAAAACAAAACAAAATGGCTATGGAAACTGCAATCACTGATATATAACTGTGTTGCAAACGGCCAAAAAGAAAACATGCTTTTCTTTCCAAAGTCTGTTTCCTCATAAGAATGGTACCTGATATGTTCTGGAATACAGTATCTATCTAGTTGGATGAACTTTTAGAACAGGTATTTAGTTCTTTCTTGTCAAAATTCACAAAAAATATATGGATGAAAAGAGCTATTTCTCTCAACATTATCTGTGTATGGGAATAGTAAATCAGGAACTGCAATTGCTGTCTGTATTTTACTACAAGTTCACTGTCTACAACATCTTGTGGGTACAGATGCACTGCAATGATACAATATACCAACAACGACCATAAGGGTATTGGCCCCCTCACATGAAGCAATATATAAATTACAAAATGAATATATTAACAAGTTGTGTTAAGTTACATATATACATTAACACCAATTAAAATGCATGCACTCATTTGATAAGAACTACTACAACAGTGTAAATCTGTTATCGAAAATACATTTTATATGGAAGTAATCCAAATGAAATTAAAACTTCAAGCTACTGTCTGTATTGCATCTTTCATCACTGTGCATACTTGCATGTACAAAAAGACGAGGACTTTATTTATTGAACATAAAAAACTAATTTTCTTCTTAAATAATGCCAGTGTTTCCTAGGAACTTGGAAGTCATTATGTAGGCTTTAAGGCTTTCAAGCTGTCACACTATATACCTAAATAAAATTTAAACTACATATTCTAACCTCATAACAAATACCTTGCCTGAAACAGTATCAGTTACAAATTATTGAAATATCAAAAATATTTTTTTTCCAACAGGCGGAACCTGAAAGATGCAATACAACAGTAAAACACTAAGTGTAACTGATTGTACGTTGTTTGAAGGCACAGATTTACATTTCATTATTTGGCAAGTAGTTTTCACGAAAATATCACAATAATGTATGACGAGACAATGAATTAAATTCTCATTGTAACAAATAATTTATACCCTCTGGCTGTAGTCTGTGCTTTTGATTTATTTTAAATGAACAATACATCATCTTATTCATGTGTTGCCAACAAGAAACAAAGCTAATTTTCCTTTTCTTCTGTAATGTTTATGTTTATTTCAGTACCACTAAGACAATTTAAAGGGAAGGCAGTAAAGCGTATCATTTGTTTCTTGGATGAATCCAAAATAGATTTCCCTATCTTTACTTGCAAATTATTCTGCCAAGTGTACTGGTTGTTTCCATGTTATTAACCTATCACATTCAAATACTGAGATTTAGTAGTCTGATACCAAAACTTCAACCTCTGACCAGGTTAATGCAAGGTCACTGTGGTATGTCAGCCACCATAACAACTTGCAAGGTAGGTACTGGGTACTCCCACCAACTTATAGTACAAGTTTTCTTACTAATGTTGCTCAAATCGACTATCCTAATTTCATGAAAGACATTTAACACTTAGCAAACAGCTTTAATAGTTCAAAGCTTCACATATTAGAGTATACACTTGTAATTAGACAGATCTAATGTAAGCTCAGGACTTTATTTTAGTGTACTCCCAAAGCACCTTTACACAATTTTCACAAAATTAAATTGTAAAGTCACAAATAGCAATAATAATTAATCTTTAACCTTGGTCCTGAGGGTGACAATGGCATCCATCTTGAGACCAGTGTAGATCATGAACAACTTATACATCTGTGGAGTCTGATTATGATCTGCATTGTTCGCTACTCTGTCTATAGATTTTCAGTGAGCACCCTACGTGCATTTATTAGTACTGTCCAAGCTTGCAGATGGATCAGTCTATACAGACAAGGGTCACGGTTAAAGGTTGCAGGCACCATGTGGGAAGGAAACTGATGAACCAGTCCTATGATATGTGGCACCTATGATACAAAAACTATTTTACTGACAATTTTGTTAACAGAAAATTTGCCCACAAAGGTGAGCAGGTTAAAGCTACTAAAATTTTGCTTACTTTAAATTAATTAGCAGCAGAAGTAATCAATATACAGATTTATACTATACTCACTGCCCTATTCCGTTTATCACAAATGAAACACCATGGAATTCAAGAAGAGATTGATGATGTTCATTTGAAAAAATAATACATGTATTCAATGAAACTTTATTAACTTGGCTGTTGCCAAACAATGTCCTTACATAATGTCCTTTCATATACATTTCAAGCAGAAGCAAAATCATCTAACAATTTACTTACTGATGCAACCATATACATTTTTTTCTTCAACTATGACCCAGCTTTTACTCCTTTGTTTTTGAATAAAAAACAACCCCCAGGGGAGGAAAAAAATAATTTTTTCATGGCCATCCAAACACGTCCAAGTTTGTCTATAAATAACACATTCATAATCAAGATATTTACAATGCAAGACTTTTAAATTTTAAAATACGTTCAAGATCTACACATTTCTCCTGGTTTTGGCACATACGGGTTACACTAGAGAAATAAATAAATCTAATTCCTCTCGGAATAATCAACCTGCAACTTCAGAAAACCATTTCATTCCGAATCTCAATGCCAGTATGCACAAATTAAAGGAATCCAGTTTTCTATTACATAAAATGTAGACATACTCTTTCACAATTCAGTCCTATACTGTGAAGCCAGTTATGTTAAAGACACACTAATTTTGTTAATTCTGTCTGTGGGTGGATCTGTGAATTTAAGACCTTAATGAAAAACCATTCAGCGTTATAACATTTTCTATATCAAAGAAAATGAAACCCAAAAATTCAAGTGCCCACGAAATTGAATTTTACTAAAAATCAACAAAATTTAATGCTCGTGACTTTACAGACATTCACAGTACTACCTCCCATACAGTGATATGCATACGCTAAATGAAAATGCTGCATCAAATAGAAGTCTACAGGTACCCAATTAATCAGAATTTACATTGTAGCATCCATGTTCTGCACAACCTTGGCTTTGTTATAGTGTGGTCCCTATTACCAACCCCTAATTCCAGTAAACTGCTCACTAAAATGCCTTGAAATGTTGGGTTTTGCAAGGTCTTTCCTTTCCTTGTCACAGGGACTTCGGCCCATTTGCAGACTGCAACAATCTAACTCGTATATCTCACTGTTTTTCTTTAGAAAAAACCTAAACATCCCCTAAAGAGCAATACCTAATAATTGCTTAGAGTAAATGAACAATTTCTTTTGGCAATATAATGTGCTAAATATCAACATGTTAAAAATGCTGAGTCAGCCATTTTCCCATTACTGTATAAATGAAAGCACATATGGGTATATTCTTTCAAGTGGCTACTATTAGTTGTTTTAGATTCATTTCCAATGCACAGGTAAGTAATTTCTAAGGCTTAAATACCAGACTTAGTCTAACACAATTCGACTTTTTAAGTAACACTGCTTTATCACTGAAATATTCTTTTACAAAAATAAAAGCTAGCAACACAATGGACCATAAAATACTGGAAACAGAAAGGAACAGTTATCTATATCACAACCCTTTTTTCCAAAATCCATTGAAAGAGTGTAATATTTATGGATATACCCTGATTCACATGTCAATTTTCACCCCTTCATTTCTACAATAGGCTCATCCACCTATTTTGGTGGATTAGTATAAAGCAGAAATTTAGGGGAGTAAAGAAAATATCAATATTGTTTTATAAAATACTTGTGTACTTTAACATCATGCGTAACTAGACAAAACAATGTCTGCTCTTCACAAAAAATCGACAAGCACTCTTATTGGAGTTAGACACTTACTCTCTTGCATCATGTAAGCCATACCAAAAATTATGTTACAATAACACACTCAGATATTTTTGATCAGTTTTAAAATTGCACTTTGTCAGGATTACTTCCCTTTGTATATGTCAGAGCTTCAGGTAACTATTTTCCCCTTTATGTTATCGAAAAAGTTTGTAGTCCGAAAAGAAAGGAAGGAGAGAACAACCATGTCCAATTCAACTTAAATGATTTTCTGTTCTTCTCCTTCACAGTTTATATCCATATGAAATGCAAACTTCTCCATTTTCCTTGGCGTCTCTTAAATTATTTCAAGCATTTGTAAAGAACTTGCATTTCTTCAGAAGTCATTATCCTGTGATATCCTTTAACACTATTCTACATTATTTTGGGAATAACTAATCCAGCTTCCTGTCTCTACATACACAGGAGTCATATAAAAAATAAAATTAACAATAATTGTCTACTAGAATAAATAAAATGCATTAAGGTCACGGTCACGCATCATTAACGTCGGAACCACTCGTACGTCCAGGTGAATCTGATTTACTTCCATTGTCTGCTACGTATATTTCTACACCTTCAGTTTCCTGTTGGCGTTGTTTCATGGCTGCACGCTTCTCAGCCAACATTCTCTTTCTAGCATCGTCACGTACTTTGGCGGCCATTTTGGCTTTTTGTGATCGTTCAGGAGAAGACTCAGGTGTGTCCTTGACCCTGGCTGCTCGTCGCCGTGACCCTAAAATCCAAATGACAAAACTTTTAACAACCGTACATAAGGTACTACGTTAAATATGTACTGTTTGTAAAGATGTGATAGAACAATAGATGGGAAACAGTTTCACAATTAAAATTCTTTTCTTCATTTATAAATGTGTGTAAAAAGTGTCCAAATGAATACATTACAACCTTGAGATGAGGAACACTATCAAGGGCAGTGATGTCTGATATATTCTGACAATTGAACCATTAATTAAATCTTGAAGATGATTCTGTTCAGTCAACTAGGGTTTATGACTTGTCACAAACTGTCAAATAAAGCTTGCCAGTGTCCTGCCCACTGTTACAAGAACCATTTTCCATTCTGCAGTCTACATTTTCATCTTTTTAGTTTATACTGATTTATTTTAGGTCGATTGTGAAACAAGTTATCCAACTTATATTAATCACTCTCGACACCTCATTCCTGATGGTATCCATCGCCGTGAGGGTATGAGAGAAGAGAAGCCAGTTTCCCTTTTAATGCTGAGCGCCAAGCAAGGGAGCTACTGGTACCATATTTTACGTCTTTGATATGACGCAGCCTGGGAGCGAACCCACAACTTCCGCACTCGAAGCGGACGCTCTTCCACTAGGCTATCGAGGCAGTTTCATCTTTTTCAAGTACAACCTAATCAAACCAAGTATTCTAACATTGACAGTTTTTTGAGAAAAACTACAATCTCTTTTTTTCCACTCCTTTAATTTTTCCTTTTAATACTAAATATTTAACTGAACATGTCTTCAAAACCTTGGATATAATAATTTATGACTCAAAAACGAAATTAACATGTAAAACAATGACAAAATGTTTTCTTGCTAACTTTTCTTGTTTCCTGCCTTTGCCTTAAGCTTCTTCATTTCAACACATCTCTTACAACTGAACTATGATTCATTTTCTATGAATATTTTATAAATGACTGATTATGAACAATATGTTAATCTTCAAACTTTGTCTTATGTCTGAACAAATAGTTTTTTCTTTCTAATAAGAATTTCTCTAAAAACAAAAACCTTACAGGTTTTTAAAAGAATGAAAGTGACAAAAGTCACAAGTTAAACAGTGTACATGCATTGACATGGTGCTTTCTAATGGCTTAAAAGGTTCAGGCATTGCAGGTGTTCTTTTCTTTACAATCCAAGCTGACCCTAGGCTTTCTCTTCAGGTGAAACTACCAAGACCCACGAAAGGCACAGGTTGAAGCGACAGATGCAGAAACAAGGGAATCTGGGTACCAGACCCTAGCTTTTATGAATAGACCCCTTGGTTCTTTTACATGCCTGGTGTATAGCACCGATAGACAAGATGGGTAGAAAAACATTATAAATCATTTCTGAAATTTCCAGTGCCCTAGCTAGGATTCAAACCAGGTACCTCTTGATTGGTAGTCTAGAGTGTTAACCACTCAACCACTGTGCCAACCATCTGCAGGTGTACATTTTTACTATGTGACTTACCAGGTGTATGTGATGGGGTACTGGCATTACTGACGTTCAGACTGCTTGATTTCGGACTAGACCTTGAACTGGAAGAACTTCTCCGTGACTGAAATATTCACAGGCATTTGTTGAATATAAACATATCTATCTACAAAATTCAATGAACCATTCACTCTTAGTCTGTGGAAAGTTAAGATTAGTTTAGAGTTAGAGAGGCATGACGCATTCCCCTTGCACACCCCCACCCTCTTCATTTGTTTCTTTTTATATTGTAACTGTTTCATTTGAGAGCTTAGTATCAAAGATCTGAACTACCATTTCAGACACTTGCTGCACTAGTTTTATCAAAATTCAAGTACATTAATCAACAGTTTATATTTAACTATATCATGATTGAAAATCTGCAAGCACAGAGTTAGCCCCCTTAGTGAAAACACAGTTACTGTAACATAGGAAGAGGTATGCATGACTTTTATGGCTTTTACCAATACTTCAAAGTCATATGCTCACAATTTTCCTGCAGATACAATCACTTTGTACAAATGCACAGTAAACTGTGCCAAATGGCTTTAAACGGCAGCTATAGAGTACAATTTCATTAAAATGTTTGTTTCATTCTTAAGGTGCCAAAGTCTGACCCAAATAAGGAAAGACTACCTTATATGTAAACTGCTACATACGTCAATTATTTGTTTAAGAAATCTGATACTCATTAAAACCATACGCATGAATGGTTCATTCAACTCTGAATAGAAATATTTGAATTGTGGCAGCTATTCTCAATATAATCGATGTATCAAATTTTAGATTTATACAGATGATTCCTGTCTTGATACCAACATATATTTGTGAAAAATATCTTGATGTAATCGAGGGACATCAAATGAATATTGATTTGATAACTCAAGATGAACTACCTGATAATGGTTATATGGCCTCTAGGTGAGACTTAATTAAATAGGCAATTTCTCGATGTTTATGAGAAATGATACAAAAAATAATTAAATGTTATAAAGATGAAAAGATGTACATAATAATTATATTGGAAGAAATATCCCACAGACATATTCATCTAAATACCATCCACACATGCCTTTAGCCCTGAACTAGTGGTTTTAGACTGTGAACTTGGCTTGGTTTGGTCAGTGAAATTACCCCAATACTAGTTCTTTAGTCAATGAACCTGTCTGAAAACTAGTATTTTAGTCAGAGAACGTACTGTGACTGCTTATCACTAGTCAATGAACTAACAGGCATTAGAATACAGTCATTTCTATTACTGGTACCCGTTTTCAGAGCTTAAGGAACCAGACCTAAGATACCTACGGGTATTTTGATTTCTCTCCAGTCGTTTTGTTGCATCATGTCAATCTCTGTAAACATTTCATCGACATCGTCAACTTGTAACTTCACCATTTCCCAGAAGCCTTGTAAATCTTCCAATTTTGTTGGTTTACTGTCTGGGTCGGGATGCTGCAAAAAAAGAAAAGAGTTTTCAGAGAACTCTAGCACCACTACTCATAGGTGCCAGTTTTCCGATATTTTGATGCACAAAATTTACATTTACCATTATTTATATCCATGTAACATCCAAATGAAATGAAGCAGACAGAGTTTAATCAACAAAATAAATAAAACAGATATTAGATAGAGACTTGTATCAGTTTATTGTCACCATAATGTGCAGAAATGCCCATCAATCTCCACTTGGATAAACAGTGTTAAAACTGTACTCCAGTGGAAGAGCCAACCCTTGGGTTTTATTCAGATGATACTCTGGGAATACAGGCTAAAGAAAACGTTTGCACATGTTAGCATGATTCTCTGTTTCATTAAAAGTTAGCCATTTAAATTTTTGTCTTGGGACTCTAAAGCCTGTTTTAACGTATTTCAGTTCTTTATGAGCGGAAGTTTATGTAACCTTTTTTCCATGGAAGGAGTGGTAAGAAAGTATGTAATTTAGAGTTTTATCGTTGGTACAGGATAATCCATATGACCACACCCCTAGAAGAGATATTTCAGGTTTTGGGGGATAGTGCAAGATACAGGACACATCCTGTTCCAGAGACACTCACAGGTTCTTTAACATGCCCAGTGTACACAAACGATTCATCGGACCTCGGTTTTAGGTCTAATCCAAAAGATCATTAGTTATACTAGTTGAGAAGCGGAGAATGCAACCTGTGACCCCTGGATTACAAGTCCCAGCGTGCAACCCCCCCCCCCTAGTGCGCTCCATGGTAAGAAACTGGCAACTTTTTCACATAAACGCTGTCAAACCCTTGATCCTCCATCAATGAGAGATTACAGTGATTTCAAGTCAGTGACTCTTCCCACTTTTATGTAGTATGTATTCCAAAGAGAAATGGTACATAATTTTTAATGGAGCAAAAAGTTCAATCTATCAAACTATCAATTCTCAGTACAAATTTAACAACCGTTTATCACGACACTCGTAACATAACTTCCTTGATCAATCCTACTTAAAAATAAATCTTTATACATATTTCACTAGTATTAACTTACATACTTAGATAATTTTAGTAAACACTGCATATTGCTTTAAAATTCTTCTTGGATACTGAGCATTTTCAGTAATGGTTACTGTGTGCTTTCTTGCACTTTACAGCTCTATAAAAAGGTATATGATGCTGGGACAGTAAACTTGACATTCCTAACCAAATCAACCTTCTGTTGACAGTTCAAAAACTACAATGACTGCATGTATGAAGTGTAGAATTTTATCTTTTGTACTGGATATCAATGACCAACACCCCAGAAGATTTTAGTTATTTTAGGTTTCGGGGGATAGTGCAAAATACAGAACACGTCCTGTTCCAGAGAACACCCCTGGTTTCTTAACATGCTCCATGCACAACACAGATACATCAGACCTCGGTCTTAGGTCTCATCAGACAAACCATTAAAGTAGTCATGTTAGTGGAGGAGCGGGGGATCCAACCTGCGATCCCTGGATTATAAGTCCAGCATGTTAAGCACTGGACCAATGATCGCTCCTTACAGCGACTGCTTTAATCACAGATATATGTTATACTTTATTTATCACTTCTACAACTTTGATAAACAACTATTAGCTATTTACCTTGTGTTGTTGGCACAAGTCTTGGAACTGTCTAAACTTTTGGCTAATCAACAAGTTGGCCTTTCCTACTGCTGATCGAATCTTTCCGCTGCCTATAAACAGAAAAATGCAAGTTTATATACATTCTATATGTATTATATTCTGTTCTATTGTTTTGCCATATTTATTTCATGTTTTAGATCACAGTGAATGGGGATATTTTTATGTATAGATCTAGATCAGACACCAACTGAGACAATGTGCAATGTTGGGTGGCACAATGGTATTGGGGCACAAAGTTGGACTCCTAACCCAGGGTCGAATTTGCAGGTTTGAATCCTGCCATGACCTCTGCAGTCCTTCCTTTCAGAGTGAGTATTGGTTATAAATCCAGCAAGCAAGATGAGTAAATTACAAGAACTGTTTAACCATACATAAGAAAACTCATGTATTATTTATTCTATCATTCTTACCTTCTTCTGATATAGAATCACTGAGTAATTCTGTTTCACATTTTGAACACAACAATGACAATCTATTTTCTTCTACCTGGGCTAAATCAAGAAAGTAATCTGCATCCTGAAAAATATCAACAATATTATTACACAATGCTACAAATTTCCTAAAATTTCATATATGACAGTATATATTGCATGAAAAATGAACATTAAAATCAGTGCTGTAGGCAGGACGGTTCCTGAAAACTGATGACTCAACACCTAATTTAAATCCATGAACCAGATGTTCAAGTCTAAAACAAGATCTATTTTACCCTATTAGTTTTACTATTATCCTGAAATACTGTGACTTCAGTAAATAAAAAATAGAACTGTGTATATTATTATTTGACCTCACTTTGTTGTACTGGAGTGGCCAAAATTATATGCTGAATTGCTTAATACAAGACTTAAAAATGCTTTCAGCTTACAAAAGAGATTGTGACTGTGACTCAAGACCTGATCGAAGCCGTCAGCATTTCACTGGTTTACAACATATGAAAGCTCAGTATATATCTTCAAGACTAATCTATTATCCTGCTGCTGACAAGTGATTTTGCCTTTACATTCAGTGCAGACCATGATCAGCCTGCACATATATATGTGTAATCATGATCTACACTGTTTGCTACTCACTTGGTTTAGTTTTACGGAGTTCCTTTAACCAATTAACTGCACTGTCCAAATTGATAGTTGAGGAAGTCCATTTTAGAAATTTAGGGGTATACGGGTTTAATGCTTCTAGTTTGTTTACACCAATGATATATCGGAGGAAGAAAATCAAAACCTTTAGACAAATTAATGAAACTTTCTCTAGTTTGTAACTATAATGACAGGCCATCCAAGTGATATAATGCAAAAACAATGATTAGCAACTAACCTGGTTATGAATGAAGTCTCTTTTAAATTTTTTTATATATATTTTTACCATTATATACAGAAATCAATTTCACCGCTCTGCATTTAGTGTAATATTTATTGACTATCCTTTATTTTATTATAAGAACACAGGCTTTATACAGGTTTTAATTAACAATTGTAATAAAAATGTGAATACAAAGAACTAGAAGGTTTTCAAGCCTACCTATCTACAGTGAAAAAACTGTGTTTTACCATAAAATGAACATTTACTTTTTTCTAGTACATAGAAAGATTGTCATGAACTTTGGCATCAGGTATAGAATGGACAATGCTTGTAGCAACAGAGTTTAAAATTTCATTGAAGTGAAAATTTGAAACATTGGAGGTAGCAAGGTCACAACTGGGTCTAGACAAAGCCCTGGGGGCAAGACGCGTCTGGAAGCCAGGTGTTCTAGCAATTTCTATGACCTTCTGATGTGTTTCCTGTGAGTAAAGTGTGTTTACTGATTAACTTCAGATAAATGTTTTGGAAAATTGTTTGAAATCCTTTTTGTCAAATCATCATACAATGGCAGTAGAGGACCAATGCTGTTACCTGATCATCTATTACTGTGTTTGTGACCAGTGCTGACCATGGTCAACTTGTACATCTGTGTACAGGTTTGTTCAAGTCTAACTGTGGACCCCCTGTAGTGATTAAATAAAACTGTACCAAATTAGGAGTTGAACAAGCCCATTTGAGAAACCTAGCCGGGCAGATATTGGTGGCCAATTTACCTGTCATCTTGTATGGCAGGTTCTACACAAGGCTACAAGTACAGTAACAGTAAGCACTTCAACACTGTCTCATAAATGACTTAACCCTAGAGTATAAACTGTCCATTCAAAAGTCATAACCCATGTTTGGATACTATTTCTCTATCCTTATCTAACAAGGTAAACATAAACAGGACACTGAAGTTTACAAAAGGTGTTTGTGTGGTCTGGTTAAAATGTAAACACTGTCCACCCTATACAAATCAATGGCCGGATTATTTGAATATACCATTTATTTTCTACTCTTATAAAAGTTTGCAAAATACTATAAATATCTTTTAATTAAATTGCACTTGATTACATTATGACAAATTGTTTTATTTGACTTCTTGCAGCAAAAGATTATTTTTACCTGTTATTTCTCATATGAAACAGGATGTGAAAATTGCAAAGGGGTCTGTAACATTGTCTACTCGTTTGTTAACGTTACATGTATATAATAAGTACAAGGGAAAGAACTGTGACTAGCATAGGGCTTACTATCATATCGTTTCATATATTGTTACTTGCAACAGAATCGATATACAACACCCTAACATACCTGGCTTTGTGAATTAGACATTAAACTTTCAAAAAATGTATACTTAGTCTACCCTAACTTGAGCTATAATACACAGGTTTCTTTTATTTCTCACAAATCATGCGTTTTTCCGTTGGTTTTAAACGAAGTCGTAAAACCAAAACAAACGAGGTTTAGCGAAAACATTCGCAGTATTGATAAATAATGAAAGAACCAGGGCCTAATCTAAATGCACATTTATAAAATAACAGTAAACGCACCGATTGCATACAAAATTCCGCCGCTATCGCCTCATACAATGTAAAGTCTACAATTCTTTTGCTGACAGTGATAAAAGTTGAAGAAGTTCTCCATTATTGTCATTACATCGTAATTTTGTGTAATGACAAATTTGATTGGTTGATAAAAATACCTTAGGTGAAACACCTACGAAAATATCTATGGCGTTGTTGATATTTTCTGGCACCACTATCCTTAGCGTTCACTTTATACCCGTGCGTACCAAAACCAGAACCAAACAAAATTTTCGCCATCCAATCGGAACATCTTTTTTATCGCAGTTCTGTTTTTGTCACGTGATACATCATGGCACATGGAGAAATAAATTTACAAGCGGCGGACGTCTGATTAAAGAATTGTTAGAGCGATAGCGGCAGAATATTGCATGCATTCGGTGAGATTACTGTTGTTCTAAAAATGTGCATTCAGAGTTGCCCGCTTCCTTCAATATTCATGCATACAGCGAATGCTTTCACAAAACCCGTTTGTTTTTGTTTTACGACTTCGTTTAAAACCTACGGAAAAACGCATGATTTGTGAGAAAAAAAAAAAAACCGGGTAAATTGTGGCTACACTTGGAGTACATAAAGTATACTTTTTGGAAAGTTAATTGTCTAATCAGCAAACTGAGGCATATTTGAGCGTTGTATAACGGTTCTTTTTCAAGTAACAATAAATCAACGATGTGATATTAATCCGTATGAGCGTGGCAGTTCTTTCCCTTGTACTTATTATATACATGTACGTAACAACAGTGACAATGTTCCTGGAAAATTGCATACCACTAATATTAATTGTACTGGTAGAGATCTACTTTCTACTTGGTGAACTCTTATATCCTTTGGACACCGGCATATTTTGTTACACACTCGACAGACATGCATGCGTTTTTGTACACTGTACATCACGTTTTGGCTACTTTTGGTTTACTGCGCGTGTTGTATCGTCAGCAAATAGATTGAGCTGTAACATGAAAGTAAAATTTCCATTGGCCCACCTACAGAGATCACGCGCAGGGGTCACCCTGCCTGCTAACCTGCGCATGGACTTCTTTTTTTTTTTTTTTTGCTAACGGGAGGTCACTTTCAAGCGTTCTCATAAGATGTCATATACCTAGGTTTGAGTACGACATGTCTGCTTTATGTCTGTGAAAAAATATTTGCATGCGCTCAAAACACTATCCCACAGGGGCCTGTCCGCGAACGTTGGTAAAATGAAAATTTTCAAAGCTGGTAAAATTGTGTCCAAGGTCATTTTCAAGGTCGTCTAAAAGTGTCAGCTTTGCCTCGGACGTCTGAGTTTTCAACAGTCAGGAGCTGTCGGCATAGCCTTTAAATTCATACAGACAAACGTGTTCCATACGGTCACTGTCCTTCTATGGAAGGCCAAACCTGTCTTAACCCGCGTATACGTTTTTTCGTTACGGTGTTCAAGGATATAACAACCATATTTCCTTTCACATTTCCAAGGTTCATGAGGTTAGTATATTATATCATAATACAACTTTTCAGTTGTAACTTACCTTGAAATTATCTCCGGTTGAAACGAAGTTTATTTCATGAGTATCATGTCCATTTTCACCATTAACTGCAATGTCACAACCTACATCTCCATTTATATGTTCAGAATTTGTTTCACTAGCACCATTTTTTACTGTTTTAATTTCCATTTCCACCTTTGCTGTAGGGCTTTTAGGAGACAGGATTTCATTTTTTATCGGCGGCCAGTTTGTAGGGGCCTGAATGTTTGGGATTTTTCCAATTGGCATGTCTATGGGTGACAGCGGTGTCGTCAAATCTGAACGACTTGACCGCAGCGATAATGTACTTGAATATGGGGAACGTTTTTCGATTCCCTTGTATGCACTATATCTACTATAATGACCATAACCACTAACTGCACTGCTAATTCGTAAATATGACGGTGTCCTTGTTGGCGTTTCTGCTGGAAAATAATCAGCTGAATCAGCAATTATCGGCATTTGTGGATAACTTAACTTTAATTCCTTCCGTGTTTTATGATCACTTATAACTGAATCATGGCCAGCTTCTTGGGATTTTTCCTTATTTGAAAGTACAGCACTAGCTGACGGTGTCGAGTGAACAGGGCTCACATTCTCCTCTGACACACGACTGACTTCTACGTGTTTCGATGCTGATGTTTCACTTAACAATGATGGTTCACTTCCTGAAAATAAAGAAGCACATTATGATAACACAAAAAATAAACAACTATTTCAAAATAATCGAGCTGAAATGTGTTTCAAAGTTACAAAGTTGACCAGATTTCTTCAACTCTGTATTTCTTACAGCATAAGTATTCTAAAAGAAAAATTAGTTCATTTCAGTAGTGTTCATTTCAGATGCCTTGTGAATAGCTTTCATACCCTATTAAGACTTTTATGGGCAGAAATTCCCCCAATTGCTGATTGCTTCTGTTAAAAAAAACCTCTTTTTTACCTGTCACGATAACCATATTGTGGTAAAAGGTGAGTCACTACGGAATGTAGGAGAACAGATCGATGTAGGGAATGTCCTTATAAGCTGGATTTAAAACAGTATTGATTAGCTGTAACACAGAAGGTTTCCTTGAAACACATGATAGTCATAAATGTACACAAACCTGATCCCAAAATTTTTTCATTTGACACAATATCTAATTGAGTCAGGAGAGCATTTGACCTGTATTTTTTTGCTTAAAAATGAAATGGCTCATAGATCAAATTATGTGCATTGCTTACATCGATGACTCACAATGATATTTCCCCTAAGTACTTGTCAAACATTCTGTAAGCAATTAAGTTACACACAAAAAATGCAACTTGGGTCTACTATATAATACTTCAATGCCTCACAATGTTCAGTAATTAAATCCCTCCCCTCCCTCTCTCCCCGCCATCATCAATAAAACACCTTTAATTAGATTAGAGTTACTTTAAAAAGTAACCTAAATATGACAATCGTACACACAGGAGAGAAGAAGGAATTACTGAGATTATAAAAGAAAGTTTTATGCTAATGCTTTTCAGTAATTAAAGAATAGATGCTCAATATTGCAGACTCCTGTCAGACTTCGATACACATCATATCACCATGGAAACACAAAGACATGTCGGGAGAAAATTCAAAATGTCCGATTTTCTTTAGAGTCCTAGAGAAAGATAACTAAAGGGAAGTAACTAACCTAGTTTTTACTTGCTGTGAGGAAAAGAAGTGGAAATCATACAGATAAAAATCACCATGACAGAGGAAGTAAATGAGCAACTCGATTTGTGTTTCCTTATTGTAAGAATTTGATTATAACTGAAACTACTGCTGGAATCATCAGGAAAAGAGTTCATGCATGTATATATTATATAAATTATATATACATGTCTTAAAGACACAGCAGGCAAAATAGTTATATAATAAGTGAACAGAAATTTGAAAATGCTGTATCATATTTACCCAAAGTTCAACTCCACACTCCTGTTGAAAATATTTTAAGTAGGTTTTTAAATACAGCTTATCATAATGGTGCACATAAGTGACCTACTGTTCTTATATATAATAAGCATAATATACTATGTCACAAAATAATATAATCCAGTAGCAATACACTTTCCGTCAAATATCTAACTGTCAATCAGGATATACTGGCGGATATCTAACACCATACTGTTACCAAATCCCCTTGAGACCCCGCTAATGAAATTAAGCTTTGTTATATACCTCCATGAAAGGAAAACACTATCCTTCTGTTATGTATTATTGTATAAAGTGAAAGTTTTGTGACCCAAGACAGAGCTGCTTTATCTACCTATATCAATGTGCAGAAGAGCACACACTATAATAATGATTATAGAATCAATACCAAACGATTTCACGGATAAATCAATCATGGCAAGTATATTCATACGATTGTGCAAAAATTTAGCTGTCACAGCAAAAAAATTATGGCTATGGAATTTTTTTCTTGAACAAGATTAAGTGTATTTTCCCCTGTATATTTTACTTTATATCTATAATCTTTTCATTTAAACAGTCAATATCAAAAGTACATGAGACAAACTTTGGAAATCCATATTTAGGGATATCAAGTGTTCCCAAGTGAAATTCAAGTACTTCGAAGTAAAACTGTAAATCTGGTGAATGACAGTATGGCCAAGTGAGATCCAAACAGCATATTCTATCAGATTATACAAGAAACCACAATGTTCAAAAACAATGTACATACCATCGAGTCCTGTGTTCAAACAAACCATTATAACCGACAATAATAAATTTCCTCACACTGAATTCTCCTTACAACAGCTTTTCAATACTGAAGTGATACTACACAAGCACTATTTCATCCAACAAATGACACATCCGCAATCACGTTTTGATAAAAATGACAACACCTTCCTCTATTTAAATCACATTTTTTTTATTCAAGTTATATATTAAATTTTACTTACGACATGCGTTTATGACATGAATATACGAGGGATGGTTCGCAGACTCGGATGAACGAACAGCGTAAAATATTGTATAGTATCAAGTGAATTAACAACCAAAACACATTTGAAAAGTGCATCGAGCATGTCTGAATTACTCATAAGTTGAACAATACATGTACTTGTGTAGAGTGTGGTTCGCTATTTGAGCAGTTGATGAATCAGCAGATTAAGGTTTTGGGAACAGCTGATATCCATATGAACAGTATCAACCACAACTAAATTCCTTTTTCAGATTATTTGCTTCTTTATAATTTGCTCAAATCTGTGTATAATTTATATTTCATTCATTTTCAAACAGCTTTATTAGTGTATTTTAAAACTGGATTAAGGTGCATTAAATTTTAGGAAACGCAAGTGTTTGACCATGTTGACTCTGCCGCAAAAATTACTATATGTTTCAGAAACTCAGCCTTGATCAAAATGTACAAAATGTATAATCATTTCCACTGATGAAAACTGGGTGTAAGTTACTGTTACAATGGTAATGTAGTTACCAATTACTGTAAGTACTATTATACCCTTGATGAGTATTGTCCCTGGAGTAATATTCACTGTGTATTCATATGAAAGTCATTAGCCAGATGAGGAAGAAATGTCACTAGTATAATAGTACATTTAGTACTTACCGAGACAGAATTATCAATGTTATGACCCGTATCATATTCCGAACTGTACAGTATACCTTTGATGAATATAGTCATATAAACATAAAACTGTCACAATTCAGATCACCTAACACTTAATTTCACATAAAAACATAAATGGTTAATTAACCTACATTATGATATGCTACATACATAAGGTTCCGACACATCAAGTATGTTGACCAGTTTTTGGAGGCATGTCACATGTCATGATTGACATCTAAGCTTGTTAATCATGCAAAATTTTGGCAGTGTTCATACACATATCTGTTACACTATTTATGATGTAGCTGATACTAAGAAGTATTTAAATTCTGACTAATAATTTCATTTCATATACAGACAAAATGTATCTCTTCAACTATTGTCAGCAAAACAGTACTACTCACTGCCAGAAGCAACTGAGCAGGCTTCACTGACCACTAAGATAAACCTGCAATCTAATAACACTGTGAAGATATGGGTCTAGAACCAGTGACTGCCAGGTTTTATGCGAAATGTACTCTAACACCTGATCTAATGGTGTACAGATTAGAAGCAGCAAAACAAATTCCACTTCAATTAAAATCATCTTTCCTTTAAAATTCAAGACAACAGGTTTACGACCCTTTGTCCATGAACCCTTATATCCAAATTAACAAACTGAATGTATAATTCCTACCTTTCTCCATACTAGTATCTTAGAATGAAAACATTTCATGCAATAATTTGCATATATAGATTTTACACTATTGAAACTTAAGACCTGCATTATAAAATAATCGCATGCTTTGTTAATACAACAGTAAACGTCAAACATGTTTAGGAATTTTAAATGCCATATCATTGTATTTTATACCATTGCATACAATACCTTATTATATTATGAGAAATTAATCAAGTTCAGCGAGCATAAAAGTTTAATCAATAGCCTAGTATAACTTTTTTAACTTTCTGATGAAAATTATGATTGTGAAAATGCTTAATTAACAATCAATTTATAGCTCTACTCTACTCAATTAACTATCAATTACCACCACGACACACAAATTACAGGAACAGTGCTGCAATAAAACATAACCTCCATAGAAAATTTATTTCCACCATGTCACAAAACATAATCTTCTGTATCTAGAAATGAGTATTACTCACACTATTTACTCCAAGATGAGTTAAAGTTTTTACTCCAAATCCTCATTAATTCCCCAAAATGTTATCAACAAAATCCTTTGCAGCATCTTCTGTAGCTTTTTAACCAGCTCACTAAAAAACAGATGCACCAGAGCTGAATGGCTGTAAATCGTGGCAAATATCCACATCTGTTTTGTTTGTGGTAGATGTTCACCATTGCCTAGTTAAATTTGTATAACTGTTTCAATTTGGACCATATACCATTAAGTTTAACAGGGTGTTCACTGAAAATTCAATGACTGAATAGCAAGTATTGTAGACCATGATCCGACTGCAAGCACAAATACTGATCATGATCTGCACTTGTTGCAAAGTCTGAATCACATGCTACCAGCATGTTTAAGGTTTACGGAAGTTTTTAATTATTTGTTTTACACATTTCATTGGTGCTTCACCAGTCTGTGTCAGCTTCCTGCAAGATATCGACAACTTTCACAAACAAGTGGGAGGGCAGTGTACATTGAAGCTAAGTAAGAAGTTTGTCATCTGGCTTAAAAACACTACCATTAATTCTGACACATTGAGCTTTGGATGGAAGTATATTTGTGTCTAGAATCGCACTGGCCTGTATGTTGTCAGAGGGGGTTCTATCCAACACAGGAAGTACTCATATAATTATACTACAGTAATTTATCATTCTGTACATGTAATATAACTTCTTAAAATCTATTTCAAGAATATGAAAAGAGCATGAAGGTATACAGTCATGTATTCTGTTGTTGACAGCTTTCAGACATCCCAGAATTGTAAGTTGTGACAGTGAAAAAAAGAAACCATTGTTATGTTAATTCACAACCAGGGAATATTCCCTAACTTACAGTAGCTCAGTGCTGAAACCTTGGCAAGGTAAAAATCTCTGTTATTTCTGGAGACAGGCATGTGGATTCATATGTCTTGTCTAATTAGATCAGAAAGGTGAACTGACAATGTTTACAATGAAACAGCACCACAATCAAGGTAAGTTCACAGATTCCTATTAACAATATTCCTTACATAATTAATGGTGATAATTTTTTGCTTACAATCCTTTCCAACAATACTTTTAATCCTTTGAACTTTTTAAACCAACTTCAGAGCTAAATTTGTCCAGGTCAATGCCGATATCCTGTTGTCTCCAGTACCGATCAATAAAAAAAAATTAATTACTTGCCATGTCAATTTTTAGTAAGATAATTATAAATGTAGAGATAAAATTCATGCAGTATTTATTCTAGTAATTACAGTCCACATGTCAAGCAGTTCAAAGGTCATTTCCTGGTTAGTCAGTCTGTGTTTTCCTCTCAACTTATTTACCAAAACATGCCCAGTGGCCATAATAGTTGAAGTGCTATTTCTACATGACAGCTTTTATCACTTATCTCTCTGATGCCAAGGGGGGTAACTGTTAACAAAGATACAGTTGTTTTACATTTAAATGTCCATAACTCAGAGCTTAATCTAATAAATGTAAAATATCGTCAATCCCCATCACTCAGTGTTTAATTCAAACATAAAAACCTTGGTGTTTGTAAATTCTGATCAAGGGGAATAACTGATTGCATGGCTTTTATAGCTCAGCAGACAGGCTTCTCGCAGGTACTGTTCGGGTTCGATTCCCAGCCTCAGCATAAGCACTTGGCAAAGACACTGATGCCAAATGTACCTCAGTCCACCCATAGGTAATGAAAACCTTGCAGCCTCCTTTGTATTTGGAAGGATTGTTTGACAGCGATTGGATAATTTAGGGAAGCTAAACAAAATAAGCGTATACAGACAGGGGGAGATAACTCTTTCAAGTTCTATAAGCATTAAGACAGTGAAGACATATGATGTACATGATCTCAGAGAAGCTTGGAACATTCTCATTACAAAATTTATGACCTGGCAAGTGACATCTAATGTATAATCAATACAGATGCCTGCTATTATAGTAACAAGTCCAATACTTTGCTCTCTATGACAGACACCAAGAAACAGAAATACACTCCTCTCCTTTTTCAAAAGTTTCACTTTCTGTTCAGCTAATTGATAAACTGAAAACAATGCAAGTCGCTGCTGGCCTTTTCAGTCGATTAAAAAAGGAAACTGCACATCCGAACATTCACAAAAGTAACTAGATGCACATGTGCAATCCTCTGTGCGCATTGCACTTTTTCTAATGTGTAACAAAAACAGACAAAAGAACAGATGTTGCAAAACAAGTCTAAACATTTCAACAACATTCTTAACACTGTTACTGCAACAGATTATATGTTACTGTTACTTTTCAACAATAACATTACCATTAGTCATCACTATCAGCAATCCCAGCCCCGAGTCAACATCAATACGAACCAACGCCCCTCTGTCCCCACACAAACCTTTTCATTGCAGAACCCTTTCAATCTTGACCAGAGCACAGGGGGTTAGAGCTTGTGTTTTAAAACATATTAGGAAATTGCAAAAATGTAATATATTTACCTTCATATATACAAGGCAATTCTCCATGCCTAACCACCATCTTTATTTTAATTTCCTTCACAAGTTTCACAAAAAAACAACCTTTAACAACTTAATCACACAAAAACTACACAATTTCTAAATTAAATGTTTAAGTATTTCAAACAATTAAAATATTTTCTTTCCACAATTATTGGACTGACACTGTAGCTTCAAAACATTGCCATACAAAGCCATCAAACCGTGCTAAATATATGACCAGACATGTTTTCAGTAATTAAAACGCCAATCAATGTAGCTTTAATAAAATCCTCTTTCACATTATCTCTATTCAACACCTTTTCACTGAAATGAAATCTGAAACCATTTAAACCATTTAAGGTTATCTTAACAAAATTAATTTCGGATATATATGTTATCACAGCTTGAGATTACCAGCTGATGCATATATCTGCTGTAAAGTCCAGTCCAACTTTAATACATACATCTAACAACAACATTATCACAAAGTTTGCAGGTTTGATATTAGCAGTTCATATGACACTTTTATCAATTCAAACATATAATTAGTTTGACAATGGTCATTCACTTGTAGTGTTAACATTTATGTCCACAGTGACTTGTTGACTTGTATTAAGTGGTAATAGTATTCCAGTGAAAGTATTGAACAGCATCTACAATTGTACATTGATTCTGTGCAACATTCCAATCCAGACAACAGCTTGCACTAAGCTAATATATGATTTCATATATATTATATTAACAATCAGTATTCAATTTTTGCAAATATCATGTCCAACCAAAAACAGTATCTCTCACATTTAAAGAAGGCTTGTTTTAACTTTTTAAGATTTATATGAAAAAACAATGAAAGGTGTTGTAGTTCAATTCAACCCCAAATTAATGTGCACTTAAAGAACAACCCTGTGTTAATAAGTGATTATGTGCCTAAAAAGAAAAATATTGACACTGATTTTAAGGTCCATTACCTTAGTAATTTTATTTAAACTAGTTGCAGTAGTGTTTTTTAAGTCTTTTTGTTTTAGTTGCCATGCATTATTCTGAGTTCTGTGATGATCAACTAGATTTGACAGCAAGTATTGCAGTACTGCTTGTGAGCTGCTTTCTAGCTTTTTAAAAGCTAACGTTTCCAGTTTCTAGAAGTTTCCTGACAGCAATAGTCCACTTCATTTATACACTGCTAAGTACAGTTTTGAACAGACACATGGAAAAACAACCCCAGTTACTTGAAGTACCAACCTAGCTATCTCACCTTCTCTATGTAAGTTTCTGTAAGGTCTGGAATCTAACAATACTTACAGGGCATTCATTTGCAGAACTTTTTTGAGAACAATGAATTATTGATATTATTACTCAATTAGTGGCAACTTGGGTTTACATTTCTGGTATACTCATTCTATTCTATACTACAAAAACAGATGAGTTTTATTTGATTACTTTCCACTTTTATTCCCTTTGTGACTGCTCAAAAAATATGATTTTTTCCTGCAAAGATCTCTGGTGATGTTGGTCACGATTCTGTTTGCTTATAATAAGTCTATCACATGCAAACAATATATGATCCATGTTCCTGGGAACAATTTGGACATCAATATCATTGTGAGCATCTGCTGGGAATCAGTCTCCAATAGCTCTCTCTATTTTTGTTACTATCAATTACAGGAATTATTGGGTCAAACGCTTGATTAGTTTACAGAAAACACATGAAAAAACAAGCTTCTATAGGAAACAGAGAAGAACCAAGCTTCTACAAACAGTGATCACCATAATGAAAATAGAAAAGGCCAATGCAACTGCATGCACCACTAAAACTGTAAACATGGTAAACTTAAAAATGATTTCACATGTTTTGAGTTTGTGAAATTTGCAGGGACATACAATTCGCTAACTTAAATTGTCACAAAATAGTCGCCAAAATTTGCATATAAATTGTTTCAATTTTGTCAAATTAAAGTGTAGAAATTATTGAGTAACTAGAGCGATTAAAATGGAAGGTTATTGAACTTGGCCAAAATATTTAGACCAATAAAAATTAACAGCAAGTTTAGTGAAGATTGCAAAATTGTTTAAAGCTTTGGAACTGACAACTCTTATTTTGTCCAATTTGGGCAATTAATTTTAAGGGCAGTAACTATGGAGTGACTGAATCAATTTTGCTGGTTATCAAACTTGGCCCAGATATTAGGCCAATAAATGTTCACAGCAAGTTTAGTGAAGACTGGATAAAGTGGTTCGGAATTGTTTTAGTTAGAGATCGGACAACTCTGAATTTGTCCCACTTTGGCAATAAAGGCCCAGTAATTTCACAACTATAAATGGTCGAACACTGCACACGATTATTCACTTCAATGTTTTCTTTTTCAATTTCAATCACCAGATCAATAATATATCATTTTAATTGCTTGATCACATAAATATACACATACAATAAATCAGTTTAAATATGTCATGCACAATAAATCTTATACTCATTCCCACAAAGGTAAAATTTCTGTGTTTTTAATTTCAGGTGATAAACCTGCCTAGGTCTTGACCTATGCATGTATAATTGATTACAGACCTATTATATTGATATCAAGATTTGGCACTATTTGCTCTTTCAAGTTCAGACTTGCCTTAAAAATGATTAAAAACCTTTTAAGTGCTGCATTAAAGGCTTTAGAATATCTTCAATAAAAACCTTTGGCTGAAATTATAAGGAAAATTTAAACCTGTCAAAAGTTGAACTTGTTTATTAAATATTCAGATACCGATCCTTCCATATTTTTCTGTCATCAATAAATGATTACTCACATCAGTGCAACTGTGTAATCCTTCTGAATACTAGACTTAAGATCTACTGCAAATCTCTGGCATGGGGTATTATATACAAAAATGTTTAGTGCACTATACACTGACCTAGACTACAAGGCAGGGTAACCCTTGTGTCAGGGTATGTAACTCTTGGACCCGTACATGGACCAAGATCAGAAGAATACTCACACGAAGAGCTTATTGCTATAAGTATAATATATGCAACTCCGACCAGGACAGGGTGTCTGCTTTTGCTATTGAACTAGCTCAGAGATCTTTGTTTGTTGTTGAGCTTCATCTTGATGAGAATTTGGGAGGTCTACAAACTCCGGGGCACTGGCAACGCACATAAACAAGGACAAGCATGTAGGGACTAAGGTGCGAGTTAAACTGCCCAGTTTGTTTTCTGCACTTCCGTATTATTGTACTGTAGAAGCCCTGTCTGTTACTACCTATAGTATGATAAATGTGATAACTCATGTGTTCATAATATTATACCAAACAATTTATTTAGCTTGTTTTCTTCTTAAATCAACAACATCACAACACAGGTCAGATCTGGGTGACAAGTGACCTAAAAACACTGACCAAGACAATAAATACTTTTGACAGAACCTAAATGCTACAGTCTTACTGCGGGAAAACCTAGTGCCTACTTGACTAGGTCTTGCGAGGATGAGCTAGCACTGCCACAGCTTACTTGAAGGATTGTAGGAGTCACTTTTGTCATACAGATATAAATACCGCTCAAGAATTATTCAAGTTTTGATCATGATCCTCAGTAGGGCTCAAACCTAAGATCTCCTGCTTATGTTACACCTTAATCTCTTACAAAACCACTCCCCTACTGGAAAAAGATCAAATTTTCAGTTCACTGAAATGTCAGCTGTTTGTAATACCATGTGCTAGCTTGCATTTCTTCTGACCCAGTTTAGCAACTGAATTGCACAGTGTTTTTGACAGGGCATCAACATAGATTTTACAGCTGTAATCTATTCTATCTGTTCTTCTTCAAAAAATGTAACTTATCAGATGAAATATTGCCTTATAGTCTACCAATACCTACCATCTAAGAACAAAAATCCCTTTTGTATCTGAAACAAATCCAAACTTTATCCCACATGTTTCACACTCAATACGTGTATTATATTTTCCAGTGCAATAACTTGTTATCTACATTTAGCACTTATGTATATAGACTAGAGAATATTTAGTTACTTGTACCATTCAACTACTTACTGTAGCGTAAAACTTCCAATATAAATGTACACATGAAATTTCCGCTATAACTTTGACAATTAAGTTTACCAAGGGGAGCAACTCTGTAAGCACTGTCTGCAATAATTTGTTAAGGTAAGGTGGATGTCTAGATTTTAGTGTGAAAAAATTCTGTATTTTTCATTCTTTCAAAACTTTACTAGTATATTATATTAGTTCTGTGTTATGTTTGAAAAATAAGAAATGAAGACTAAAACCTACATATTTGAAACAACTTTTGCCAAAATATTGCGGAAATATGCCTGTTTCCACATTGAATGGAGAAAGTGACAAACCCCTGACACCTTCATGACCAGAGATAAATTTATTAGTTCATCAAGAACACAGTGGTGCTCAATCATTCAAAAGGTTACATTCCTGGGTTATATAAATATTTGAACAAGCTCAGATAACATGCTGATAATATAAACTCTTTGATAAAATAAGAGCTCTCTCTGTCCATTGAACACCTGTTTAAGGTCTTCAAATACCTACATCATCATCATCCTTGCTTGTTTGAACCTTGCGTAACTTTCTTCAGTGTTCTCTATAACATGACTAAAACTAGAAGCAAATTTTGAAATCTTTGAACTCCCACTAAACATATTTTTTTTTATCATTCTAATCCCCCCTGTTCCCCCCATTTAATAACCTTAATTGTCTATGTAACATTTCTGAAAGAGACCTGAATTGCCCAACTGCATCACTCTTAAATTCATTTCTAATGTTGTTCTCATTCCCCACTACTGCCAAGTTTGTGATGACTGCTTGCCAAGGTTTCTCTTCTCTTACATTTCCTACAAGCTACCAATTACCTATGACTCTGTCTACAAAAAACAATCATTTATTGCATCATCAACACACTTCCTTGAATCATGAATAAGTATCCTAGCTGGCTTTTGATCTTGTTTTTGTAATGTTTGGTAAATTTTGGCAAATTCTTCCTAGAAAGTCTCGGCACATTAGGCAAGGCCTTAAGTTGCTAAATTTCTAAAAATTGACATGTCCATCTCTCAATTTGGACAGTATACTGTTAATTATTGAAATTTGTGCCCACCTACACGGGTTTGACACATTTCAATGTTCTTTGGTCAGGCTATGTATACCATAACAAGAGATCTAACTTACAACAGACCTGAATTGTATATCTCGCCTGGTATGTCCTAAAATATATTCAAAATTCAAAACTTATAGTTTGGGGTGGTGTACTGTTGTGAACACGCTACGACAAGGTGTTTCCGTAGACTGGTACAGTCAACCAAGATGGCCAAATAAACCAGCCCAACAAGGTATTTGCAAGTTTTATTCTCTGTAATTTTGGTCCACTCATGCTCAGAAGTTTATCTTTGACATAGTTATTACTCTATGCTAGATTTTACACTGCAAATTTTAGTCCAATATGTCATTTATAAATTGATGAAATTTGAAATGAGAATTGATGATATATTTGCAAGAATACTGACAAGATAATTACAGAATCAGCCAAGTTTTAACATAATCCAGTCATAAATGTATTTTCCATCATGAAACTATCTAAATATCGACTTTGATTGGTCACAGGCCACAGATCTTTGAACATACTAGTACGGTCAGCAGGCACCGGTATCAATTTTCCATAAGAAGTTACCGGTAAGGTCAGAAAATGCACCAGTTCAATCATCACTCACAATTGTAAATTGTATATTTTGATGTAATATTGTTCTTGTGGAATATACCAATTGTGTAAATTCTTTGGATAATGTATTAGATTGCAACAGTTACTATTCTTGCACATATGACCTACATTTTTATGCAATATTTGTATAATTTTGTGTACACATACATCTATAATGTAACTGTCACATTATCCTACATGTACTGTACATTTTCTGAATCAGTTATTGGTTGGATCACAAGTGTTGTTGCATGCAATTAATATCAGTTGCCAAGAATTTGTTTTCGAGATTGAGAAAAGACAAATTAGTATAAAATCAATTCAAAATCCGACTGTCTAATAAGAAAAGCTGCTGAAGCAATTGAAAGGTTATTAACTTGAACACTAATCAAACAGAATCACTATGCTCTGTCTGAGATATGACAGCATGGCAGGATAATATTAGAAAATTCTTAAGAATGTTTTATTTGCCTCGACTTCTGGTATGTTGATGAGAAAAAGCTGCTGCCAAACATTGTTCTGTGATATATCTTCATGAGTATCAAGGCTGGGTGTAAACATATTACAAATAAACAAACATTTCAACTTGGTTTAGGATTGAAATTCAGACAAGACCCACAAGCTGTATTCAAAGGGAAATAACTGTGTCAATTTAACTAGAATAATTACAAAAGTTTATTGTGTAAGACATACCTAAACAAGAGCTGTCCCTCCCAAGTGACGAATGCCCCCGAAAGAGGTGCCTCACAGTCTGTGTCCTCTCCATGTGCTCAATAAATGTGCTATGTAATTTTAAAATCCTTCCATGCATGACAGAGTAATCATGCATACAGTATTCCATTACTTTAAACACTAAGTGTGACCTTGACCTTTGAGATAGGGACTTGGGTCTTGCATGCGACACATCCACTTGATGTGCTAGACATTTGTGCACAGTTATTTTAAAATCCTTCAAAGCATAATAAAGTTATAGTCCGGACCAAATGTATGCATATATACAGGATTCCATTACCTATAAACTCTAAGTGTGACCTTGACCTTTGTGGTAGGGATGTGGGTCATGCACTGCGACACGTCATCTTGATGTGCTAGACATTTGTGCCAAATTATTTTAAAATCCTTCAAGGCATGACAAAGTTACAGTCCGGACAAGAATGTGTGCATATATGCTTATATAGAGGAATCCATTACCTTCAAACTCTAAGTATGACCTTGACCTTTGAGCTAGGGACGTGGGTCTTGCACGCGACACGTCGTCTTGATGTGCTAGACATTTGTGCCAAGTTATTTTAAAATCCTTCAATGCATGACAAAGTTACAGTCCGGACACGAATGTGTGCATATATGCTTATATGGAGGAATCCATTACCTTCAAACTCTAAGTATGACCTTAACCTTTGAGCTAGGGACGTGGGTCTTGGCACGGCGACACGTCGTCTTGATGTGCTAGACATGTGTGCCTAGTTATTTTAAAATCCTTCAATGCATGACAAAGTTACAGTCCGGACACGAATGTGTGCATATATAGAGGATTCCATAACCTTCATACTCCAAGTGTGACCTTCACCTTTGAGGTAGGGATGTGGGTCTTGCACGCGACACGCCGTCGTCTTGATGTGCTAGACATGTGTGCCAAGTTATTTTAAAATCCTTCAATGCATGACAAAGTTACAGTCCAGGCCACGGACTTTGAACGGACAGGACGGACGGACCGGACGGACAACAGACGAAGGACGGACAGACGGACCGGACGGACAGACGGACAGACGGACAGACGGTGCGAATTTAATATGCCTCCCTTCGCGGCAAAAGCATGGTAGCATTAATCCCATGATGGACAAAAATCAATAGAAAACATTTATTTTTACAAACCACTTAGCTAAGTGTAGATGCAACATACAAACAAAGCTTCCCATTTACAAATGAAACTTGGGGCAAAATTCGCTTGAGATAACAGATCAGCTTTTTTTCAGTATCAATGAAAACATTGTTTTCCACACACCATAAAAACCCGTATCTGTAACAGCACATACAAAGCTTTTTGCTTCAGCTGCCGCCATAAACTTCTAAAGAAATTTCTTCAACTTTATCTCCCCCTACCAATTTCAAAACAACAGCAGATGCAGGTGATATGCACCTTAAAATAGAATTCCAGACCTAATAATTTTTCCCTTAATACATATTACAGTAAGTACAAGAAATATAAGTAACTTAAGAAAGTAAGTTAACTTTTGAAAAGTAAGAAATTTGCCAACATCTCTGAAAATACCTTTGATTTATAATATAAATTCAATATTGAGGAATCCATAGTTATCTAACAAGAGGACCATCACCTTGGCTACCACTGGCTATAATACAAGGTATTAAACTTCCAAAATTTAAAGTTAAGTACAGTACACTGTAGCTCCAAAAACTAGCAAAAACTGTCCCTCATAAGTAACAAATGCCCCTTTAGTGGTGTCTCAGTGTCTGTGGCCTTGACCTCCAAGGCATGGACCGGGTACATGCAAACAACATTTATCTCCATGTGCTGAATATTTGTACCAAATTGTTTTAAAATCTTTCGATGCATAACGAGTTACAACATGGACATGAACATGTGCATTATATATATATAATATACAGGATTCTACAACCTTTGACCTCTAATAGTAACCTTGACCTTTAAGGAAAGGACACAGAACTTAAACATGACATCTCCAATGTGATCAACAAATATGCCCTGTAATTTTAGAATCCTTTCATGCCTGACAGAGTCATCATGTGTACATGATTCTGTGACTTTAATCTTTGAGGTAGATATGTGGGTCTTGCATGTGACACAACATCATGACAAAGTTATAGTTTTGAAAAATGGAGCAATGGACATGATGTGCACACAGATGGATGGACAGACAGTGCAATTTTAATAAGCATACCTTTTGGGGCATCAAAAGGTCAAAGGGGTAGGGCCAGTTTTAACATGAGGCAAAATTAAAACGGTTTAAAGAGTGGACCAATAGACAATGCTACAAACATAGGAGCTCGAGGTCGGGATTATGCTTTTTCCGGCTATGTTTTCTCTTTTTACATTTATTTAAGAATCAATCTAACAAAATATGATCTTATTTTCGCCAGATCTTAACTTTCATATTTTACCGCTGAAGTACCCGGTAGACTGAAAAAAGAAAAGGAGTGACATACACCATGTTATCCAACACACACTGTTAAGAGTTACGTCCCTCAAAAACTGGTTCTCCGTCTACCAATGTGATGCAACATGGAACCGGAACCTATACATGTAAACATAGTGTGGTGGCAATTTCAAAAACTGGCGGAACAGTTTATTTTTTTTTTAATGAAGCAGTCATGGACTATTATCTTGCCATACCATTTGAACAAATTGAGCACACTGTCCATGAGTGCTGCTGAAAAAAAAAAAGATTTTTTTTTTTATCAAAACTAGAGCTATCACTAAATGTGATTAATACCCCCAAAAGACTGCTTTATAAACTGAAGAAGTTCGTAGTAACATAATACCTTGCAAACAAACTAAAAAGAGATATTGTTCTTGGCAATAACTCTGTAATTTGTCAAGATAGAGTTATGGTTCTTGTACCACTTCCCTCTCAATGTGCTTGACCATTGTATGAAGTCGTATTGAATTCCAACTTGTAGTTTTCAAGTTATGCTTCGGACAAGGAAAACTTACAAAGGGAAACAAGAAACATGGCAATGCCACGAAACCAGGTTTTCAAAAATGTTGTTCTGATTCAAGTTACAAAGTAGACATGAAATAATATATCATATCTTTTTTAAATTACCTCCAAAGATGATATGACCTTTGACTGCCAAATCAAGTTAAAATCATGTAAACAGGATTTTCAATGTTAATGTCACTGTGACCTTGACCTTGGAGCCAGCCATGCGGAACATGCGTTCTGCACGTATCTTGATGTGGTAAACATTTGTCTGAAGTTTCATCAAAATTCTTCAAAGGGTTGAAGAGTTAACAGCGGACAGGATTTTCAATGTTAATGTCACTGTGACCTTGACCTTGGAGCCAGCCATGCGGAACATGCGTTCTGCACGTCATCTTGATGTGGTAAACATTTGTCTGAAGTTTCATCAAAATTCTTCAAAGGGTTGAAGAGTTACAGAGCGGACAGGATTTTCAATGTTAATGTCACTGTGACCTTGACCTTGGAGCCAGCCATGCGGAACATGCGCCCCACGCCATCTTGATGTGGTAAACATTTGTCTGAAGTTTCATCAAAATTCTTCAAAGGGTTGAAGAGTTACAGAGCGGACAGGATTTTCAATGTTAATGTCACTGTGACCTTGACCTTGGAGCCAGCCATAACATGCGTTCTGCACGTATCTTGATGTGGTAAACATTTGTCTGAAGTTTCATCAAAGTTCTTATAGGGTTGAAGAGTTAAGAAAGCGGACAGGATTTTCAATGTTAATGTCACTGTGACCTTGACCTTGGAGCCAGCCATCGGAACATGCGTTCTGCCGTCATCTTGATGTGGTAAACATTTGTCTGAAGTTTCATCAAAATTCTTCAAAGGGTTGAAGAGTTACAGAGCGGACACAATTCGTTTCGCCGCCCATCGCCCATCCGCCCATCCGCCCATCCGCCCATCCGCCCATCCGCCCGCCATACCCCAATCTAATAACCAGGATTTTCAAAATTGAAAACCTGGTTAATAACTCAGTAAATACTCAAAATAGAGTTATAGTTCTTATACACTGCACTTCCTCTGAGTTTGCTTGATCATTGTATGAAATTGTATTGAATTCCAACTAGTAGTTTTCAAGTTATGCTCCGGACAAGGAAAAGTAACAAAGGGCAATAACTCTGTAATTAGTCAAGATAGAGTTATGGTTCTTGTGCACTGCACTTCCTCTCAATGTGCTTGACCATTGTATGAAGTTGTATTGAATTCCAACCTTTAGTTTTCAAGTTATGCTTTGGACAAGGAAAACTAACAAAGGGCAATAACTCAATAAATACTCAAGATAGAGTTATAGTTCTTGTACACTGCACTTCCTCTGAGTTTGCTTGATCATTGTATGAAATTGTATTGAATTCCAACCTTTAGTTTTCAAGTTATGCTCCGGACAAGGAAAACTAACAAAGGGAAATAACTCTGAAATTAGTCACGATGGAGTTATGGTTCTTGTGCACTGCACTTCCTCTCAATGTGCTTGACCATTGTATGAAGTTGTATTGAATTCCAACCAGTAGTTTTCAAGTTATCTCCGGACAAGGAAAAGTAACAAAGGGCAATAACTCTGTAATTAGTCAAGATGGAGTTATGGTTCTTGTGCACTGCACTTCCTCTCAATGTGCTTGACCATTGTATGAAGTTGTATTGAATTCCAACCAGTAGTTTTCAAGTTATGCTCGGACAAGGAAAAGTAACAAAGGGCAATAACTCTGTAATTAGTCAAGATGAAGTTATGGTTCTTGTGCACTGCACTTCCTGTCAATGTGCTTGACCATTGTATGAAGTTGTATTGAATTCCAACCAGTAGTTCTCATGATTATCCTGACAAGGAAAATGCAACAACCCGACTGACCGACCGACCGACCAACCACCGGGTGACTCCTATATACCCCCCTAAACTTCGTTTTGGGGGTATAAAAAGGGACGTCACTCTTAGCAGTTTGTGTTGGATAACATGGCGGATGTAAGCGGAAAATAAGATCATATTTTGTTAGATTGATTCTTAGATAAATGTAAAAAGACAAAACATAGCCGGAAAAGCATAATCCCGACCTCAAGCTCCTATGGCTACAAACCCAAATATTAAGCTCTAGACCTTGCAATTAAGAAAAGCTTTTCCTTAGTATACATGTCTTTATGGTAGTTTTTTAGTGAACGACAGAATGACAAGCTTCTAAACAGACCAGCAATGACACAGTCTTGGCTAAGTAACATCTAACACTGCCATGACATGCCAAAGTATTTGAAGGAACACATAAACACATAGTACATCTGAAAGAACAAAATCTAAGGAAATGCATTCTGGCAGAGCTTGGCGAGCTTATCCTTGAGTTCCTGGTTGAAGCCTTAAGGGTCACATGCACCTCTTCAAAGTGGTCAGCATTAACTTTTCCAGGAAGACATAACACCTTTCTCACGTTCTGTCTTGAATATTCATAATAAAAATTTAATTTACAAAACTATGTAATGAGCATGCATTATGCAATACAACAAGAAAACAGTAATTGCAGTTACCTATAGGTTGTCTACCATCGGTCTCATCCTGACTTTTACCATTAGCATCTTTCCCACCACTATCACTTTTGTCTGGACTCGATTTTTCTCCATTTTTAGTCCTGCTATTTTTGCTTTTGCTTAACCCCATAATTGATTATATACCTCTTAAATTAACTTCCAATTTGTTATGTTTAACACATAAATTCCTGAGGGAGGTAGTTTCCCCTGAAATTCCACTAGAAAACTGTTTAAATTCCAATGCTTTAGAAATACCAGAGAATTTAAAAACTCATGGTAGGAAGGAATCAAGGCTATTCACTCACAAAACGGTACAAAATACATTGCAGGAGATTCCACGGTTGGAAAAATCAATACAGAGCCAAGTTACTAACACAAATATTTCAAAAACCTAGCCACAGAGAAAAAACAGCATCATTTTTATTCAGGAGTCAGAAAGAATCTGGCCTAAATGCTCCGGTTTCCAAGACAATATTAGCCAGAATGGCATCACCTGGATTTGTAAATAATTCAAAAGTAATGCATGATTAACCACTTCAGCTAGTCCTCGGTAAAGCAATGAGGCCCAGATGATATTACTCATACAAGAAATAGCAAACTTCATGAAGAGTTATGCTTCTGCTTTGTACATCAAATATTACTAATATTTACTGCTTTTTTCGTAACTGGACATGTTTGTTTACATAATTTCTTTCTTAAGTACCACATAAAGGTAGTATAGAAACTGTAAGCATAACGTATGCAGCCATATTTAAACAGAAATTGTCTAAATTTCAAAGAAATAATTAACAAATAAACCAAACTTTTCAATTATTTGATGTTTGTGCCTCTCAACTTTGACATTCTGTGACCTTGACCTTTAAATATGGCTGCTGAAATATGCACTCTGCAAATTATCTTGATTTAGAGACAGATTTGTGCAAAGCTATTTTTAAGATTCTTCAAACTGTTAAGGAGATTATGGACCCAATATAATTTGTGACGAACCCATCCACAGACAAAATGTCTCTCCATCAATGGGAGAAGACCTTACACATTGTTACACATTGCTGAACATCTTCATTACATCAAGTTTCCTGTATATGTAAATCTTGCTTTACAAAACATTTCCCATGTTCATAAAGATGTATTGACCACACTCACACCAGATAGCTACAGCATTTGCAAGGCAAAGAGTAGACAATGATCTTGCAGGGGTCTTACCCAAATCAAAGATGGAAGAAATGGAGATAATAAGACTGGAATTAATCCTTACATTTTCCTTTTTTTATTCTTCTATTTTTTAACTGTCTGCCCACTTCTTTCTGTTTAAGGTCACTCCCTTTGCCGCCAAAAATGTAAGACTGATGAACTTGTATGTACCCTGATAGAATAGGACTTAAAACATTTTGCAGCCAGTTTTAATAAATACATTCATATACCTACAAAACTGGTATTCACAGGGGCGAAAAGATGATCTTTTAGCCAGTGGCAACTGTCAAAACCTTTAAAATATTTTTTTTTACAACAGCCATCAAAAACTGTCAAAAACACGCACTATTGATACACCAGGAAATGATTCCAATTACCTGAAGGCGAACCTCAGCGCTCAGGAAAAGGTTATCATCAATATCGCTTCTCAATACAACACCTTTACCAGTCAATAAACTAACAGTTGCTTCAGCTTGTTAATTGCCATTAAACTTGCAATTTCAGCCTCCAACGATTGGCTCACAGAAAAATGAAATTACCTTGCCTTCCTTTAATGGTAGAAAAGAAAAATATTGACATGACTGTCTGATTGATTGTGAAAATTGCAATGGAAACATTGTAACTGGATTTAATGACACAGCATCACACAATGGATGGAATAAAAATCACATTCATCGAACATATTAGATGCGAAATGAATTACCTGGGCTTCCCTGCGAGCTTTCATAATTACTGACTTCTATGCAGTAAAAACATTGGGGACATGTTACCGTAAAACATTTTAGAGCAACAGTGATGTTTCAAGATTATTCTCATTAAAAAAAAGTATGATCATGTTTTAATGCAACAAAGTCTAATTTGAAAAGCACGCTGAACTGAACATAATAAAGTAACAGCACGGAATGAGCATCTCTGGAACATACGTATCAAGGGTTGAGCACAAAACTATTGTAACTTATATGAAGTAAAGAAGGACTTACGCCAGTTTTGCAGTCAACCCTTGATATCTTAATTATATTGGGTGTTAGCTCAGTAAATCTGCAAAAATAAGTCTTGAAAACTTTTACAGGAGAATTTTTATCATCTTGCAGTGTTTGATGAAATCATAAATTATTATGTTGTTAAGCATGCCAAAATACAGAACAATGGAAATTGAATACCACAATCTTGGCAAAACACTTTGAGTTGCTTTACAAATGTATGTATCACAAGATTACCTGCCTGACTGATTGGCAGTCTTGGGAGAAATTTCATTGATTTTGTACAAGTTTAATGAATGAGGCAAACCTTTCCTTGACTGCTTCCTGTGAAACACTTCATCTGCCATCCAATAATCTCACAATATTCTGTTTTAGGGCTTTATAAAGAACATTTTGGTTTGTAATTATATCTGTACAGAGAATGAAAGACAATGCAGTAGTTTTGTTGATCTGAATGTGATGGTAAATTCTGTGGCAGTTTGATTACACTCCCTTAAAATAAGGATGTGGATCTGCCTTTATCTCAGCTAATATTTGTCTAACTTGACTGTCAGACTCCGATACCCCCTGAAGACTTAAATGTAAGTGTCATATCAACCAAATCAGTGGTTACTGATATATGAACATGATAGTACCTTGCATGAAAAACTTTAACCAAAATTTATAAGTCCAACAAGGGTCAAAATGTCAAGAGTTACCCAACTTGTCTGTTATCTCCGACCTTTTTAGTAAAGTTTCAAATCAATTTCATAAGTAGTAACTGAGATATGTCCATGGTAGTAGCTTGCATGCAAAACTTTAACCAAAGCTGCAACGCCAATGCCGACGCAAAAATGACTGTAATAGTCTTTCTTTTTTTCTGAATAGTTCAGCTAAAAATTCAGGTCTCTGTATTTAACCAGATAATCTTGACTGACAGATAGATGGACAGATAAAGGGTAGTCATTGTAGCTCATCCTTACACTACGTATAAGTTAGAGTTTATTAAGTCAAATTTTAACAATTAAGAAACCCAAAGGGAGCGAGCGGTAGCAAGCGACCGGGGTTTCTTAATTGTTAAAATCAAAGGGGTCTGTAACATTGTCTACTCGTTTGTTAACCTTACATGTATATAATAAGTTCAAGGGAAAGAACTGCCACGCTCATACGGATTAATATCACATCGTTTGATTTATTGTTACTTGAAAAAGAACCGTTATACAACGCTCAAATATGCCTCAGTTTGCTGATTAGACAATTAACTTTCCAAAAATGTATACTTTATGTACTCAAAGTGTAGCCACAATACACAGATTTGTTTTATTTCTCACAAATCTTGCGTTTTCCCGTAGGTTTTGAACGAAGTCGTAAAACAAAAACAAACGTGGTTTTGTGAAAGCATTCGCTGTATTGCATGAATACTGAAGGAAGCGGGCAACTCTGAATGCACATTTTAAGAACAACAGTAATCTCACCGAATGCATGCAATATTCTGCCGCTATCGTCTCCAACAATTCTTTAATCTGACGTTCCGTCGTTTGTTTGTAAATTTATTTCTCTATGTGCCATGATGTATCACATGACAAAAACAGAACAGCGTATTAAAAAAGATGTTCTGATTGGATGGCGAAAATTTTGTTTGGTTCTGGCTTTGTGTACACACGGGTATAAAGTGAACGCTAAGGATAGTGGTGCCAGAAAATATCAACGATACGTGGTGTTTCACCTAAGGTATTTCATCATCAAAAACGTAGAGAAGGAGAACTTTTCAACTCGCACAGCCGGGAGCTCGCAGGCTCGTTTTTTAGGCTTGGGGTTCTTACAAAACCACCCTAGTTAACAAACGAGTAGACAATGTTACAGACCCCTTTGGTTTAAAATTTGACTTAATAAACTCTAACTTACTTAGTGTTTAACCTCATTTGACCTTTTGCATAGCCACGGACATATACCTATGTGTATATAGGTCCGTGATGGTAGACGGAGCTAAAGTGCTTTCTATTTAGAGCGAACTCTTAATGAATAAAGTGATTTCAGTAGGTAGTTTTAATAAAAAAGAGACACGTTTATTTGAAAATCTGAGCGATTTGATTGGTGGGCAAATTAGGTTAAACACTAAAGCAATGATAGGGCAAAATGATGGAAAGATCCTGATACAAAACATTCTACACTTCTCAAATCATGTCCTGTTTCCATAAATATAAATACTATCACCTGGGAAAAAAAGCGTTTTTTAAGACTGTCATGGTTTACTGCACAAGATTTCTCATTGATCAGCCCAAATAATAGCCAGTGTAAGTGTTAAAACTCACCCTTATGCTAATGTTTCACTTACTTATAATTTATAGTACAGACAAAATGTTTGAGAAATTTGGAAAAGTGTATTTAATCATCATACTCAACACAGGCCAGCAGAAAGCAACTAGGAGAAGATAGGTATCAAAATAATCAGTACACTGTGTTGAGTTCTCGAGCTCATGCTGATATGATTTCCATGTAAATAGGCTGGAATCAATGTTATTTCTACCATACTACAGCCTTATCATGTCCTACAATCTATGGGCGTATCACATATAAATCTTGTTTCTGGGGGGAAAAAAGACGACTGTGAAGTGCTACTTGTGACCAATCATTTTACCCTTTGGTTTGTTATTAACTGGGACTTGGAATGAAGCCTTAGTAAAAATGGCCACTTAAAGGATTTTACCATTATAAACAATGATATTTACCTTGAATGTAACTGTTGGGGATATAAGAACACTGGATTATTAAAAGGAGTGACTCCTGGATAAGTGTGAAAACCACTTTTGTTGGATAACTGTCTTAACAATATGAAAACCTTCAAAACCATAGCTCAAATATTTCCTGTTTTTGAATTAATATCTCTGTCAATCTCCACAAGTATCAAGGGTGCTTCTGACTCCCTTCTGTTGTATGAGTCAGCTCTAAATCTACTTTAGTTCTTATGCTCCTTTCAACAGTAGCATGGTTATCTCTCAAATTGGAGACTATTCTAAGAAAGACTACTCTTCATAAACTTTAAAATGCTCATTTAAATTTCAGGACAATACCACATTATTAGTCTCCCTTGCAAGAAAATTGTATTCAAATCAAATGAGTTGAAAATAAGTGGAGTTGAAAATTCACAGAATAAATTAATAACAGCAAATGTTTTGGGAAAGTAACAAACCTGTGAGATTTGGATCAATAGAACACTCTCCAATCGAGTCATCACCAGATATAGTACTAATCTGTGAAGCTTGCAATGAACGCACTGACTTTGGTACAAGTTTTACATCTAGAGTGTCAGGTGGCTGAACCTTTGGTGGGTTATCAAACTCCAGTCCCTCACATGACAACGACGAACTAATGCTGGTCTCTGTTGTGCTTGGTTTATCCGAATCAGGGTAGCTATACTTTGGTGATGCTTTTACAGCTTTTTTTGTAGCAGTGCTCTCCCCTGACTTTTGTTTCTTTCTATCTTTGAATTTATTATAGATGTCTTTGTCATTTTTTGACGTTTGTTCTATGGACTTCATATATAATGCTGATTTAGATGTCTGTTTAGAGCTATCCCCATGACTTTCATTTGACTGGTTTAAATCCTCAATTGAAGAATCATGTTTACTTTTAGACTTGCTATCTTTTTTCGACTTTCCCATCAGCTTCATTAGTGATCTTCGTAACTTTCCCCTTGACAGACTGCTTGTACTATTATGCCTTTGAAATGAACCATCAAGCTCATCACCAGGTGACAGACTCTGAGAGCTTGCAGTTGAAATATTACCCTTCTTACTTCTTCTGCCAACATGGGGAGACAGTCTACGGAAGAAATTCCCTATACTAGTACTTATTGAACGTTTAGCTGGTGTGAGACGACTGCTTTCTATTTCTACATTTTCACTTGGAAGGGAACTGTGCCTTTCCCTCGATTTTGTGTCTTTGGTTTCATTTGGTTGTTGTTCTTTCAAAGGCTCTGCCTCAGATGTTGGTGAAATATCCTTCATTACTTCATCTGCCTGTTGCCTTACTTCATCTGAGTAATGACTTTTGATAGCAACACGGTAGCTTACACTCCTTTCAGTGTCATAGTCTTCACTCACTATTATTTTCTTCTTCTGTCCTCCCTCACTAATCACTTTGACATTTTGTTTAGGCTTACCATAATCCAGAGCTGCTTTAGCCGTACCATTTGGTGTGCTGGTTTTCGTGTGGTTCTGATTTCTGGTATGACTTGACAAGTCAGGACTACCGTTTTCAGTGCCATTGAAATCCGAATATTCCTTCACAATTTGCTGTGACAACTCCCTTAATTCTGAAGAATAATCCCTTTGACTAGAACTTGACATATCCGAATCCATCATTGAACTGTCAGCTGAGAAATGCCCAGAGGTGTCGTTTAAATCTCTATCACTTAAATTTGTCACTCTGCTACCACAAGTGTCTGAATCACGTATTACAACCTTTTCATCATATGTTACATGTTTATGTGATCTTCGCCCACCGGGACTCTTTGACCTACTCCTATTACTGCCCTTCAAACTTGACGTACATGGGCTGGTCGACCTACTTCGATCCCTTTTAATTCTATCAGGTGGGGATATAGCACTAAAACTAGTTCTGTAGGGCTGTGGAATTTTGGGCTGAATTATGTCCTCATCATCTGAACAGTCGTCACTGGTGTAGCTGTAGCGGTTTGAAGAACGAGCGGGACTACGATGACGTGTGAGACGATCTCGGACAACACGTGCGGAACTATCTCTATTTACTTCCCTCCTGTCTAGAACAGAGGCTGGGCCATGTAGAGCCATGGCTGGTGTCTAGATCCTACAGTACACAACACACCATCTGTTACACTAAAGTAGAATACCTGAAACGAAACAAGAGAATGATATTTCACAGAAAACAATGAAACAGTATCGAAGTATTGTATCTGCAGGGAATAATACTAGGCAAAATAGATTAATGCATGAGATAAACTTTGATCAACCATGTAACAGATTTAGCCCAGTGAAATGCAACTGCAATCCTATTCACAAAATAATATATAAGTTATAACCTACCGAATAGTGATTATGTTTATATTTCCTGAAACAAGAGCAAAATTCGATGCTCTTTTAATCATAGTTTAAATTCATTTACATTCATTTATGTAATGAACATATTTCAAAATAATGACAATCCATCTCACAGTGTAGCCGGCTCATAATTACTGTGCTAGATGAATTGAGGATCTCAAATGATAAGTAATAAGACACCAAAATCAATGGTATAACAATCGCATCTCACAGTCACTTTTGTCTATCTTTTGTCAGGTTATCTCTTAATTCTAACTGTATAATATAAGCAATATTCCTAATATTATGGAATTTTTACTGTAATTATGAGCATCATGAGGATCTCAAACGATTATAGGTATACAAGACACCCTTAAAATCACTGGTATAACTATCGCAACAGCCACAGTACCCCACCACCTAACCAATTAAGCATTGTGTTTAGCACGTCATGTTTTTATGATCACAGGTTAAATTGTAGAAAATAATGATTCTATGTAAAAAAAATCATCTTAATTAAGCACTTAAATGTCTAGGATTTACGTAAATATTTGCTATTGAAAACGAAAGACATCATTTTCCATAATATGGCTAAAGTGGAATACTTTTTGTTAAAACAAACAATAACAGTTTTGTATTGATTTATTTAAGTTCAGGTAAGCCTGCAATCAAAGATGCCCAACAAATATTAATTCACGATTTAGAAGTTATTGTTTAACAAACAAGAGGTCAGCTTTGTACCCCCCCCATATACCCCCAAAACCCCCCCCCCCCCCCCCCCCCCCCCCCCCCCCCCCCCCCCCCGCGCAAGTGACAGTCAATTAACTACCTGCCATGTTGTTTATTTACTTTTTGCCAACATTTGTTTTGTATAGGGACAATGCTTTTTTGACAGATATGATTTTGGTGTCCCAAATTTTTGGGGGGCAAACCCCCCCGCCGGGGTGGGGGGCGCGGCCGCGGGCGCCCCCCCGCGGGGGGCGCGGGGGGTAGATACATGTAGATACAAAAGTGCATGCACAGCTCAATACATAAATTCTAACTATACCAAAGCTTGCAGTGGTCAAATATCCAATTAAATGCCAATCTGTACTAGATTCTATGTTCCATTCTTTTTGTAAGGGGGTAAATCATATACCTTAATGTAAATGTTTGAATATTAAACAGTTGATATGTTATTGCTTTGTTCAACAATCCATAATTAGCAAAATGACTAAAATTGACAATTTTATGTCTTTTTTATGGGACACATGGTAGGGATAAATATCCGATTTTTATCATGATATAAACATCAATAAATGATTCACATTTACAGAAGACTTAGTTCCCACAGGCAATCACAACAAAAAAAAGCTAAATTCTGTGAACTGTCCCCTGGGAGGAGACACATTTTCTGAATTAGAAGATTTGTCAAGCATTTCAGTTTGACTGAGCTGATTCCCCGAGTACCCACTTTGATAGACTAGTTTAACAAGTCTGATAATTTTTTTTGTTTTTTTTTACTCTATTTTCATGCACTATTTCCAGTCTATTTTACATGACGGGTCAGTTTAATCTGAACTAAAGACAATCCAGTGAGCCATGGTTAATGAAATAAATGCATGATAGTAGTTTACATGCAAAACTTTAACCAAGTGTTGACACAGATTCAAATAGTCAAGTTAAATATTGGTTCAACACACACAAACTTGTTCCTACCCGCAGCAGCGGCCAGCTATATTCAATATGGGGTGCGAAAAGATGCATGGAGACTTCAGCACTAGATCAAAGTATATACTTTTCTCCTCATTAAAAATTGAGGTACTTCAGAGAATGTAAGAACAGTCTTTGAAATGCAAGATTCACGTCTATTGTTGTGTTAGTTCACAATGACAAGCACTTTACGTTTAGTCTTCACAGTGAAAATGGTTGATGATTTCTTTTCACCTGGTGCCCTCTTTGACATTAAAGTAATGAGGCATATTTGATTGAATAATCTTCGATTGCCTTTTTAAATCTTTACAATGTTATATTAGCTTATTTATTTCCTTCATGTTTTTAATTGGTCTCAATGGTGTAATTATATACATAGTAATACATATTATTCAATAACATTAAAGTTTTGATACTACAGGTCAGTCAGTAGATGTGGTGTTGTGTCAGGTTTTGCTTGTTCAACCAGAGTTCTGTTTGGGCCAGAATAAAATAATTAAATATTCTTTTTTAAGGCTTAAACATCAACCAATGCTCAAACACACAAGACTTATTCACAATGTATTTATAAAAAAAAAAAAAGGCAAAGAAAAGGTAATTGAAACAACAATATACATTTATGCAAAATACTTTGATCCCAACAAACATCCAACAATGTCATTACTACAATAAGTGAAATTATAATTATCAATTATACAGAACACATAATTTATCTAAAATTGAAGAGATATTTCTGATTTCAAGAGGTATTTTATTCCATGCCTAAACATCAACCATCACCCAGACTTCCAAAATATCTACAAGTCAGATTTTTGTGTTTTTGTGTTTGTGGGCCTGCTGTGATACTTTGCATCATAGCTTTTCTTGTTTCCATTTACCATCATCTTCTGATCAAGTTTGATCATTTGTGAAAGTTTGAAGCAAATCCTGCAGTGCTAATAGTGAGTAGGCAAGAATGTTAAACTAAACATTGTGTAACTACTAAGATTATAGGACATATAATATTATGGATGTTTGGACAATACAAACTTTAATGCTAACTTTGCTGGGACATAAAAGTGGGGTTATATCTAGGAAAGTAGTTCATAACAATAAAAGTCATGAAAATGCACAAGATATTACATGGATAGGAAAAGACATTTTGATCTAACTTTGGAATGAATATCCATGCAGTGCAGATATTTTCTTCCAATCGTTTACAGTATCCTGGTTTTATAGGTATGCAAACTGTGATCTGTAATGGTTTCCAAAAGAAACAAATATGTGTCATAGTATAGGGATGGACCAATGGACACACTACCTTTGACTGAAGATAAGAAACTAAGGTGTCTGTCGCTCACTCTGGAGGCTGCGGGTTCAAGTCCCACTGGGGGTCATGACCTTACCTCCTATGACACCAGTACTGGTTTTTCCAGGAAGCAGACTCAAGAGTGACTCATTAAGCTTAAAGCTTTCTTCACAATCAAGCTAAAATAGATTAAAATAAAGTAACTCTGGTCCCATCGGACAGTAACAATAGTTGTTTTATAATGGGATACCCAACGAAAATTTACTGACTGGGTAGTAAACTGCAGATTGCATTCAGACTGTATGATGTGCAGGCTGATCATGATCTGCATTGCTTGAAAACGCAGAAGCCTTTGCCGTAAGCAGAGTGTAAAGGTTCATTAACAACAAAAATTTACATAGTTAATGAAATTTGTATTCTACATCTGAATGCTGCATTTATTGTGTTCTCACTCTCTTGAGAACGCCATGGTAAATTTGGTTGCAATATATAATGAAGTTTAATTACTTTCAAGTAAAATTTGTGCAAACATTTTTCATTTAACACAGAAAAAGCTGCTTTCTGCTTAAAACTGCTTGCTAGTAATTACAAGCCCAGGATTGAATTAAATACAACTTCTGTCGGAAAAAAAAGTTCACAAAAGATAACTTTCTACTGAATCCCAGGAACACTATCTGCATGCCTCATATCCAAACGCAATAAACCCATCAAGTGTTGCACTGGCAAATTCTGGCATGCCACTATACTTTGGAAGTTTGTCAGAAAAATAATTTAGATACATGATTCAGGTACAGAAAAGAGTTTCTTAATGGAGTTTATCCAACTCATTTTTTTTCTAAATGAACTACACTTTTCCTTTTTTCATAGAATCAAAGAAGACAGAACAATTTCCACATTAAAATAAAAAGAATCTTACTGTTGATCAACAAAAATTTAATCCTATAAGTCCGCTGCCAGTACAAAAACAACAACCATACAGATGTATATAACTGTACTGATAATGTAATGTATTCCCTCCCTATCATACAAACAGATGCTGGCAGTAATATGTTACCTGGGCAATGATAAATTCCTACAGATTATTCTAATCAACTACTGTTTAGAACTATTAATTAATGAATTCCACAGGGACTTGTGTCTTATCACAAGAAACACTGTTTATTGCAAGGAACACTGTTGTGTTACTTCTCATTAGAGACAGTCCACAATTCATCAGTTCATTAACAAAATAAACAGAATTATGTCTTATTGGCATTTTCAGCTTTTCTATGCATGTCACATTGTTTTACTACCAGGACTATTTCAGCTGAAACTTTCTTTCTTTGCCCCACTCATGCTCAAAAGAATGCTGGCATCATTACCCACTCATGCCCAAATGAACACTTGCATCATTACCCACTTACACAAAAATGAACACTCATCATTTCCCATGTATGCCTACATGAACACTGTGATCATCCCCCACTCATGCCTAAAGAACACTGTGATCATTTCCTACTCATGCCTGAATGAACACTTCTGAGCTGAACCAGAATGTTTCCAGTAGACAATTTCCAGATAATCTTAGTCAAACTGTCTTACTGCATGCCAGCAAACTGAAAGGTTTAATGAAACTTTTATGATGTATGTAAGGTCAAACAGCATTATGTCACAACTCCCTGTGCTAAGATAGATAATGTATAAATAACAAATTAAGGAGCTATCTGTAAAAGACAACTGAAAATATATTACAATGTAATATCTCTCTAAGGGGTCACAAAATCTAATTTATTCTGTCTTGCAGGTTCTCTGTCTCAGACATCCATCTTCAAAACCAATCAAGGTTGCTTTATCAAATTATAATTGATGGAGTACAGTGTTTATCAATTCTTAATCTTTACCTCATCCATCTGCAGAAAATGTCAGGGATTGCCATCTACTAAAATTTGATTTTGTGATGTACATTTGCAATGAGTATAGCAGCAGGGTGCCAATTTCTCATATATGAGTAAAATTCACACCAGTGGCTCTGAGTTTTCGAGTTTTACTTGTGGATAAAAAAACACACAGTATCAATCTAATTATCTTGACCTGTTTTCCAGCACCAATGGGCAAAAGTGTTAACAAATTGGAGAGGAGGGTGTCACACTCTGAAAAAGGATCCCCACTCCAATATAATTATAAAGGGAGAAGTAGGCCAAAAGAACATTGGGCTCACAGAGGGGATTGACAATCCCTTGACTTATAATTGAAGGTATATATATTGTAAGCTACCTACACAAAATACCTGTTTCACTGAACACTCTCAGTTTTAACACAGATAAATCTACAAATCGATGACCTTGTAAGATATGCTTTCCATTTCTAATCTATAGCTATAAAGAGGAACATAAAAAACTGGCAAGTGTGGCTTGTTTCCTTTATCTTAATGGTAGAATACCCAAAATATCTGCCAAAATTCCTGCAATCAATAGTTATATCTCCCATGCCACTGCGAGAACACATCTTTGCTGTGATCCAAGAATTTTTACTTTCCAACCAAGACAAGCATTAGACATATCATTTCCTGGTTGAAAGTCTCACCTGATCACCTCTTAGATTAATCGCTGTATTAGCTACTTTAAAGTACAATAAAAATATTTCTGACAGAGTTATCCACTTGTTCTTACAGATATGTGTCATGATGGTAAAGTTAAAAGTAATATATGAATTGGTCAATAAGTGGACGAAGAACTAAAAGTTAGTTTTAAGCCTCTCATTTTCTATGCCTTCAAAGTTGGTCTCATAGAGTATAAAGAATAAATGTTTATATACAACAGTAATTATATATTGACCACAAGTCATGCGTAATGATAACATACTGATGAGCTTACATAATATAAACAAGAGGGCCAAGATGGCCCTATATCGCTCACCTTGGTACAAGTCCACTTGCCTGGTGGAAGATCACTAGATAATGTTATATACCAAATAAGTTTTCCTATATACGCCCTTGTAAAACAAATGATCCCCGGCAAGGTAATTTTGACCCCAGGGGCTAATTTGAACAAACTTTGAGAGGTCACTAGGCAATGCTACATGCCAATTATCTATGCTCCAGGCCTTGTGGTTTCAGAGAAAAGATTTTTAAGTTTCCCTTAAATAAGCCTATGTAAAACTAAGTGCCCCCCCCCCGGCCCCCCTTTGACCATCATAATTTGAACAAACTTGGTGGAGGTACACTAACCAATGCTACATGCCAAATAACTAAGCTCTAGACCTTGTGGTTTCAAAGAAGAAGATTTTTAAAGTTTTTACTATATAAGTCTATGTAAAACTAAGTGACCCCCCGTGCGGGGTCAATTTTGATCCGAGGGTCATAATTTGAAAAATCTTGGTAGAGGTCCACTAGCCAATGCTACATGTTAAATATCTAAGCTCTAGGCCTTGTGGTTTCAGAGAAGAAGATTTTCAAAGTTTTTCCTACATAAGCCTATGTAAAACTAAATGATCCCCCGTGCGGGGTCAATTTTGATCAGGGGGTCATAATTTGAACAATCTTGGTAGAGGTCCACTAGCCAATGCTACATGCCAAATATCTAAGCTCTAGGCCTTGTGGTTTCAGAGAAGAAGATTTTTAAAGTTTTTCCTATATATACCTACGCAAAACTAAGTGACCACCCCCTGCGGTGTCAATTTTGACCCGGGGGTCATAATTTGAACAATCTTGGTAGAGGTCCAATAGACAATGCTACATGCCAAATATCTAAGCTCTAGGCCTTGTGGTTTCAGAGAAAAAGATTTTAAAACTTTTTCCTATATATGCCTATGCAAAAACTAAGTGCCCACCCGCGCGGGGTCAATTTTGACCCGGGGGTCATAATTTGAACAATCTTGGTAGAGGTCCACTAGACAATGCTACATGCCAAATATCTAAGCTCTAGGCCTTGTGGTTTCAGAGAAGAAGATTTTTAAAGTTTTTGTGTCGCCCTTTCGGAGAAAAGGCGATACATAGGGATCGCTTTGTCCGTCGGTCCATCCGTCCGTCACACAAACTTAACGTTGGCTATAACTTTGCCATTTCTTAATCAAACTTTACAATTGTATTGCTTATGACAATAGGGTCATGATGCCACCAAATTTTGTACGTCAAAGTCATATTTGACAGAGTTATGCGCCTTCTTGTACTTAGATTTTGTCACGAAAACTTAGCGTTGGCTATAACTTTGCCATTTCTTATGATTTCTTCATCAAACTTTCAAATTGTATTGCTTATGACATAAGGGTCATGATGCCGCCAAATTGTGTAGGTCAAGGTCATATTTGACAGAGTTATGCCCCTTTTTATACTTAGACTTTTGCTATAACTTTGCCATTTCTTAAGATTTCTTTCTCAAACTTTCAAATTGTATTGCTTATGTCAAAAGGGTTGTGATGCCGCCAAATTTTGTAGGTCAAGGTCATATTTGACAGAGTTATGCCCCTTTTTGTACTTAGATTTTGTCACGAAAACTTAATGTTGGCTATAACTTTGCCATTTCTTAAGGTTTCTTCATCAAACTTTCAAATTGCATTGCTTATGACATAAGGGTGGTGATGCCGCCAAAGTTTGTAGGTCAAGGTCATATTTGACAGAGTTGTGCCCCTTTATATACTTAGATTTTTGCTATAACTTTGCCATTTCTTAAGATTTCTTTATCAAACTTTCAAATTATATTGCTTATGTCAAAAAGGTTGTGATGCCGCCAAATGTTGTAGGTCAAGGCCTTATTTGACAGAGTTATGCCCCTTTTTGTACTTAGATTTTGTCACGAAAACTTAATGTTGGCTATAACTTTGCCATTTCTTAAGATTTCTTCATCAAACTTTCAAATTGTATTGCTTATGACATAAGGGTCATGATGCCGCCAAAGTTTGTTGGTCAAGGTCATATTGACAGAGTTATGCCCCTTTTTACACTTAGATTTTGTCACAAAATTGTTGGTTATTCTGACAAAGCATAAGATGGCGACACAAGTGTTCTACTGAACACCCATCTAGTTCCTATTTGTTGCCATAGCAACCAGAGTTTGGCATGGAATGGAATTCTTTGAACAATTTTGGTAGAGCTTCATGCAAGGAACATTCCTGCATAGTTTTATCATTAGCCTAGAGGTTTCAGAGGAGATGTCATTTGAATCAAAATGTTGAGGGACGACGTACGACGGATGACGGACAATCATCGATCAGAAAAGCTCACCCTGGCGTAGCCAGGTGAGCTAACAAGGCTGAAAATGCAAACAAATACAATCATGTATATTGTAGAAATCTTTTGAAAAAGGTCAAGATTTCACCTTGTGACCTGCAGATAAATTGATAACATACCTGCAGCCCTGTAAACATGAAAATAATCCAACAGCAACTAAAAACAAACCTTTACCCACATCAAAGTCTGTTGATTACAATTATTTTTCTCACAGAAACATATCTGTACATAGATCTAATTGACAACATCTGACACCGAAACTGCATAACTGCCAGAATTTAACAAGTTAACTGTTAAGTACATGATTGTACTCTCATCCATTTCTTAGACACAACATGAGAACTACATAGCTTAAAAATTGCAGAAATACAAGAGGTCTAAATGAATTCCAATAAGCAAAACCATTGCTAAATACCTATTGTAGCAACTGAAGTTTTTCTGCTTCAATTTTAAGAAAATTTAATTACAAATAGACTTTCTGGGAAACACAGATTTAATTTTTCTTTCACTAGAACTCCTGATGTAATCCTGTAACTTCCAAGAATTGAAAATACAGTCGACTCTCGAAAACTCGAACACCCTCGGGGAAGCAAAATTTGTTCGAATTTTCGGTAGTTCGAACTTTCCGGAGTGAGCATGTCGGCCATATTGGAGATGGTACTAAAGACCGTTCTGTAAGAACGCCGTTCTGTCTAGAGTGAAGTGTACTAAAACCTGTGTAGGAACGTACTCGATTACTGAGTTTTGAGTGGAAGTTCTTTTATGTAAATCTTAATTTTCCCCGAATTTAATGCCCTGGCTATCCCCCCATTACTGGGGCCTTCACCAGGTTGCTCGACGTTAGAACTTTGTACACTATGTTCTGACATAATTGTGTGACATTGAAAAATCTAGATTTTATATAGCTTTATTGAATATGAAACAATTAACTCATTTTATGACAGGCGAACGATTGCCACAAACATAATCATAAGTGTTAGCACGCGCGGCAAACAAATACACATATCCTCGATTATTACCATGTGATGTCATTTACTCAATCAAGCTGGCACCTGTTCAATTTTCACGAGGTGTCAAAAACATGCGGCCAGCTGAATGATCAATTAACGAACGACACTGTTTGAACTTTCCGGAGTTATTCACACTATTTTATTTATGAGCGGACAATACTATCAGTTCGAAAGTTCCGATTATCCAGGTTCCAATTAACCGTAGTAGAACATATTGAATTTAGAAGGAAAAAATTCGGGACCCGAAAATGTGTTTGAATAATCGGGGGTGTTCCAATTATCCGGGTTCGAACTTTCGAGAGTCGCCTGTACCTTAATGTTAGTCATACTGTTGTTGATAAACAGTTGGAAAATGTGGAAAAAAAATTGTAGCCTGATGGAGAAATATGCAACCATAGACATATGTAAACAGGCAGATGCATGACCAATGTAACTGCAGACATATGGAAATAGGACCTTAGACAGATGGACATAATGCATGGCCACAATTCAACTGTAGACATATGAAAATAGGATGTAAGACAGATCAACAAATGCATGGCCACAATTCAACTGTAGACATATGGAAATAGGACATTAAACAGATGAACAAATGCATGACCACATTCAACTGTAGATATATGAAAATAGGACCTAAGACAGATGAACAAATGCATGACCACATTCAACTGTAGACATATGGAAATAGGACCTAAAATAGGATGTAAGACAGATCAACAAATGCATGGCCACAATTCAACTGTAGACATATGGAAATAGGACATTAAACAGATGAACAAATGCATGACCACATTCAACTGTAGATATATGAAAATAGGACCTAAGACAGATGAACAAATGCATGACCACATTCAACTGTAGACATATGGAAATAGGACCTAAGACAGATGAACAAATGCATGACCACATTCACAGTTTTGACTGGACTAAAGACAGATGAACAAATGCATGACCACATTCAACTGTAGACAGATGAAAATAGGACGTAAGACAGATGAACAAATGCATGACCACAATTCAACTGTAGACAGATGAAAATAGAACGTAAGACAGATGAACAAATGCATGACCACAGTTCAACTGTAGACAGACAGAAATAAGACCTTAGACAGATCAACAAATGCATGGCCACAATTCAACTGTAGACATATGGAAACAGGACCTTAGACAGATGGACAAACACAGGACCATAATTCAACTGTAGACAGATGGAAATAAGACCTTAGACAGATGAACAAATGCATGACCACAATTTATTTGTAGACATATTGAAATAGGACCTTAGGCAAACAAATGCGTGACCACAATTCAACTGTAGATATATGAAAATAGGACCTAAGGCAGATGAACAAATGCATGACCACATTCAACTGTAGACATATGGAAATAGGACCTAAGACAGATGAACAAATGCATGACCACATTCAACAGATTTTGTACTGTAGACATATGGAAATAGGACCTAAGACAGATGAACAAATGCATGACCACATTCAACTGTAGACAGATGAAAATAGGACATAAGACAGATGAACAAATGCATGACCACAATTCAACTGTAGACAGATGAAAATAGAACGTAAGACAGATGAACAAATGCATGACCACAGTTCAACTGTAGACAGACAGAAATAAGACCTTAGACAGATCAACAAATGCATGGCCACAATTCAACTGTAGACATATGGAAACAGGACCTTAGACAGATGGACAAACACAGGACCATAATTCAACTGTAGACAGATGGAAATAAGACCTTAGACAGATGAACAAACGCATGACCACAATTTATTTGTAGACATATTGAAATAGGACCTTAGGCAAACAAATGCGTGACCACAATTCAACTGTAGACAGATGGAAATAGAACAAATTAACAAATGCATGACCAGTGCAACTGCAGACAGTATATTGTTTTCATTACAATAAAGCATACTGTAGAAAAATTGTAAAAATGTCTTATTATGCTCAAAGCAGAAATGCTGATGACTTTTAATTTTGTAGTAGTTTCTTGTTTAAAAAACTTATGCAATATTGCATCCGTACAAAAAGATTACAAAAAGCAATGTTTAACAACTCATATTTTTAAACATGGAGTTTTGTTCAATTTTTTTCCATTACAAAAACAGAAATAAATTTTCTAAAGAAAATCACAGATTTAGTAACAACTCATTAATTTGAAAAAGAAAAGCAAGCAAAACCCTGTCAGTTTTAGATCTCCAAATTATGCAATTGCTGGCCTTCTTTCCACACCATCATTTTTTGTTCTATTTCACAAGCTTTGATCTGAAACTGTCAAACAAAATTCACACTTGTTCCTGCTTTCCCACTTGAAGTATCGCCCAGGGAAACATAACTGAAAGTTTATCACCTAGATTAAAGCAATTGATTGTCAAAATCTGTAAAGTATTCATTCTATGTATTCATGCTATATCAAACTAGAGTTATCACTGATTGTCTCGGTGAGTTACTGTAATGTGATGGGATGAGACAGTAAAACAATGGACCACTAAACAACCCAAAAAGACTTGACTTGGTAAGGTATGAGTAGAATCAGTTCTACACTCCAAGACACAACACGAAGGCCATGATGGTCCTTTATCTCTCACCTGAGCGAACCGAGAACATCAGCAGTAGATTAGCAAATCTGCATTTTTCTAAATAATAATTTTAAGATAATGACTCCTATATACCCCCCTAAACTTCGTTTTGGGGGTATCAAAACTGTGCATTGGAGCAGAGCTCTGTAAGCCCTTTTAGTAGAGGACTATCAGAGCAACAATCCTGTCACTTTTGGTTGAAATTGGAATTAGTTTAAATTTATTTATTTTTCATGGATTGTAGAATGTTAGTTCTCGCAACTTATATCAACTACTCTCAATGACTGCTTCCTGGAGTTCTGACCAAAATTTACACAGTGGTTAAGGAGATGTTGTTTAAAGCTTTGGTGGCCATTCTGTGCAGTGGAGCAGACTCATTTAAGCAATTTAAGTAGAGGACCATCAAAGCAACAATCCTGTGAATGTCATTTAAAGATTTTTTTTCTATCTAAAGTTCTGACTGTCATTTTGTAAAGAGGAGTGGTACCATATTTGATTTAAACAATTCTGATACAGGACCATCCAAGCAACATCCTGCATTTTGTTGAAATGGGCCCAGTGCTTAAGAAGAAGATGTACGTTTAAAGGTTTTTCTATCTTTAAATCTAGAGGTCATTCTGTGCAGTTTGAGCAATTTTGGTAGAGGACAGTCCAAGGAAACTGAAATTTTGTTACAATTGACTGAGTTGTTTGAGATGAGATGTGGTTGGAAGCAATTATTGATGACAGACACAGAATGGTCACAATAGTTCACCATGAGCACTTTGTGTTTAGGTGAGCTGAAAAAGAATGCAAAGCCTAAAATGACATTATTATGTTGGATTTGTACATCATACACAAGGTTCTGCTCATATACAGTAATATTTTAGGTTAATGTTAAAATACCCATACAAGTACCAATTTTCGTTTTCCACAAAGTAAAATGCACCTCTAAATGTCAGTTTCTACTGCTTTAATAATCTGATTCAAGTACACGCAAATGTATAAAATTAGCACAGACAAACCACATCAATTCAACTGCTTACAGAATGACTAACTAAAATATCAAAGCCCTTAAAAAGGTCTGAAAGTGTCTATACAATATTGCAAATACTGAATCAAAAGCACCAATTTTTCAAAATCCATTTAGTTTGGCGTCTCCATAAAATGCGAATGACTAAAAAAGCTTGTTTAAATAATGGTATTATGAATATTGTCACTGTCTGTATGTTATATTCTGAATATTGTCTCTGGAGAGACTTTCTGTAGCCTGTCTGCAGCAAGGCTTGCTATACTGCAACAGAGATATAAATATTGAATGCGCTTCAATTTGTCACAGAAAGTCGGAAAAAGCAATTAAGCTGTCACAGTGAAACCCTCTGGTGAATTTTACATAAAAAAACCTTTCTTTATTTTTACAGCTACATTGTAAACTTTAATCTGCTTTGAATGTCTGAAAGGTTTCCAAACAGTAAATTTTCTTTGATGCCATAAAATATTCAAATATATTTCATACCTAAAGCCTAAATGACTGAATTCAGCAACAAAAAGAGATCTTATGGGCTAAAACACAATTGCACACATTTATTTCAATTTGATTTCAACATGATGAATTTTCCAATTGCATTTTTGTGTTGATATAATTTTGCATTTTCTAATTTTGGAAGCAGAAATCTACATGTGTAATTAAATGGGATCGCAGTAAAACATTTATTTACAAAATTAATGTAGCTTTTATAATGTACTCATATTAAACGATGTTTTGATAATTAAAAAGATATCTCTCACCTGTTCCATAAGAAATTCCACCCAACAACCAATCAAAGGTATTTACACTGTTTAGACAACAACCTCTCTCTGATAACAATCTGAAGGAATCTTAGTATTGCTATTTCTGTTGAGGCAAATTACTGACAGCCCTAGTTACTGAACACTTCTTAAAATCCAATTTAAGACAAGGAAGGCAAATATACCAAACAGTAAAGGCTTCACAAGTAATGAATTAGTAATACTATCGTATTTGGAAATAGAAAGTGTACAGACATGAGCCAAGAACCCTGCAAACACTGGACACAGCCAGTACATCCATCAGTGCTAAGTGTGAGACTACCACAGTATGGGGCACAATACCAGTTCAAGGGGTATCAGCTACAATAGTATTTTTGGTAAGTTCAGATTGCCTTTCCCTGCTGGTGGAAAGTGATCCTGCTTTTTGGCTAGTGCAGATCATGATCAGCCTGCACCATTGTCAGAACCCACGGCTAATTCCTACCGCTTCTCTCCATCATATTCAATTGTGTAATGAATAGCCTGGGTTACCGAGGATGAACCTGCACATGATCAGTCTGATCATTATTTCCACTGTACACTATTCAGTCAATACGGTTTCACTGAACACCCCTTTGAATAAGTTAAATGGTACTGCCTAAATAGACAGAATGGATCAGTACATTTTAGAGGTTTAGAAAGGTAAAAATTTAAAGACCCCAGTCTCATGAGTGGCACCAATCACATTCTGTTCTATCAACATACTAGCATTCCTTTGAATGATGAATCCAATTACTTAGGTGGATTTGACAATAAAACTGCTGACTACACAGATTTCAACTGTGCATTTTTCATAGGACCAAACTTCTGTTTGAAATAAAATTTGGTTCCAGTTTTGTTAAGATAATGCTTTCATTTAATCAACAGACGAAACTCTGTAAATGTCTTTTATTCAGTAGGGAACAATTTTTTTCTTTTGAGTGACATTTTGATGAATATATCATAGTGATCTTATCTTAGAGCCAAAGGCTGGAGTGATTAATTTTGAAGCATCTATATGTACATGGCAAAATGTTATCAGGAAGTGTATCACTAAACTGCACCAACCACCTAAAGTAATATATATAAAATATGGCTACCATTTACATTATTACATTAATAATATCAACAGCATTAATGAGTATGCTCTTGTTAAATTATTTGGAAGTAGACAAGGGCAATTTTCAACAGTAAAGCATACTGATACCTATCATGATATATCCGGAAATGCATCACCCTTAAATCCTTCTTTGAGTATATGCAACAAGATGCCAATAGTTACTTACCAATCAAGGTATTATTTCCATATAATATATCCAAGCTACTATGAAGTTCAGTATGACTTAACTATGTTGCAGGAAACAATTCTACAATCGGTAACTTAAAACATACATATCACACCTTAAAAGACAAAATATTACACTGCAAAAATCACTTCAAGCTGATATTTTCCCAATCTTTTTCCATTATACATCACTAAATAGCTTTTTTCCGACTCAAAAAATATGCAATATTTCTTGTAAGTACTATAAAGAGTCAATTCATTCAAGCATTTATCTCCAAATCAACTTCACAGTACATTGTTAAAATAAGCTGAACAAATATTTAAATACATTGCGGCTTCAAGCAAATAACTTATAACAATATTTATCCATTCAAAAGAATCAAACCTAATCACAATCTGATTTAGTATTCTGATTAAAGCATTTTTTACCTAGATATAAATAGCAAACAAGGCAATTTTGAATACTGTTTTCTGCAATACTGAGCAACAATGCGGGCTACGCTACACCAGTATTACCCTACCCATTTCTACATTATTCATTTTAAAACAATTATTCTTCTTACCATAACACAATACTCAAATGACAACCGAGACTGGCATTGGACGTGATAGTCTTTTGGAACAATTAAAAACAAGAGCTGTCCCTCCCAAGTGACGAATGCCCCCGAAAGAGGTGCCTCACAGTCTGTGTCCTCTCCATGTGCTCAATAAATGTGCTTGTTTTTAAATCCTTCCATGCATGACAGAGTAATCATGCTACAGTATTCCATTACTTTAAACACTAAGTGTGACCTTGACCTTTGAGGTAGGGACTTGGGTCTTGCACGCACACATCCGCTTGATGTGCTAGACATTTGTGCACAGTTATTTTAAAATCCTTCAAAGCATAATAAAGTTATAGTCCGGACACAAATGTATGCAATTACAGGATTCCATTACCTATAAACTCTAAGTGTGACCTTGACCTTTGTGGTAGGGATGTGGGTCATGCATCGACACGTCGTCTTGATGTGCAGACTTTGTGCCACATTATTTTAAAATCCTTCAAGGCATGACAAAGTACAGTCCGGACATGAAGTGTGCATATATGCTTATATAGAGGAATCCATTACCTTCAAACTCTAAGTATGACCTTGACCTTTCAGCTAGGGAGGTGGGTCTTGCACGCGACACGTCGTCTTGATGTGCTAGACATTTGTGCCAAGTTATTTTAAAATCCTTCAATGTATGACAAAGTTACGTCCGGACTGAATGTGTGCAATATGCTTATATGGAGGAATCCATTACCTTCAAACTCTAGTATGACCTTGACCTTTGAGCAGGGGCGTGGTTCTTGACGCGACACGTCGTCTTGAGTGCTAGACATGTGTGCCTAGTTTTTTAAAATCCTTCAATGCAGACAGTTACAGTCCGGACCGAATGTGTGCATATAAGAGGATTCCATACCTTCAACTCCAAGTGTGACCTTCACCTTTGAGGTGGGATGTGGGTGTTGCACGCGAGACGTCGTCTTGATGTGCTAGACAGGTGCCAAGCTATTTTAAAATCCTTCAATGCATGACAAAGTTACAGTCCAGACACAATTTGTAAGTGGGGCACAGACAGCGGTCGCGGGCATTTAATACCACCCTCGGGGCAAAAATAATCATATATTCCCTTCAGTTCATTGATAGCATTTTCATAGACTGTTCATCAAATTTCTGTTCATCCTGCTTTTGATAGAAAGATGAAAATCACACCGGATAAACCTCCTTCGATAGAGCAGGAGCGACTGACAGTAGATTCAAAGTTTTTGAATCAAGGGTTTAGTGTTGTACACTGTTATTATGTAAAAAATTTACCAATTTACAGTTTGAGGCTGCCATGATTTATAAACTCAATCTAACATTGTTGAAGAAATGATTTAAAAATAGACAGCAACTTCCTGAATTCAGGTCTCCTCTGGAAATGACATATTTTCTTCTGAACAAAACAACATCATTTACAAAAGAATGAGCATTAATTCCCTTGACAATCAGACAGCTTAAGCACTCACAGTCATCAAACAGAGTTAAGTTGTAGTCATAGGAATAATTTAGGCAGAAAGTGCTCAAAATTTTCAAGATACCAGTAATAAGTCTTTGCCCCGCAACCACCATGCGGGATGACTATAATCACATTTAGGTATAGTTAATCACATTTAAATGGAAAAAAATCAAGATTTGAAACCGTTAAACTGCTGTTTTTTAACTCTTTTAATGACTTACTCTCTGCAGTACTTTATACTCTGAATTTGTTCAAAAAGTAAAACATGTATTTGTCATTTAGTCATGGCAGCAACTGGCTTACTTCATTGTAACACTGCACTTTTTTTTTACAGGAAGAAATAACACTGCGAAATTGACAATTTGATTATTTTAAGCCCAAACAACAGGAAAACCACATGCATTGTAAAGTATTAAAAAAAAAATACCTGCACAGACCCTAATCAAAATGTCAACAATCAACAAAATCACCACTTCAAAATTCCATTGTATGAAATTCCAATTAAGCAAGATACATATAATTATTTACATAGACAAGACATATTGAGGCCATTACTAAGGCTTTATATGAAGTCACGACTTACAAAATTGGATTAGTCAAGCTTGCTTGAGGAAATTTAAATCTCGAGTGTTTGATCAGACGAGAATTTAATAGAAATTTGACCACAAAATCAAATAAGCTATGTAAACAAACAAGAACTGAACTTCTGAATTAACTGGTCACCGTTGGGCATAATTTTTAAGAAATTTTGGAAAAGGAATTCGGCTGTGCTAGAGAACAAGTTTGCACAACCCAAATTATTGGATTTACACCTTCATTTGCACTCGAGACGTAACAAACACCTAACTGTAATTTGCATTCAAGGTTTTTGATAACAATGTTGCCCATGGCATATCAACAGTAGAACTTGATTTAGAATCAGGAAATAGCTGAATTCAGTAGACTCAGCTAGAACACAAAGTGATTATTCTATACTAATTCATTCATTCTTGATCGCAAAGTTCTTTCTCAGATTAATCCTCTTAAGACACTCCTGTTGATGGAATCATCCTAATGTGGCCTTATTTAAGTGTTAAGGACACTTCCGACCTTAGTAGGCCTGGTCAGGATCAAACCCTGGACACTGCAATCCTGTGGCAATATACTAATGCTGCTCAACAATGGCTTCGCACTAAGCAACTAGCCAGGGCTAACCTAAAAAGCTCAAAAAACAACACTCAGTTACTAAGGCAGAAATAGTCTTGGTCAAACCCGTCTCCAAATACATCAAAGAGTGCAATCAGTGAAGGGCAAATACAATAATGAACTTTACGTTATAATAATGCCTTCTCTTTATAAAAGAACTATGATAGCCATCATGTAATAATCAATTCTACAATATCCTGAAGGTATGATATCCTGTTTTTAATTAAAGAAAAAGAAAAATGGCCAAAGGCAAAACAATGGTGCTGTAACACTTTACCAGACTGGAATAACCTTCAATTTGTTTTGATTAATTTAGCCATCAATACAGTAAGTGTTTTCCTTCAGGTCTAACTTGATCAAATAAAATGGATATTTATGTTAAGTGATTTTCACCCAAACCCAGACTGTTTATGGGCAATAAATAATTCCCAACATGCTGTGATGGAAATTAGATTTGGACACAATAACTGTCTTTAATAAACTGGTCACTGGAAAGGTATATCTCGTTACTGCTTTAAAAGTTTTCAACGGAGCACAGGAAATTGCTCTCATGGCTTCTTTGCATACTCTTACAGTCATTAGTGTTTGACCTAGACTAGTTACTAGTCTGATAAAAATTATATTTTTCAATATACTATATTTCATGCACTTTTTCCAGTCTATTTTATATGATTTCGCTTTGTACACTGGGGCCTGAAATCGGCACTGGATAGTAGACTGGATCTAGAACAAAACTGATAGATATTTATTAGTAAAAGAGATATTTCAGGGCCTGGTGACCAGGCTATGTTTGACCCCATTTGCCCACCAATCGAATCGCTCTGATTTTCAAATAAACCTCTTTCTTTTTATTAAAACTAACTACTGAAATCACTTAATAAGAGTTCGCTCTTAACAGAAAGCACTTTAGCTCCGCCCACAATACATGTCGGTGGCTATATGTTAATGGTCAAATGAGGTTAAACACTAAGTAAGTTAGAGTTTATTAAGTCAAATTTTAACAATTAAGAAAACCTGGCCGCTTGCTACCGCTTGCTCCCATAGGGTTTCTTAATTGTTAAAATTTGACTTAATGAACATTAACTTATACATATAAATATACACTTTTTGGACAGTCTCCGGACAATGTTATACTATGTGCTTCAATAAAATGCAGCATAACATTGTCCAGAAAATTCTGAATAACTTCATCTGCACAGAATCTTTAAATTTCAATTACAGTTTTCTGAAATTAAATAAATTTAGGAAGGAAACTATTTGTTTCTTTGCTAAATAATCCGACAGCGTTAATTCAACTATACTTAATATTACAAACATTCAAATATGAATCTCTAAACGCACTAGATATACCACAAAAAGCAACAACAATAAATTTTCAGTCACAAATAAAGATATACAATGTACTAACCTTTTTCCACAATATTCCTTTAAATTTCATTGAAATCAATACATATATTCAGACAATAGTAAATTGTTATGTCTACAAATGTAAACGGTTTCTTGAAAATATAGCAGAGAAACTGACAACGATGACTTTGCAAAAAGCGGTTAATGGCGATCTAAGAAAACCCCTTAAATACATACCTCGACACTTTTATTATCCATTTTATATCAATTCTGTCAAACCCAAACCAGCTAAAACATTCGTACTTTGTCAGTTTTTATCCTTTTTAAGACAAACCAATGATTCTTTGCTACGAAAAGATATCATTTGTGTTATGTACAAAGCAAACTTGATGGATGAAATACTCCACAATAGTTAAAGGAATTTTATCTTGTTGAACTGAATAAACTTTATCTAAAAACAAACTAAGGTAATCCTTCAAACAAACAGATGAAGTCCCTTTACGAGATAGATTATCCAACACTATTGTGTATTGTATTAGACAAAATTACTATAAGGCAGAGTTTTAAAAAGGCAAAAAGAAAACTATAACCTTCTCCTTTAAATGCTACTGTTGCTTCGCACTAATATGGCACAAAGTAACCGCAACTATTGGACTTGTTACACGCAACGAATGACAATTACTCCCGCTACATATCTAAAATGGACTTTTCTTTTCAATTTCGACAGTACCATTAACTGTTTATACTGTTCAATAAGAAGCTCACTGAAAATTTCGTGACTGAATAGAGAACAGTGCAGATCATGATCAGTCTGTACAGAGGTGAAGTCACGAATCATGATCTACACTGATTGCAATGGCAGGATATTTGCAGTCAGTAGGATGAAGGCTGACAGAGCTTAAACATAGAAGACTAAAACTAAATTTAGCGCAGAAAATGATCAGGGAAATAAAAGCCACACAATCTAGTGGATGAGTAATGAACCTATAGGATTTAACCCAGCTTTTGTCACAATCATTATAGCAAACAAAGTACATGTACCACTTTTAGCTTTCATAAGTGACCTGTCTTTAGGATTGTGAAGTAAGTCACTGTGATCAGGCAGAATCATGATTTATCAGAAAAAGGTTAACTGTAGGTAGTAGAAGTGAGAGTCGGGTGGGGACTCTAAGCACCAAAAACAAGAGCTGTCAGTAGGACAGCGCGCTCGACTTTTTTAGTGCTTGCCAATAAAACAAAACTTTGACAGTTAAGGGCACACAAGACTTTAACTAGGAATTTCTAAGTACAAATCAAGAAACATTTTCACAGAGTTATCTTCTCTTGCTTACAGATAGGTCTCATGATGGTACATAAGTACTCCAACTTTCAAAGTAATATCTCAAATGGTTAAGTCAACAAGTGGACAAGAATGAAAATTTTAACTGAGTTTCTAAGACAAAACGGGCCATAATTCCATAAAATCCTTGACAGAATTACCTTCTCCTGCCCATGTTTTGGGATCATGATGGTAAACAAGTATTCAAACTTTCAAAGTAATATCTCGAACAGTTTAGTCAAAAAGGGACTGGTACAAAAACTTTACCAAGATTCTAAGTCGTATAGGGGCTTAATTTTTAAAACAAACCTCACGGTTACCTTCTCTTGCCTACAGATGGGGGTAATGATGTAAACAGCTCAAAGTTTCAGCAAATCTCAAAGGGTTAAGGCAATAAGTGGATTTACCCATATTCAAAGTATTTTCTAGTAAGGGCTAATTTGTCAAAAACCTTGACAGAGTTATGTACTCTTGTCTGTTGATGTAGGTCATGATGGTAAACAGTATGGTTAGTTTCAAAGCAAACCTCCAATGGTTTTGAAATAAAGTGAGGTGGTACAAAACTTAACCAAGCTCAATACCTTTCTAAGTCAAAAAAGGGCCATAATTTGCCAAAAACCTTGACAGAGTTATGTACTCTTGTCTGTAGATGGAGGTTATGATGGTAAACAAGTATGGTAAGTTTCAAAGCCATACCTCCAAACTTTTGAAAAAAGTGGGGTGGTCGAAAAACTTAACCAAGGTGTGACGCCAACGCCGACGCCGGGGCGAGTAGGATAGCTCCCCTTTTCATAGAAAAGTCGAGTAAAATCCCACTTTGGATTAAAGGAACATGGTGCACAAGACGGCAAGCTAGATGAATGTCACTTTATCTGCAATAGACAGTATTTCACACAAGTTGTAATCAGACAGATGGCCAATTATGGTAAAGTAGGTTGTTAAATGAGCGAAAGTCACTAAATTCACTGTGGGCATTACCAATCAGAACTAGGTAAATCATTTTTAAATTGCAACCATGACAGATTTACTACAGTACAATAAATAAAACATAATTTCATGATGACTGTAAAGTGATAATTAACATACCAACCTAGTTAATATTCATTTAGAGCATGGAAAAATATTGAACAAAAATTGACAGAGTTGGTAGTCCATCAAAAATACCAAATATATTGAATGGAGTGAAATTAAAACAATATATATATTAAAACTTCATATGGGAAACTAACCCCTTCCCATAAAATTTGTATTTCCCAACAAGGCAAGAAAAGATCACATTTTCAAGTTTTTCACCATCTTACAACAAACATCTCAGGTTAATACATTCAATTAATTCTCCCTTTAGCCAATATAATTATTTCAATTACAACCCCCATACAACTACAGTGAGTTAAATTATAGTTGTATCAAATCATCATCGTAACATGTAAAGGCCTTAGTAATAATATATAGCTTTATTCTTTGCTCCCTGGAACGAAGAACTTACATGGACTAAAGCTCTGAGCTGTAGAAGTATTGCCAGCATGACCTAATATTCACATTATGAGAGGCAATGCGCATGCCTTGACATAATGATGAAATAGCGACCATGTGACAAGATCTTGAAAATAAAACTTACATCTTGGTTTCCAATAAACAATTGAAAGTAATAGTTTATGTTGTGACACACTGTACAGGAATCACAGAATTTTGTCTTTACAGTAGTCTAGGTTATTTTAATCTGTAACGCCACACTTCTTCACATATCTTTAAACTTTTAAAATGGTCAAATGGCGCCACAACATTTCCTACAACTTTACTTACTGACACTATCTTTTCATGACTTTGATATTTCAAGAAACAAGAAATGGGAACTTACTGCTTTCGTATCATATTTAATTGACAAGACAGCCATGATAGCCCTAATATAACTTATAAATCGCAGACATTTTTCTACATTAATGTAATGGAAATTGACTCACTCCCCCAGACTGCCATGATTTTTGATAAATGAAAATTTCAGATCAATTATGATAGAGCATCACATAAGGAACAGTTCTGTTAAATGAGTTCATTTCTGACCAATGATTTCTGAAAAGATTTTACAGCAGTATCAGCAATGCCCTCTATTGGAACAGCTTGCTCTATTCTTCCAACAGTCAAGCTATCAAACAAACAAACAAATATTATAACTACATACTAACATCACTAGCTACTGATAAATTAAAGAATTTCTTAAATCAATAAACTGTCACAAGACCCTCATTTTCTAACTTAACTCTTACGTGACAAGCAGCAACAGAATTACTAAGTAGCTTAGGGATACCACTACGGTATGCTAATGCTTCTGATCATAATATCATAGGATGGCATTAGAAAAGCTCATTTTGCTTTTACTACAAACTATTTTAAGGACCTATCCAAATATGACATGAAAGTTTCATGAAAATCCTTAAAGGGCTTTGGGAGATTTAGTCACATGACCTTTGAACCTAAGAGTGACTTTGACCTTTTTCATCATGGCGAAATTAATGTTTGACCAAAGTTTGATGAAAGAGTAAAGGAGATATAGTCTGGTGACATTTGACCATTGAACCAGCTTCGTTCACTCCCTGAAGATGAGATTAACATTCACTCAAAGGTTTCAAGGAAATAACTTAAAAGGTTTTGGGAGGTATAGAAACATGACCTTTGACCCTAAATGTGACCTTGAGCAGGTTTGGATGAAACATATATTGCAGGTAGCATCCACAAGGTGAACATTTGGCTAAAGTTTCAAAGAAATCCTTCCACGGGATGAGGAGATATGGTCTTTTGACCTTTGACCCTGAAATGTGATAAAGATGTTCTAAAGAAGTTATTTCAAAATTAGGCTATGCATGTAGAAATTACAGCCCAGCCACAAAATACCAGAATACACCTCTGACCACACCTGATATAGTACAGTAAAATTTGGCACCTAGTACCCTGTAGTCAGTCCCTTGTTACTACCTAATAGGAAAACCTGCCAGGTGGCAAACCCTTTAAACTATGATGATCAAAGGGTCTCAAAGGGTGCTATATAAGATTTGTTTCACTGTATTGAGAACTTTTAGGAAAAGAATTCTCAATTTCTATTCAAGGAGTGTGTACAATTGAACAAAACACTTCCTTGCCCTGTGACAAAGTCAACTAATGCCATACAACATTTTGAACATATTGATCAGCCAAACAACTAAAGCTATCAGCATAATCGTCCCTTGACCAAGTCATCACTGAATAATGGTATGCAAACATACATAACTTGGAACTGAGCAGGACAATTTGTTCAACTATGAACAAAGATTACTTCTGCTAAAATAAGAAAGTAAAAGCTTAGGCAAATCCCACAGACATAATGTTGATGTATTTAAATGGCTTTTTAGTTGATCTCTTAAAGCCGTTTCTGTAGGAACAAAGTAAAGTCTGAAGCTGTAAGGAACACCATGGCTAGACTGAGATAAAGAGTAAAGAGATTCAAATACTCTGCTCCATTATGATGATGGTATGAATAAACTTTTCAATGATGTAATAATACAAAGACAGTAGCTCTCATTACTGCTATTTCTAAATTCTGACAGTCTCGAAGAAAAAGCTGCAACTTTTATGCAGTCTATTGGGAAGTTTAATGAATGCAAATGCAGACTGCAGGAGGAAAATGCAGTTTTAACATGTAAGTTTGACAGATTCATTTCTCAGACAGCAAAACAACTTGAAGACATGCAATGACTGTGTCTAATTTACACTCACAAGCCTTGCCGTGAGGAAACCAACCCTTGACCAGAATGAATCAGCATTATCCATACAGTCTTTGCTGATCAATCAAAGACAATCTAATTTTAACAATATCCGTGGGGATAATATAAAAACCAAAAAAAGACAATCTATGAAACTAAAGCATTACTGTGATTAACAAGTAGCCTATCTTATGACACATTAACATATTCTAGAACTACTAAGGTCTCAACATCACCTTCTGATTATGCCAAACATTCACAGTGAATTGTTCAGTGTCTGAAGTGTACACAGGGCTAGATGGACCTATGTAGTGCTAGAATGCATCGTCGCTAAGATGGCTACTTTCATATTTAAGCTACACATTTCATTTTTTTAACTTGTCTTGATTTACTTTTGTTTAAAAATTTTTTTAATCCCTTCCCCCCCCCCTAAAAAATAACAGACTGCTTCAGTTCTAACACCATTTTCATTCAAGTGATTCACCCATTACCACTTAAAATGTAGACGACCGTGCTCAGTTACAAGAAAAGCTTAAAGCATTTGGCTTCAAGTTTTAATAAAATTTAATATCATCTACAGTTCATTTAGGATAATATGATAGTGATAAAATAAATAATTGGCCTCTACTGCTATGTCACTGTCACATTAAAGTGTCATTATCCTAACTTCGCAGGGCTAATATATTTATTGTTCCATTTTCACATCTTTTCTTTCATTTTTTTTCAGTGACTATAAATAACTAGATGGGTGTTCAGTAGAACACTTGTGTCGCCCTCTAACACATCAGAATAACCAATAATTTTGTGACAAAAAAGTACAAAAAGCGGCATAACCCTGTCAAATATGACCTTGACCTACAAAATTTGCGACATCATGACCCTTTCGTCATCAGCAATGTTTGATGAAGAAATCTTAAGAAATGGCAAAGTAATTATCACAGCCAGTGTTATGTTTTTGTGATGGACTGACGGACAAAGCGGTCCCCATGTATCACCTTTTCTCTGAAAGTGCGACACAAAAAATTGATTTCTTGTGCAATAGTACTCCTTTTATATAAATTCAAAATTTACACATCAATTACAATGTTCAATGCTATCCTCTAAAACATGACAAGATACAGACAACAAGAAACAAGACGTCCCTTCCATTACCATATGTATATACTTGTGAATAATCAAATCAAATCAGAATTCAGAATAAAGCCATATAACTCCTAACATGAGGTTTCCTTGCCTGGCTAAGTAAATAAGTTAATATATTCTCTTGTATCAAAAATACTAAACTAATTCTTCAGGAGCTAATTAAATTGCTTTGACAGATGTAACGTACTTCTCTCAAAAACCGTTAAGGAATTGACGAGAAAGTACAAAGTAAATCTGTTATTTAATGGTAAATTCCGTGTTCAAGGACACAAAACTGTCGCCATAAATATGGAGATTTCCCTCTGGTCAATATGACAGTAATTACTTTGCATAATTAATGAGTACAATTACATTAGTTTCTGACAATATTACAGCTCATGCATTAATACTATTGTGAACAGTGATTACACATCTTATATATAATACAAATGTATTCATTATCTCTACTTGGTTCATCTGAAGCCAAAGGTTTGCCATAATGGTTCAAAGTTAGATCTTAAAATGGAGGGAAGTATATCAATACTGCCAAAACATGGTACATGTAATTCCAACTTTAAGAAACCTATTTCACTGGCATTCAGCCTGGCATTCAGACCTTATATTTACATTTCGTTTGACCATTCTATTTGTGATTATTTGACCATATATTTCTTACAATATCACTCCTGTTTCGTGTTGTAGCATAGATTGCCAGATGTACACGAGGAGAGTCATGCTAACAGGTATTAAAAGGCTACAGAGTAATGAATTTAATTTTTTTTTATAAAAACAAAAAATAATAATTATCTAGCATGACTCAGGGTAAGAAACTGTATGAAAACAGTGAAACCATTGCTATTCAAATTTGCAAAATATCTAGATTTCCATTCATTGAAATAAGAGAATTCATAAAATCATGTCAAATTTCTGTAACTTTTAAATTTCCTCGTTAACTTTAGATGAGGACTGTTTGAGTCCATTTGTTTAAATTCCCGAGCTGCCTGACTGGCAAATTGCAAAATATGTGAAATAATCATGGGTGTGAATAGTAAAAGGCTGTTTCTTCCTTCTACATAAGATACTTTTGTACCCTGATATGCCCCAACCCAACATGTTAATTTGGACATAAGACTCTTCCCCTCACTGTGTGAAAATGCTATAATTCTTGATATTATAAATTATGCTCATTTTTTTTAGAAAATAACTTGCTTTTGTAATGCAAATCCTAAAAGTACACTTATCCAAACCCTGACAACCTGAACCACCAGAGGCTTGCCAGCAAAGTAGTTCTTCTTTAGCTTAAACCTCGGCAAAAGGAATAAAGTTAACCTTCACAAGATGAATATAAAAATGAATTTTAAAAAACCTCCTGGCATTGCCTGGCAGAAAAAAATATGTCCTTATAACGTACAGATTGTGTGATATTTGAGGAAAAGGGTGTTTCAAACTGGGTCTTGGTATTTTAGTAGAAATATAAGAAATAATTACTTTTCCTAACATTTACATGAAATCAAATTTCTAACATTAATCAAATTTTTAGATATTGCATTTGATTTTCAGAGAAATGTTCCACTATGGTGTTACAAAGTAGACTCACAGAAAACAATGATTTTGATGAAAAATTATAAAATTTTGAAATGCTGTGTTCTTCAGACTCGGAAGTACAGTTCAATACCTCGGGTGTTCTTTCATGCTTGTAGTAAACATAATGAGTGAACAGGAAAGCCACTTTGTAGCCAAACAGACTCGTATACTCAGAAATTATATGTGAGCCACTTGCTGTCAACACTTTCAGTGCTTTGATTACAATAGCATGACAATATGCAACAAGAGCCATGTTACACATGGTTAATCCCCCCGCCAGGAAGAAGTTACCAGAAGGTTGTACTTTCGTACATTTTACTTGGTGAGAGGAAATCCTTAAAAAGCCGTATAGTTATGGTCATGCTGAGTACAGTTTTCAAGTAAGTGGAAAAAGAATAAGGCAATGAAGAGAAGGTTTGCAAAATTATATTAATGTTCATTATCAGTATAGGTATGATATTTTTCTACTTGACTAAAAGTAGGCAAGGTAGAGTTATTGTTCTTGCACACTGCACTTCCTACCAATGTGCTATGTCAGTGTATTAAGTTTGAAGTAAATCCCTCAAGTACTTTTGGAGTTATGCTCCGGACAAAGTTTTTCAAGTAAATCTGATAAAGGGGAATAACTCTAAAAGTAGGCAAGGTAGAGTTATTGTTCTTACACACTGCACTTCCTCCCAATGTGCTCTGTCAGTGTATGAAGTTTGAAGAAAATCGCTCAAGTACTTTTGGAGTTATGCTCCGGACAAAATTGGGACGGACGCACGGACGAAGACCATTTCTAATATCCCCTTCGCCTTCGGCGGGGGATAAATAAAAAATTATAGTACATAATTTAACAGTTGATAATTTGTGAATATCAGCTGGGCTGGCATTTTGCCAATTTAGGAACTAGCTACTGCTATATATTTCAATACAGTTGAAGCCAATCTTTGAAATTCTAGCAAAATGTTGTTAAACTGTCAAAATACAAAGAATAAAACTGAAACTTTATAAATAATTGAGGCTGCATTACATCCATTGACAGTACCCTGGATTATGGTATCTCCAAATATTGCCATCTCTTGCAAAGCAATTTATAAAACTCACAGTAGAATTGATGTCAAATCAAACCTGACAAACTTGTTGACATATTGGACTTTCTCAGGAAATTAGAAAATTACTGCACACAAGAACAAATGTTTCTGTCTAGCTCTTCTAATCATGAATCAGCATTCTAAACATGACATTGCCTGACAAATCTATTACATCATCACCACTGCAGCAGACTGATTTGTATCGGTATCACAATCATCATCAACATAATCATTAATATAATCATCAGAATAAAAGGAGACTATTAAACAAGAGGGCCAATATATGGCCCTTTATCGCTCACCTGGCTACCACTGGCTATAATACAAGGTCAAAAATGGTGTTGCAGAAAGGGTAAAAATTGACCTGGGGTCCTGATTTGAACAATTTATGTAGCATTCCACTACCAAATGCTTCATTTGAAATACCAGGCCTTGTGTTTGAGACAAGAACATTTTTAAAGTTTTCCCTATAATTAAGTCTATGGGAACCAAGTGACCCACCCCCCTCCTCTGGGAAGTTTAAAATCCAACCAAATCTTTTTACTTAAATTCTTCTGTAGCAATTCAAAGATTACAAATGAGTTCTATTATGGTGCATTATGAAAAATTACAAAGTCATTATTAATAATAACTAACCAAGTCTGCAAAATATAATGTTGAATAGAAAAAGTTGCAAAACAATTAAACAAATACAAAATTCTTAAACCTGTCAAAAAGAATGTCTGTTCTAATCTCTAAGAAAAGATATTTTAGATCATTGTGGAAAACCATGTTGTTTTTTACAGGTCCGGGACGAGTCTCTGACGTTATTGATGTTGCAAATCATGTTACCCCACCCACTTTGGCAATACAAAAGAAGTTATTCACTTGTTTTATTATGCGGTTTTACAGTGATGTCATGCTAAAAATACACAATCTTACTTTTCAAAATTTATTTCCTATTGAAATTGATAAATATCTTATCATGTTTGAAATTGATTTACGTATATTTCGAAAGGAAAAACAAGCAACTAATGTCTGCCAAGTTCAGCCAGATTTATCGAAAAAATGTTTTCAGTTGCACCGTGCGACGGAAGGCTATAAAAGCTGGTCTCCTGCTCCAGTCTTCGGATCTGTGTAATAATTAGCCATGAAAATATTTTTTCATAATATTTATTTATTTTTTAATACATATGACCATACGTGACTTTAGAAAAGAGCCTGCAAAAATATGGACCAGCCGATGCTAAAAATGGGATAAACTAGTTATGGTTATTGATCACTAAATTCCCTCTAAAAGGCCATCCCCAACATTAGCAAAGTAGAGCACAACAAAGTACAGTAGAAACAACTTACAGCTGAGAAAAGCAGAGCACAACTTCGCACAAGGGAAGTGTACAGCTCAATATAATTATGTAGTACAATAAAGTTAAGCACAGCATAGAAGTTCAAAACAAGAAAAACTGTGATACAAAGTATCACAGCCGGCCAACAAACAATAATGCCATGTAAATATTTTGGAAATTGGTGATGGTTGATATTGAGGCATGGCCCCAAAAGAACTCGAGGAAACCAATTCTGGTTGAACAAGCAAAACCTGACACGACACCACATCTACTGACTGACCTGTAGTATCGAAACTTTACTGTTATCAAATAATATTTATACAGTATGTCCAGGAATGCTCTATAGACCTGGTATGTCTCGATTTTTCATGACCATTATCCTTCTTAATTTGACATGAATGAAGATTTTTATGATTATTTCTCCTAAAATATTCTAAAATGGTTAAAAAGCTAAAAATGATTATTAAAACAGCAGAATTTTTTTTTTTAAAAATGGGTGTTGATGGGATTCGGACTCATGGATTCGTAAAAGTACACTAACACAAAAGTGTATGAGCTAATGGCTTTATCCATTACACCATGGAGTCAGACATAAAGGGAACGGAAAAAATAGCTAAGAAAATATCATATATATTTAACAAGAGCTGTCAGTAGGACAGCGCGCTCGACTTTTTAGTGCTTGCCTACAAAACAAAATTTTGACAGTTAAGGGCACACAAGACTTTAACTAGGAATTTCTAAGTACAAATAAAGAAACATTTCACAGAGTTATCTTCTCTTGCTTACAGATAGGTGTCATGATGGTACATAAGTACTCCAACTTTCAAAGTAATATCTCAAATGGTTACGTCAACAAGTGGACAAGAATGAAAATTTTAACTTAGTTTCTAAGTCAAAAAGGGCCATAATTCAAATAAAATCCTTGACAGAATTACCTTCTCCTGCCCATGTTTTGGGATCATGATGGTAAACAAGTATTCCAACTTTCAAATTAATATCTAAAACAGTTTAGTCAAAAAGTGGACTGGTACGAAAAACTTAACCAAGATTCTAAGTCAATAAAGGGCCTTAATTTTTAAAACAAATCCCTGACAGAGTTACCTTCTCTTGCCTACAGATGGGGGTAATGATGTTAACATGCATTCAAAGTTTCAAAGCAATATCTCAAAGGGTTAAGGCAATAAGTGGATTTTACCCATATTCAATGTATTTTCTAAGTAAAGAGGGGCATAATTCTGTCAAAAACTCTTGTCTGTTGATGTAGGTCATGATGGTTAACAAGTATGGTTAGTTTCAAAGCAATACCTCTAATACTTTTGAAATAAAGTGAGGTGGTACGAAAAACTTAACCAAGCTCAATACACTTTCTAAGTCAAAAAAGGGCCATAATTCTGTCAAAAACCTTGACAGAGTTATGTACTCTTGTCTGTAGATGGAGGTTATGATGGTAAACAAGTATGGTAAGTTTCAAAGCCATACCTCTAATACTTTTGAAATAAAGTGGGGTGGTACGAAAAACTTAACCAAGGTGTGACACCAACGCCGACGCCGAGGCGAGTAGGATAGCTCCCCTTTTCTTCGAAAAGTCGAGCTAAAAAGGCCATCAAAGAATATTCAGTCGACTGCACTTAGTTTCTATAATGTCAAAGGCTGTGTAAGTGGAAAAAGCAATCATATATCAATTTTTCGCCTGAAACGTGAAAAGCGCTTTTTTTCTATTTTTATCAGCGTAGATTGCGCCCTCTATGAAACGAACGACAAGGCCATCCTTAAAAAATTGTTTGTTTGCCCTAACGCGACCCAGAATTTTTTCAGTGGGTAGGTAGGTAGGTCTTTTTTTTTTTTTAATTTTTTTTTTTTTGGATTTTCAGATGTTTTATAGATGTTGTATTAACTTGGTATTAACTAGGTACATACATTGACATGTATGTTGTATCTTAGATTAATAGCTGACATATTGTACACTTAATATTTGCACCTTTCTTGTCTTAATATTTCTCTATTTCTTCTGTTGTATGTACCTATTGGCTATTAGCACCCCACTGTAGAATGCTATTAACCTGCTTTGTAACATATCTGCATGGGTGGTGGTTTGCACATTATCATTTTAGCCATAAGCCAGGCTCCCAAAGTGCTTAACATGACTCATTCCAGAAGTGCTTTAATAGTGTTGTAAAATCATTCAAACCGTAAATTTGAAGAAATTATTAAGCTATAGAATGTCAAACAACTCAGTGTCCGAGTGAGCCTTGTATTTGGACCTGTGGCCAGGTTAGGAACAGGTTCACATAAAAAATCTATAAAATTTGAACTTCAACATAGGAAAATTAATTTGTACCACTGTAAAAATTTAATTTAATTATGCGAGAACATACAAAATGTTCAGATAATATCAAATTGAGTGGAATTTTTTCGTCTGACATTGCCAGGTTTAACATTTAGTTCTGGCTTCCAAAACTCTAAATGCCGCTATTTTGATATTTCGTTTTTCGTCAGGTGCAGCTTTAGAATTTTTGATCAGCACTACTACAAATCCTTACCAGAATAACAGAGCATGCAAATTTTCATCTAATGTACGTTGAGTAGGGAAATATGGTCATGTTTAGGTCATATATTTATTAATTCATATTTTCAAACCAATTACGATGTTCTACAACCAATGTTGACTACAAAAACATCGATTTTTCAAACATGAATCATTTTGCTTACATTTACAACGGACTTTCGTATGACGCAATCGCACTTATTTTTCATGTAGTTCAGAATGCTTGATATTTCCTTTTGATTAGTGTTTAGATGATATAAAGGACGAGTGTAAATATAAAATAGCATTTACCACTTAGTCTATGTTTTTTAATTTGAAAACAAAATTACTTTATTTTCGACGCGGTACATAACCTGAAAAGTGTTCGCGCCAAAACGCACGTGGTCATGTAAATAAATAAACTTTCCCTGATCGTGACCGCAATCGGAATCTTCGGCGATTTCCCGCAGATATCCTTTTCCAAAGGTTCGTGGGAATGGCCACGTGATAATTGTCAAATCGTCAAGATGGCTACCAATATGTGAAAATTCTGACCTGCTCGAAACTTTCGTTTTGCTTTACGCTAAATAGATACAATTTGATGTTCAAATTTCGCAAATCAAAAGATTATAGTCTTATTAATAAAATTATTTATTCTTTTCATTCATTTCATATGAAATACTAAAATGCGAGCGTGTCAGATTTCTGACACGATTATTGGTACGATTTCCCAGCGGAGTGAGCTTCAGCGTACACGTCAGGGGTGCGGAATTCCTAGCCCGACACGGGTTTTTCTGCCCAACTTGTCCGCGGACAAGTCAAAATTCGAGAAAAATGAAATGAATAATGTAAGACAGTCCCAAGTAATCCAGCCAGGAACCGCCCGATTTGTTTGCAGTTTTATGAAAACCAACATTAATACACCTGTAAAGGCGACCTGTTGAATCAAAATCCATTGAATTACAAAGTTCGAATCAGACGTATTTTCGTTGAGAATACTATCACGGCGTTATGTTTTTTATTGTTTCAAAAAGAATTGTTATTTCTTATCAGAATCTAAACTATTTATCAACTTTATGTTGACTTACAATATATATTTCCATTTAAAGTAAGCTGTAATTGGTCCCTTAGCATTTGTCACCAGCGGTAGGTGTGGAAAATGTGGCCTGTCGTAAAGGGTGACGCAAAACTGTTTGCAAATCCAAGCTATGTGACACCACTGACTGAGTAATGTTTGTCAATTTGTGAATGCAAACAAATATTTATCAATTAACACTGTTCTTCAACTGTTCTTTATAAAACAAAACGCGGGTTCCAGCGTGTTCGTGTTTTTGTCATTTATTGTTTCAGCAACTGTCAAAGTCAACGTTTTTCCAGTAATATTTATTTTAATGAATAACATTTGCCGAATAAATTATTTTAACTGCAACCTCCTCCATCATAAAAGATAAAGCTGCAGGTGTCACAAGATCAAAAAACAATCGCCGACGCTATATTGTACATGTGAGTTTTCTTTGATCTTCGAGAAGCACGTGGCATCAAAAAGACCGAGATATTTGACAGTTCGAGACATGTAAAAGTAGCTCTAGACAATAGTCTGATAATTTTGGATTATAAAAATAATAGTTTGGAATAAATAATGTTATGAGTAAGTTTTGTTTTTGGTGATAAAATATATTGAACACGCTTTACAAAATGTACGTCGGTCGCCAAATCTTTTTGAATTAATATGCATACAACAGTGTGGACACATTTCTACTGAATATAATATATCTGATTTTTATTTCCCGTAAACCCGTCGTTAATTTACGTGTAAAACCACTCGGAGTGTCGCAAATACACTCCCGCGAAGTGCCGTAATATTTCTCCGTACTCCAAGTCACTTCAGGCACTCCCAAGCTCACTCGGAAGTCCGAGCTTTGCAGAATCCTCTAGACATGTACTGATTAGCATATAAAATAAAAATCTTAACCTGGTCCTTGTTTGTTTCACATAATTTGGTTTTAATGTTGAAATCTGGACAGGTGAATTTTGACCTCGGACAAGTGAATTTTTACATCTCACTCGTCCGCGGAAAAGTGAAAAAATAAAGGATTTCCACACCCCTGCACGTTCTGTCAAGCATAGTCGAGGATACTTACGAAAGAACTACAGAAAAGAAATACCGGAAAGATGGAAAATGACAAAAAACGGAACGGTTTTTCTCGACGGCAGAAAATTTTTTTTGGGGCCTTCAGATCCAAAAAAAAAAGTCAGTCAGGAGGATTTTCATCAGTCGGTCGCGTTAGGGCAAACAAACAATTTTTTAAGGATGGCCCAACTCAATTACAAACGACAACTCTTGCTTTTCCAAAAAATTGACTGTGTCTACAGTTTTCATCTCAGGAGTACCTCAATATTATAATGAAGAGAGACACATATGTTTGATCTAGTGCTAAATTTACTCACCACCTATAAATATAGCGGGCCGCTGCTGCAGCCCACAATAAATTACAGCAATACCAGCTATTACACAAATACAATACCACAAAGTTTTCCATCCTTGATGAGCAGTGCACATTTGAACATTTTATAGGAAACATTACAACTTAATTGTCTACATACCCAGCAAGAATCCCTGACACTTCACAACTGAATAGATGTGCAAGCAATTACAGCATCCAATATATATAACAGAAACTCAACACTCCATCATCTAACTGAAATACTCACCTGGGAATAGCATATTGTATCAGATTTAATACCTGCAGGAAATTGTCAATAATTTTCTCAGCAGTCTACTATATCAGCAAGAATTAAATTACACAATTTAAGTGAGCACTTGAATAGTTTGCTATTTTACCTAAAATAATTCCAAAGCTCTGACGTTCTTTTCTTCAGAAGCACTTGCAATCCAAATTTCAATGACTGTACAGTCTGAATATCCTTTTTCGCAAGGCTACATCCAAATTTTGATTAACAATCTAGCAAAGCAAATGTCACCTTTCAATAAATTATACCATTAACAACCAAGGCGTAACCACCAAACCAAAATTTCAATTTTAAATCAACTGCAAAAACATCACAACAGCAAATCAATGTTTAAATTGTAAACATAATTTATCATTAAACTGCAAAATAAAAAAAATCTTAAAACAGGATATGAATTTTATTTCTATACCTTGTAAATAATATTTATCTTTCTTATTTTCCTTGTTGGGCTGAGTAATGCACTTGTTATGTCCACCACACTTTTCAGTCAGCATTATTCAAATGAAGCACGATGTGAAAAATGCTGATGGAGAGCCGATAACATAAAAACCGGCCCAATATGGAGAATATTGACCATTCTGATACTTTGGTGATTTTTAATGTCTCTAGCGAGCTATGATAAACTACCTCGCATGCATACAGATATTTTCATGCATTTTCTATATTGACTATATTTTCCAGTGAGTCATCAAGTGCTCCCAAATTGTTTTGAAAGCTGTTTACTGCTCACTAACTGCTGATAATTGGAAACTGATAAGAACAAAAGTTCAGTTTTTCATTGGGGATTTTAAGTCCAACTTGATAAAAGCTGAAACTGAAAGTTTTCAATAAGGATTATTAAGTAAATATTGCCTTAGTCATACCCCAGCAGCTGTTGTATAATGTTTAAACAGATTATATAGCATGTACACAGATATTGATTATATAATATTTTCTTAATATGATATATACATATACTGTTCATTCAGGAGAATTCAACAGTGACGTAATAGATATAAGTGTACAAAAACCTGTACAAGTATTGAATATAAAGGTGCATCATGCATGCAGGAAAAGTAATAATCTTTCGCATTATCAAATGGATTTACACAATAACATGGGACTCTTTTGTTACATCACTGTTACATTATCCTAAATAGACTGTACCTTTCATATAACAAGAGGGCCATGATGGCCCTTTATCGCTCACCCGAGTACAACTGCTTTTAACAAAGTTGTTATGGACCTGGTTAATGTGTGCGAGACTAGGGCTGCGTACTGGTATGCGATATAAATCGAAAACCGGTATTATAGGTTCAATTGATACATCGTATCAAATGTCAAAACAACCCTTCTGACAAATTTCCAGGATATTTGGGCTGAAAATGTAACCTCTAGAGTGTTAACAAGGTTTTTCCACATTTGGGCTCTGTGACCTAGTTTTTGACCCCAGATGACCCATATTCGCACTTGAGCTAGAATTCATCTAAACAACCTTTCCGACAAATTTCCAGGATATTTGGGCTGAAAATGTTACCTCTAGAGTGTTAACAAGGTTTTTCCATATTTGGGCTGTGTGACCTAGTTTTTGACCCCAGATGACCCATATTCGAACTTGAGCTAGAAATCATTGAAACAACCTTTCTGACAAATTTCAAGGATATCTGGGCTGAAAATGTAACATCTAGAGTGTTAACAAGGTTTTTCCATATTTGGGCGCTGTCACCTAGTTTTTGACCCCAGATGACCCATATTCGAACTTGGGCTAGAAATCATCAAAACAACCTTTCTGACATATTTCAAGGATATTTGGGCTGAAAATGTTACCTCTAGAGTGTTAACAAGATTTTTCCATATTCAGGCTCTGTGACCTAGTTTTTGACCCCAGATGACCCATATTTGAACTTGAGCCAGAAATCATCTTAACAACCTTTCTGACAAATTTCCAGCATATTTGGGCTGAAGATGTTACCTCTAGAGTGTTAACAAGGTTTTTCCATATTTGGACTCTGTCACCTAGTTTTTGACCCCAGGTGACCCATATTAAAACTTGAGCTAGAAATCAACCAAACAACCTTTCTGACAAATTGCCAGGATATTCGGAATGAAACAGTAGCCTCTAGAGCCTTAACAAAATTTTCCATTTTTGGGTCATGTGACCTAGTTTTTCATCCGAGATGACCCATATTCGAACTCGTCCGAGTAATTACTGGGACAAACATCCTGACCAAGTTTCGTGACAATTGAGGCAAAAATGTGACCACTAGAGTGTTAACGAACTAAGTTTGGACGGACAACGGATAGGGATGTAATCGATTCAAACGATATCGATATATCAACGATTAAACACTTTCGATTCGATATCGATTGCCATTTTGAAAAATCGTATATCGAATAATGTTTTACCGTGCAATGATCTACAGTTTCACGTTCGAAAATTCCATCAAAACTCAACCAGAATATAAACAATCACTTTACCCAGAGTTCCGTGTTTTTCTAACGAATGATTTAATTTAATGAAATGTGGTCTCACAGGCAAAAATATTCAGCACTGCAAGGGTTGATATATATTATGGACTAGAACCATATGTTTAGTACAAATAAAGTAAAGAGATTTGGTAGAATGTGTAGTCAGTGACTTTTTACGCCCATGTATCGATATATCGCTGTATCGTCGATATTTCTAAATCGATATATCGATACAAAAATTTTAATCAATTACATCCCTAACAACGGACGACGGATGACAGACGACGGACGACAGACATTCATCGATCCTAATAGCTCACCCTGAGCCTACAGCTCAGGTGAGCTAAAAACATAACACAGACCAAACTTCTTCTGAGCCTATAGTGTTGGTCACGACCAGCTTTGATACATAGTTTGAGGATCCTAGAAGGCTGTCACAAAGCAATCCCTATATCAACCATGATACAACATGACATCCAAATGTGGCCTTTTCAGACTGACCTTGCCGACTAGTTTTGCATGTAACATTATTTATTTATGTATCATGAGCAAATAAACATCAAAACCTTAGTTTAAGCTTTATATGTTTACAGCAAAACACCAAAGCAAATTTTACTTCAACATAATTTTCTCAACATAAATGTTTTGGAATGATCGTAAATTACTGAATAAAATTCATCATCCTGATCATCTCAATGTGATCTGATGTTATCACTATTATGTTCATACTTCCCTTTGTACAGCAAAGTTAACACACAATCAAACATAACAAGACAGACAAAAAAAACATCTTCATCAACTCCTTTCAAAGTTTGCATGCTTTCTGTGTGGGTGGGCAAGAAAAATGTGTTCGTTCAAATCAAGTCTTCCTCAAAATTTACTGGAAACTTAGATATCATTAAAACTGGGATTTCCTAACAGCCTGCCTTACAATTACAATTTTATTCTACCTTTCTGGCTATTTGTTGCCCAAATCATCATTATCTGTTGCCTAACGAATTTCAAGTTGTCTTTTCTTTTCTCATTTAAGAGATAATTGCCAATCAACTTGGTCTTTTATGACTGGCAGGCTTCCAAATGGGCCATCATTTCAAAGCAAGTTTAACCAAATTTCTATGTTTTCCAAGGGAAGTAACTTTTCTATGATATCCATATTAGAGTGGTTAACTTATTCATCTTGTTTATATCTGCTTCAGACAGTAGACTACATTCCATTTTTCATATATTTATTCTCTCCTGCAATAATTTTTTCATATATATATATATAACGTTACGTTGCTTAGTAATTTATATTGTATGCTATATTTGCCCTGATGATATAGTGAAACCGGTTGGCAAATACAAATAGAAAACTCATATAGTGTCATTATTTTCATTTTATTTATAATTTACTTATTCCAGCATATCGTTTAACATTTTTCATATACATGTATATATATATATAATGTTTTCCATGTAGATAATAACAAGACAGACACACTAGTTTTACTATAGGCCACATTTTTGGCAGCAATTGGGAGTTCATCGAGTAAGAAATGAATGGACAGATAAAAATAAAATCAAAAAGTAAATGTAAGGACAGAAAATCAGTCTACACAACAGACCGTAATATAGTCTTGCTTTCTGGTGATTCTACTTGGAATGAGCTTTTCAGGTTTGAAAATTTTTTAAAGATGTATTGAGTTTAAAGGTCCATTACTAAGACCAAATTGAATTTTCTGGATTTTTCTTGCATACCCCCCGGGGAAAGTATTGGCGGATCCCAGCACGAGGAGGGAAGAGATCAGCCTATACTTTCCCTAGGGAAAGTACATCTCGGGCTTACTTGACAGCACCCGAACTACTTTCATGTATTCAACTCGTACCTGGAACACTTTATTTCCGAGATACGTTTCATGGCAGTTTACATGTGAAAGATTAGAATGTTTTTCGTAAATGTAAACTAAGGTCTCCTAAGAAAGCACACACTTCAATATTTTTCAAGTTAATGTAACAGGAATTTCATTTTTAGGAATGGTTCGAATTTTCAGGGTACACAATAACGGTTCAAATTACGAAAATTGTTGGTAACGAATATCCATGAAGTTTTGAAGCGAGAGCTGATTGCGAAAAGAAATGGTGCTTTTTATGGTGTCACAAGCAAGAGCATCAAATTTTAGAAATGTATAGCAACAGAATCTATTCACATTTCAAAGAACATACCTGTAATCATACTTTTTTCAAAACAAAAAATGGCGGTAAATTACGTCACAGTTTCTCTTGATAAATGACGTCACTGTGTAAACAAAACCAGTTAATTAAGTCAATGTCGATGGTATAGTCGCATTAATCAAGTAAACTGGACGTGCGTAAGGAGAATTTCTGTTTAGGATTTAATTGATATTTTTTTTATTCACAACGTAAAAAAATTATAGTTTTGGGTGCGATCAAGCACTATGTTTTTAGCTCTAGATACATAAACAGTGGTAAATTCACGTGTGAACCTACCAAATTTCCTACGCAAAGGGGTTCCATGCGGGGAATTATATTTAATCAACATGAAGTTTTGATTTACCGCTCAACATAGTAGGGCCTATTTAAAGTGGTTTCCTCGTAGAATCTGCAAAAAAATCAAATAAAGTATGCAAGAAAAAGGATCTTACATGGCCTACTGTGGAGGACTGGGTTGTTCCGACCCTAGGGAAAGCGGGGGGAAGTCGGAACCTTGCTTCGCTCGGTTCCTCCTATCCCCCCGCTTTCCCTCTGGTCGGAACAACCCAGTCCTCCACAGCAGGCCATGAAAGATCCTCATAGTAACAGGGAAAGACAGTTTGAAACTTCTTAAAATTTACAATAACCGTTGAGTATTTCCCTGTTTGAAATACTGCTGCAGAAAAACAGGTGAATGTTTTTGTATTTCCTTAGATTGACCTGGGTGGTCTTTTTGTCATACTTTCACTTTATTGCATGTTGTAAACAGTCAGAAATATACCTTGCATATCATTGGAAGTGAAATTCTTTCAACTATAATTAAAAGATGTCTCCCAAGCAGCCCCGAAAGGGGCCTCAGTCTGTGTCTCTCCATGTGCTCAATAAATGTGCTATGTATTTATCTTCATGATGCAGGTAATATGCATACAGTATTTCTTTAAACCTAAGTGTGTTGGCTTTGAGGTAGAGATTGGGTTTGGGATCTTGATGTGCTAGACTTTGTGCACAGTTTTTTAAAATCCTTCAAAATTAAAGTTTAGTGCCAAATGTTGCTTATCAGGATTCTTTAATAAGTGTGTTGACCTTTGTGGTGGGTGTGGGTCATGCACGCGACACTCTCTTGTGTGCTAGCTTTGTCCATTTTTATTTCAAGGCTGACAAAGTTACAGTTGGACACGAATGTGTGCTTATGCTTATAAGAGGTCCATTCCTTCAACTAAGTATGACTTGACCTTTGAGTAGGGAGGGGTCTTGCACGGGACCCGCTTTTTTTTTTTTTCTGATTTTTTTTCCAAGTTTTTTAAAATCCTTTGACAAGTTAGTGGCACAATGTGTGATTATGTGGAGGTCCTTCCTTCAACTCTAAGTACTTGCCTTTGAGCTAGGGACGTGTCTTGCCGCGACGCGTCTTGGGCGCAGGGCCTGTTTTAAAATCCTTCAATATGACAAAGTGGGAATGTGTGTATAGAGGTCCACTTCATCTCAAAGGTGTTCATTTGAGGAGGGAGGGGTTTACGAGTGTTTGATGTGAGAAGTGTGCAAGTTTTTAAAATTTTGAAAGTTGTTGTGGGGGCGCGGCGGAGCGGGGGAGGGACGGAGGAGCGGTCAGAGCGTGCCCCCCTAAAAATAGGCATGCTTATTCATATACAACCTATTTACAGTCTCTTTCTGTGAGATTTTTGGAAAATTGATTATTAAAGAGATATCTGAAAACTGGAAAACCTACTTTCGTATTTGATAATGCAAAATCATTTATTAATTAATTTGTTAAACTCAAATTTTCAACACAATATATGGTCACATGCAATGCAGTATGTCATTTTTGTTCTCTGAAAACACCCTTGTTACACTTTCAGATTTAAAAGAAATTTCTATTTGGCTTTAGTAATGAGCCTTTAAACAAGAGCTCTCCCTAACAAGTGACAAATACCCCCGAAAGAGGTGTCCCACAGCCTGTGTCCTCTCTATGTGCTCAACAATTGTGACGTGTAATTCTAAAATCCTTGATGCAGGACAACTTTTGAGGTAGGGACGTGGGTCTTGCACACTTTCATGGCATGACAAAGTTACAGCCCTGACACGACAAAATGTAAGGGTGGAGAGACGGACAGACTGACAGACGTTTTAACTAAATGGTGCTTAAGTGGCTATGTTACGTATTTTAACTATTTGTGTCTAATTTTAGCCACGTAACAGAAATTTTTAGCCACAGAACAGCCAATTATCCTATGAAATGAATGGAATTTACAAATTATATGTATTGTTTGCTGTAGACAGATCAGCCACATAAGTACCTTTTCATAAGATGGATGGAGGGTGCGATTTTAATATGACACCCTTTGGGGGCATAAAAAGTATTTGAAGTTGTAAAATGTAGCGACACTGATTCCAGTAGCTGGCATATAGACATTATTCCCAACAGATTTGTTTTGAAGGGATTTTTGTATCCCCTGGGTGAGCAAACTCGGTGTACAAAATGGAAACTTGGGGTGCAAAGTTTACCTCTTCTACTTCCCTACAAAAAAAAATCCTACAATGCATGACAGAGTTACAGTCGAGACAGGAATGAGTGTATATATATACAGGATTTAACTACCTTTAAACTCTAAGTGTGACCTTGACCTTTGAGGAAGGGACATGGGTCTTGCATGTGACACGTGAGCTTGCAGTGTTTTAGTTGGGGAGGTGGCGGGGCCCGGGGGGGAATTCTTGCCAAAAGGTTTTGATTTATTCTTTTAATTATAAAGCATCAAGTATGAAATGCTTATTCTTTTCTAAAGGGGATACATCATTTAATGGTGTGGGAATAAAAGTGGTGTAAACGTGATAAGTTTACTTTTTTTCATGAAACATTGTATTAGTATCTTTTTTCTTTTGGAATGTTTTAAAAGGTAAATGGTGAAAAAAAACGGATTTCGACACAGGTGTGGGTTGCTTTATATTTGTTTTCGTGCCTTGTACATTTTTTTTTAAAAGGCGGCTTGATGTGGTGAACATTTGATCCATGATTTGGAAATCTCTTCATGCATACAAACTTCTTTGCAACTCTAGCTAAACCAGTCTGTTTAACCGGTTAGGATAACGCCCCTTTCAGTATGCGCACAGACTTCCCCAAAGTTGGTAAAACTGGTCGGACATTTGGTCCCACAAGGTCTAAAAATCTGCCGGATTGTAAATAAAGTAACATATGGGCCATGATGGCCCTATATCGCTCACCTGAATACAAGTCCACTTGCCTGATTGATATGGTCAATTTTTACCCAAGAGGCATGATATCAACAAAGTAAGTGAAAGACCACAAGACAATGTTACATAGGTACTAAATTATATGTCTTTGTAAAACAAGTGACCCCCTGGGCGGGGCCAATATGGACCCTAGGGGTATGATTTGAACAAACTTTGAAGAAATCTACTAGGCAATGCTACATGCTAAATATCTAAGCTCTAGGCCTTGTGGTTTCACAGAAGATTTTTAAAGTTTTTCCTGTAGAAGCCTATGTAAAATCAAGTGAGGTGTCAATCTTAACCTGGGGGTCATAATTTGAACAATCTTGGTAGAGGTCCACTAGGCATATCTACATGCCAAATATCTAATCTCTAGGTCTTGTGGTTTCAGAGAAGATTTTTAGTTTTTCCTATATAAGCTTATGTAAAACCAAGTGACCCCCCAGGTGGGGTCAATTTTGACCCTAGGATCATAATTTGAACAATCTTGGTAGAGGTCCACTATGCCACATGCTAAATATCTAAGCTCTAAGCCTTGAGGTTTCAGAAAAGAAGACTTTTTAAGTTTTTCGTATTTGTTGCCATAGCAATCAGAGTTCTGCATGGAATAGAATTCTTTGAAAAACTTTGATAGAGCTTTATACAATGAACATCCCTGCAAAGTTTCATCAACAACAGCCCAGTGGTTTCAGAGGAGATGTCGTTTGAAGGAAATGGTGGAAGGACGTACAACAGACCCCGAACGGAAAGAGATCCTAATAGCACACTCTGGCACTTTGTGCCAGGTGAGCTAAAAAATCTGGAAATCACAAAATACTTCATGTTTAATGATAATACTAGTATGGTTTTAAGAGGGAGGTAATTACTGAAGAAAGAGTTATGGTTCCTGCACTGAATCCAATTGACATCTCTTTATTTAACTATTTTTCATGCATTAAAAACAAACAGCTGTACAGAAAAACATCAGAGAAATTATCCGTAAGTGTTGCACAAAAATAAAATAAAAAATCAAACTGATGGCCCAATTTTATTTCCATATTTTGTACAAAGTTCAATGAGATAATGATAACAAGCCTTATGACAATCTGCATGTATCAGCATTGATAAAGTTAATTAATATAAACAGTATAGACATAACAGATGAGAATGGATATAAGTCAATCTTATTGAAAAAAAAATTAAAATGTGACATATTTTTGGGCATGTACCAATGTCTATATAGATACTCAATACTATCACCAAACAATATGGCAACTAGGGATGTAACAGAAACAAACATACTTTCTGATGAAACTTATGATTGTCTTTGTTCTATATGCCTAAAGAAAAACAGAAATAAGAAGGCAGAGAAATACTGTGACGATTGCAATGATTACTACTGTTCCAGCTGCGTGAAATTCCATGAAGATGTGCCGGCATTATTGAGACATAGGATTATTGACAAAAATTATTTCAAGACGAGATCCAGTCCAGCTCTTACTATGGTACCAACAGAGAGATGCAACCGACACAATCACAAGCCTGTGGATATGTTCTGTCAAAACCATGACGTCGTTGGCTGCACATCGTGTATGGTACTTGAACATAGGTATTATTTTGTTCATTCATACCAAGACATTTACTGCCAGTTAATAGTTTCTTTGCCTTTGTCTAGCAAATTTATTCCATGGATCACTTTTCATGTTTTTGCTGTCAGAGAAGAGTTCTCACAAATTCTATACTTAATTGCTTTGAGTTTTTCAGTCATACCAAATTGCCAAGGCATATCTTTGATTTCCATATTAATTGAAAGGAAGAAAGTATATGGTGTTGGCGGTTTCTTCATTAAATATCTATTTAAGTAATTATTTTGTGTAAATATTTCACCACAACTCAACAAAATGCTGATCTGATAAATATTCTAAATAATGTCAGGATAAGAAGATTCATGAATTTTTATACCTTTATGAATGTTATCCAAGATTTTAGATTTTCCCTAAAAAATTGCATTTTCTATCACTGGAAAGAAGGAAAATACAAGAATACTACGTTTGAATTTTTGTATAATTTGACAAGAATCCTTTCATACTGGAGCACTATAAATTTCTAGCAAAATGATTATCTACAAACACCTAGGAAAATGTGGTCAAGAACTGCATAAACTAAACATTAATCGGACAGTATCTTTTCTTACAGACACTGTAGAAAAGTCTTCGACATATCTGAATACCTCAAAAATGAACCAGAGGCATCAAATCCAGATGATGTTTATAAACAACTAGACACAACGTCAGATACTTTAACGAATTTAGACAAAAAGTTGAAAGTGGATAAGAATGAACTACTGAACAATAAGAGTGTTTGTCAGGAAAAGTACTACAATTCAGAGCAAAAATCAACCAAAGACTTGATCAATTGCAACAAAATTCTCTCGAAGACACAGACAATAAATTCAAACCAAGACTTTACAAAACAGATGAACGTATTATGCACATTAAAACAAACAGACAAGAAATTGAATCTGCTAGAGACAGACTTAGATCTGCTGGAACGAATGTGTTGCAGGTATTTGTTAGTGCCAAGAAAGGTAAAGCAGTTGTTGATGCCATAGCAAAGGATGCAGATACATTCAAAGATGAAATAAAGGAGACCAGTGTACAATTTAATGAAGACAAAAGTATAAATGTATTATTAGATAAAATGAAACGTCTTGGTAAGGTAGTGGAAACTACATGTACTACCATATATACCCGCTTATAAGGAGCACTCGACTACAAGACGCATCCCTAAGGTTTGGGAAATTGAGTTTTTTCCTTTGACCCTCATATAAGACGCGGCCGTATTTCACATCATGGAAGGGTAAAAAAATTCAAACAAGCGCTCAGCTTACAGTGTAAAAATCAATGAAATTAAAATAAAACTCATCAATTTTTTCAAAGTATTTCACATATGTCCGAAAATAAAGATACAAACCATCTTATATTAATTATATACTGTATATAGCATAATCACTGGTTAACAATTGAAATCAAACAAATTTGTATCATAATCTATTTACTTCAATAAGTTACCCATTCATTTAATAGTGGTTAGGGATTTCATTGATTAAAATTTTTGTTTCGATATATCAATTTAGAAATATCGACGATACAGCAATATATCGATACACGGGCGTAAAAAAGTCACTTACTATATATTCTACCAAATCTCTGGACTATATTTGTACTAAACATATGGTTCTGGTCTATAATATATATCAACCCTTGCAGTGATGAAATGTTTTTGCCTATAAAACCACATTTCATTAAATCTCCATTCGTTAGAAAAACACGGAACTCTGGGTAGAGTGATTGTTTATATTCCGGTTCAGTTTTGATGAAATTTTCGAACGTGAAACTGTAGATCATGGCACAGTAAAACATTATTCGATATACGATTTTTCAAAATGGCAATCGATATCGAATCGAAAGTGTTTGATCGTTGATATATCGATATCATTTGAATCGATTTCATCCCTAATAGTGGTTACATCGTAAACATTTTTTCAATATAAAAACAAACAAGCAAACATTCTTTTAAGTTTTTATGTGTGTGAGTAGTAAAATTAATGCTGGCCAATTATTGTTATCAAACAAATTTCTATCACCATGAATTAATTTAGAGTGTATGTCCATATTGTAATCTTTTTCGGATAAAAAAAAACAAAATATCTATCAAATAAATCAGTAATTGTGAATGTTTGATTGTGTTTTTATGGTTGTCTGTCAATCAGCAAAATAATGTCAATCAAACATAAGCCATGCCCACCTTGATTATTATACAATCACGTTTTAATTTTGAGCAATCGGTCTTGCGAATCAATTAACGAGAAATTTACTCAAAACAGACCACTGGCTATTGCTTGTGTTTATTCAAATGTTCAACACTTCTGCGTGTCACCTTATAAATCCCCAAAGTTTGGCTTCTAATTGCTGTCTAAAGAAAACATCTACAGATGTTTAATTGTCATGTTTGTTTAGCGATTTGCAGTCAATAACAATTGAAAAGATTTTAAGAATTAACGCCCGGCATTTTTTTTTTAGAAATTGGCAATTAATTATTTTTGCTTAACAGACTGAATTAACTCGTACCGATATATTTTTAGTTTGGAAGGAGAAAAATGAAATTAAAAATCAATCAATTACAAAAATTTATTTAAAAAATAACTTATAAAAAAAGATCGAACGATATCAACCATTTTAATACGGAACAGGACGGTGCGCGCTTTTGCACTGTTTTGCAAATGGCTACCGAAGACGAAAGTACTCACTGAAAAGTGAGATTTGAAGTTTTAATATCAAATGTGTCCTGATTGTTTGTTAAATTTCCTGTAGCATCCGCTTATAAGACGCACCCCCCTCGTTGCACTTCACTTTCGAGTCTCAAAAATGCATCTCATAGTCAGAAACGGACGGTATTAAGAAAGGTTAAAAAAAAGGTGGAAATGCAAACCATTCATATTTGTGGAGCACTAAATTGCTGATAATGGTTGGCAAACCATTTATATGAGTGGGGCACAAATTTTGTGATAGCAGGTTGGCAAACTGTTCATATTTATAGGGCACTAAATTTCTGATAAGTTGCTTTCCGTATCTTGTGAAAACTGACATTTCAGTTTCTTTGTGTACACTTCTAATATTATTACATTGTATCATTTAAATAATCATTATGGATTTTCTTAAAAAGCTGTTCTGTCAACATTCTTGTCAAATATCAATTGGGAATGCTCAGCTAGATTGAAGGCTCCAGATTCCAACGAAATAATTTGAAAACTGACTGCTGGTGTATCAGGAGATTTTTTTAAAATTAGAAATGATCGATTTATTTTTTCTCAAAGATAATTTTTGTAACTGAGTAAATGATACACTTTCATCAGACAGAGAATTATACTTTTATAATGCTTCAATATCCAAATTTATCAGTTACTGTGTTCAAACTGTGTTAAAGCCAGAGACAACTATATTTAAATATTTTAGACAAATGCTTGCAACATAAACAATGATCATTGATCAATAGTGTTACAATGATTTTTGGAATAATTTTTGTATGTTTAATCATGCTTTATTTCAAACTCACTTTGTGTTTTATGTAAATGTATTCATATTATAATTGATAAATTTAGATTTATTGTGTGCCTTGTCTTTCTACCCATCTTTTATCACTTGTATCTTAATTCTTACACCACAACACAGGAAATTTACATTCTCTAAGGCAGGTTTTGCAACAAATTATTTACTGTAATATTACCATTAGAAATCCAACTACCGGTAGCACCCTCCTCTCTCATTTTCCAAAAGTTTTCTATGGGACCCTGAACATGGAATTTATCAGTGACATGCACTTTCGTTTGGCTATGTTCAGTTTGTTTCAACAGGAAGTAAAATGCTGCCAAACAGATTCACACAAACCATACTTGTTTAGGACATAGCAACTGTATACATCAAGAACACAACCCAAGTTGTTCAAAATGGACTTCAAACTAACACTATGGTCCAGCATTTTGGAGTAGCAATCCTTAAATATGGTTCTAAGATTTATTTCCTATACATACAAAAGTCTTACGTTTCTTCTAAAAGTCAAGTTAAAAGTGTGAAACAGTTTAAGGCATACTTTAAGGCAGTAACAATCTCAGGCGGTAACAATCTCAGGAGACAGGCTGCAGAGCATTCTCATATGTTGGTAAAATGCAAAGTAAATTTTTGGCTACTACTTGCATCAGTGGTCCAGTGATAACATGCTGGACTTTTAATCCAGGGATTGCATGTTCGCACCACCACTAACTAAAGAACCAGGGGTGTCTTATGAATGAGACACATTCTGTATCTTGCACTAACCCCTGAAACCTAAAATAACTAAACTCTTCTGGGGGCTTTGGTCATAAGGATTATCCAACTACTTACCAATGATAAGACTCTAAAATACCTATATTGCTACTATCATAAAAGTAGCATTGACCTGTAGGAGGTAGAGTAGCAACAGCATGTACATTAACTCACTGCATTTTGCAACATTTATGATAATGCAGTCACGCTATCAGCATATCTCAATAACATCGCTCCTGATATCTCATAAATTTATAACAAGAGGGCCATGATGGCCCTGTATCGCTCACCTGACTACCTTGGCTATAATACAAGGGGTCATGATTCTAAAATAATTCGTAGAGGTCCACAACACAATGCTAAGTAACATTGCAAATATCTATTCTCTGCCTGTCGGCCTTGTGGTTGCTCAAAGTTTTCCCTATATAAGCCTATATGAAAACAAGTGACCTCCCCCACTCCCTGGGAGGGTTAATATTGACCAGGGGGTCATGATTTGAACAATCTTAGTAAAGGTCAACTAGGCATTTCTACATGCCAAATATCTAAGCTCTAGGCCTTGTGGTTTCAGAGAAGATTTTTAAAGTTGTTCCTATATAAGCCTATGTAAAACTAAGTAACTCCTGGGCAGAGTCAATTTTAACCCAGGGGTCGTAATTTGAACAATCTTGGTAGAGGTCCACTAGCCAATGCCACATGCTAAATATCTAAGCTCTAGGCCTTGTGGTTTCAGAGAAGAAGATTTTTTAAGTTTTTCCTATATAAGCCTATGTAAAACCAAGTGACCACCCGGGCGGGGACAATTTTGACCCGGGGTTCATAATTTGAACAATCTTGTTAGAGGTCCACTAGACAATGCCACATGTTATATATCTAAGCTCTAGGCTTGTGGTTTCAGAGAAGAAGATTTTTTTTAAGTTTTTCCTATTTGTTGCCATACCAACCAGAGTTCTGCATGGAATGGAATTCTTTGAACAACTTTGATAAAGCTTCATGCAAGGAACATTTCTGCAAAGTCTCATCAACATTGGCCCAGTGGTTTCAGAGGAGATGTCATTTGAAGGAAATGGTGGACGGACGGACGACATACAACGTACGACTGACCCCGGACGGTGAGTGATCCTAAAAGTGCCGGTGAGTGATCCTACTTTGTGCCAAGTGAGCTAATTAGAATGCTATGGTAAACATTGTGGTATTTCCCGGTAAACAGCGTGATAGTGTATCCTTTGCAGTCTCTGTTAAAATTCGGAGAATGATTTCCTTTGAAATTCGTTGAGGGGATTGATGAGTCTTGTAAACCCTAGCAATATTTAAATTTACAACAGTTATGGAATGAGATACTGTGTGCGCATTAGTTTGCAGACTTCTGTTGTGTTAAATGGACAAGTTTATTCCCCGGAAAAAATGGAAAACCCGGAAAAAAATTAAGTAAAACCCGGAAAACAAAAAGCATGCTATAAAAGCTACATTTTTTGTCCGACTGAACTGAAACAGATATAATTGTGAAGGTGACGCTCTGACGTTTCCAAATATATATAAAACTTTAACCCAAATTGAACAGTTATTTCACAATTACCTTGGCAAAGTACGGTGTTTTTAGCTATTTTTGTCGCAATTTTTTAAAAAATGTAAAACCCGGAAAACAAAAAACATGTTCCAAAGACAACATTTTTCATCCGACTGATATAAAACTAGTATCATTGTAAAGCAGACGTTCTAACGTTTCCAAATTTATATGATGCATTAACCTTAAGTAAGTAGTTATAACACAACTACCTCTGCAAATTAAGGAAATTTTGCTTATGTTTTTGTTTAAATTTTTCAAGGAATATAATTTACGGAAATTAAAAAACATGTTGCAAAGACAACATTTTCATCCATCCACCATCATAAACACCGGTATCTTTGTGAAGTATACATTCTATGGTTTCCATATTTATATGAAACTTAAATCCAAATTAAGTAGTTATTACACAAACGCCTCTACAAATTTAGCTAATGTTAGCAATTTTTGCTTCAACTTTTAAGGATTACCAAGGAAAATACTTTACGGAATTTAAGAAACATGTTGCAAAGACAACAATTTTCAGGGTCTATGACAATACATCGACAGACAACTCATCGACACCCCACAAATCACCCACACGACAATAGATAACGATCGACAGACAACTCACTCGAAAATTACGTCGACAACTCATCAACAAACTTCGACAAAATTATTCTCCAATATAAACATTATATGCATGGCATATCGGTGTGTTTGATGCCACGTTCTTAACTAAGATCAAACAAAACTCACATGTACAATGTGCGTCGGCGTTTGTTCTTTGATCTCATGACACCTGCGGCTTTATCTTTATGAATAAAAGAGGTTGAAGTACAAATAAATATTTCAGAAAAGGTTATTCATTCAAATAAATAGTAGAACATTGTTACTGGAAAAACTTTGGCTTTGACAGTTGATGATACAATTATTGACAAAAAACCACCCACACACACGCGATTTTCTTTAAATCAGATCATTTTGATTTAAATACAGAGCAATTAAATACCTTTTGCATTTACAACTCAGTCAGTGATGTCACACAACTTGGATTTGCAAACAATGTAAAAACTGACTGGATTGAGTGACAATGCTAAGGGACCATTTAAAGCGGACTTTTAACGGAAATGAATATTTTAAATCAAGATGAAGATGATAAAAAATTTAAGTTCTTACAAAAAATAACTAAATACTTTTTTGAAAGCGTTGGCGACGATGTCTGATTCAACATAACCATTCAAATAACAGCAGTGTGACAACAGACCCCGGCGACATTTCGATGAGTTGTCTTTCGGTGAGTTGTCGATGTATTGATCTATTGTCGGGCGATTTGTCGTGTCGATGAGTTGTCTGTCGATGTATTGTCGTATGCCGCAATTTTTATACGACATAAAACTGGTATTTTTGTGAAAAATTGGGGAAAAACGTTTTTCGTTTCCAAATATATATGAAACTTGATACGTAGTTATCACACAAATGCTTCTTCATATATAGCTAATATTAGCTAGTATTGCTTCAAGTTGTCAAGATTTACAATATAAGAAATATTGAATGTAGATTTCATTTTTAAAACTTCATGAAATAAAACATTTTTCTATAATTAACAAAATTGACATTATAATCTGTTATTGTAAATAATAACAATATAGTCGTTGTATATTTTTATGTAAAGATCAAACAAATATGATCGGTTCTCTGATTAAAAGCAAAATTGTCATGTGTCCAAAATCATTTAACACGTGTTAGGTGTGATATATGAGCGGCTTTAATGAAACGATATTAATGTTGTGGATTTTCTTAATTGCTAATTAGAAGACTATACCGCTCTGTTTGAAAGTCATTGTGTTGAAATAGCAATGTTTAAGCAAAAAAAAGATGTGAAAACTTGTGAAAACCTAGAAGAAAGAATCATGTAAGTGTGATTGTAATCAGAAATGAGCAAAAGTCTAAGTTATGTATAAAATGATTCAGATATGTGTACATCATTATTATAGTTGCAAATCATATTACATGATTATTTGAAGCTGTAAGTGATAATATTCATGGATATAATTTCTATAAGTTCATAATTAACTGTTTACTTGTTAAATAAAGAGTTGTGATTTCCTGTGGCTTAAAGTGATTCTGTGCATTTTGTGTTTCGTGTGTTATTGAGTATTAAAGTATGGCATTTGTAATAGGACATAGTCAGACAAAGTACTTGTCGGAATATCTGTGTAAGGGATCTTATTCCGTGTTTTCATATCCTGGATATAGAACTACTCAGTTGTTGTCAGAACAAGTTATTTTTGAAGTTGCTCCGTTCTTTTTGGTAAGTGTTTATTTTTTATGTTAAAAGAGCTTATATTATCTATATGTATTCTGGTATCTATATATCATATTAAATAATGAAATCATAGTATGATGCAGGTTAATATTTATATTGAAAAGTTATAACAGAAATTAAGTTCTGTGATATTGAAACTAAAATATATTCACTGTGATTGACATAAGAATTTGTACAATTGTCCCATATGTGCAGTGTAACACATTTATTTTAATCACTAAATAAGATGTTTTGTTAGTGCCGAAGAAATTATTATAGTTTATTTGCAACAATCTAAGAAGTTCTCATGCATAAAGAGAAGTATACCTGTTATATGTTGTTTTTTTCCCCCATCAGTTTTCATAAAGTATAATAGTTTGTGTATTAATCGCATGACACCTGCCAAAAGATACGCTCCAATATACAACTGTATACTTGATAGGATTAATATCCAATATTAACACGTAATGATTGGTATGATGTGATTATGCAACCGTTGCAGTATTGTCTTGTGTCCTCGATAACGCTGTATGTATTTGATATTTTTACCTCATTTTTGTATTGATCTTGAGAATAGAGAAAAAAAGTTGAAAGTTGTATATTCAATTAGAATGATTGCTAAGCAGAACATAATTTTTACGCCGATTAGCACTTTTCAAGTATTTAATTTATCTTTTTAAGTTCACCATTTTACAGCATTATTAGGTGTATACAAAAAAGGAAAACTTAATGGAAAATCCCCCGAACATCTCAAACATTTACTATTATAGTACTTAATTTATCATGTTTATGGAAAATCACTATATTATTGTATGTAAATAGTTGTGTGAAAAAAAGATTATGTCAGATTGTCTGTTCGCCTGCCTGTCTGTTGCCTGTCTGTCTTCCTATCTACAAGTATATCGACCGTAAATAATATTTGCTTTTGTTGTTGAAGTTACGGTCGTATTTTGTAGATCATATAGATACAGATACTTGAAATAATGAAAAACATTGTTAGCGGGGTCAGTGGAATAGATATTTCATTGACCGGTACATGATATTGTTGTAAGGTTAGGAGAATTTACCATCAAACATGAAAAGCATGAAAAGCGTGCGTATTATTACTATGGAATGTCATTCATAAGGTTTTGTGACACAGTGTATAAATATAAAGTTTGCCTTTATTTGAAGCTTGCATTTTGTTATTTCATTCGGAGATATATTGGTCAACCAACGTCTGTTTTATTAAAAGATGTTTGTTCTTTGTGGAAACATTCGCTTGATTTAAAAAGTACTACATGCATATTATACTAAATTGAATGTATTCCTAATCGATTGCAAAACAATGAGAGAGAGAGAGAGAGGGGGCGACAATGTGGAAAAACAAATTGATAAGAATGTTCTTTGATACATCTTGAATAAATAATAAAGACAAAATACATACCAAATTTAGTATATTCCAGTTATATCCTATAAATGAAGTTTTGATATATCCAATTGGAATTTTATCTAATTTAGCTAATTTTTGAGGTTGTTCAACATCCTGGATTGTCTTCTGATTATAGCGAAAGTAATAGCAAATGGTGGAAACATCAGTATAATAATTTCTTCTTCATCAGATAATGACTTTTTTTCCTTGCATAAAATAGTCGCAAATTATTGAATGAATTAAATACGGAATAAAGAATGAAAATATGCAAAATATCAATTAAACTTTAAAGTTCCCGGATCACTTTGAATTTACTGATATAGTGTATACGATTTATTGATAGGATAATGAAAGAACCATGCACTTAAAATCAATGTTGCGCTATGTTTCTAATATGTACTTATTGATTTAAAAAACAAAGTTATGAATGTTTTTGGTACAAGTAAAGTTAATTTCTTTCAGTAACACATCTTTGTTGATAAAATGAGAGCTACTTGTAAATGTGATCATGGGACTTTAATTGATGTTAAGACAAAATTTTGAACATATACAGAAGCGAGACAGCATTTGTTATATTGTATTGAAAATGAACACTTTGTAACATTTCCTAAAATTGAAAAAATGCCTAAAATGCCTTGTAAAGATGCTAAAGCTTGTTCGGTTAAAATTTATTGTACATGTAAGCTGCCAGATATAGTCGGTGATATGGTGAAATGTGATAACAAATATTGTAAACTTAAATGGTTCCATAAGAGATGCGTAGGTTATACAGAGACTGTACGGGGTAAAAAATGGCTTTGTCAATATTGTTCCTGGTAATATGTGATGTCCATATTAATACACGTGTTTTCTTATTTTTTGTACTTTCATCAGATTTAATATTGTTAAGTATTCATACACTTATTATATATAACTATTTATGCTACTGATCTCAAAGATAAAATATGGGGAGCAATGTTTTATTAAGATTTTTAAAACTTTCCCGAGCTTGTTCAATGCGTAGTTATTCTATAAGGTTGACATTTGATGAAATAACATTTTTTTTTCTATTCTTACAATGTATTTTTATTCAAGTTAGGCCATCAGTGATTATAGTAACTATATTTCCGCATAAATCATTAAAATTAAAGTCGGGAAGGGAGGTTATTTGACCTCACCGGGTGTTCTACACACCGACTCATTTAATCAAATTTAAGTAATCAACTGATCAAATAATTTTGTTATTTTTGGGACTAGGGCGGGCCATGATCAGAGCGCCCCCAGGTGGTGCGGCCTGGATGCAGATGGATAGTACTATACCAGTATTGAAAGTAACTATATCTTTAGCAATAAAGTGTTTAAAATTGGCGCCCACCGACCCACCCACCGACCCACCCCCCGCCCCCCACTGACTGACTGACTGACTGACTGTCTGACCGACTGACTGACTGACTGACTGACTGACTGACTGACTGACTGACTGACCCCCCGACTGACTGACTGACTGACTGACTGACTGACTGACTGACTGCCTCATCTGACTGACTGACTGACTGACTGACTGACTGACGGTATTTTATTAAGCTAAAAATCACAGTCTATCCATCTGTAACTGAACGCTCTCCGTAAGAAGTATTTGTGTGATAACTACGTTCTTTGGATTCAATTGTTATATATATTTGGAAACAATAAAACGTATCCTACACAAAGATACCGGTTTTATGTTGGTCGGATGAAAAATGTTGTCTTTGCAACATGTTTTTTAATTTCCGTTTCCGAAATTATATTCCTTGAAAAATTTAAACAAAAAAATAAGCCCGAAATTCGAAAACAAAAAATGAATTTCAACCCCCCCTCACCGAAAGACAACTCATCGAAATGTCGCGTCGGTCTGTTGTCACACTGCTGTTATTTGAATGGTTATGTTGAATCAGACATCGCCGCCAAGCGTTTCAAAAAGTATTTAGTTATTTTTTGTAAGAACTTAAATTTTTTATCATCTTCATCTTGATTTAAAATATTCATTTCCGTTAAAAGTCCGCTTTAAATGGTCCCTTAGCATTGTCACTCAATCCAGTCAGTTTTTACATTGTTTGCAAATCCAAGTTGTGTGACATCACTGACTGAGTTGTAAATGCAAAAGGTATTTAATTGCTCTGTATTTAAATCAAAATGATCTGATTTAAAGAAAATCCGCCGTCACCCTGCTCCGGTTTTTTTGTCAATAATTGTATCATCAACTGTCAAAGCCAAAGTTTTTCCAGTAACAATGTTCTACTATTTATTTGAATGAATAACCTTTTCTGAAATATTTATTTGTACTTCAACCTCTTTTATTCATAAAGATAAAGCCGCAGGTGTCATGAGATCAAAGAACAACACGCCGCCGCACATTGTACATGTGAGTTTTGTTTGATCTTAGTTAAGAACGTGGCATCAAACACACCGATATGCCATGCATATAATGTTTATATTGGAGAATAATTTTGTCGAATTTTGTTGATGAGTTGTGAATAGCGTTATTTTCGTGGGTTGTCGATCTATTGTCGTGTCGGGTGATTTGTCGTGTCGATGAGTTGTCTGTCGATGTATTGTCATAGACCCTGAAAATTGTTGTCTTTGCAACATGTTTCTTAAATTCCGTAAAGTATTTTCCTTGGTAATCCTTAAAAGTTGAAGCAAAAATTGCTAACATTAGCTAAATTTGTAGAGGCGTTTGTGTAATAACTACTTAATTTGGATTTAAGTTTCATATAAATATGGAAACCATAGAATGTATACTTCACAAAGATACCGGTTTTATGATGGTCGGATGAAAAATGTTGTCTTTGCAACATGTTTTTTAATTTCCGTAAATTATATTCCTTGAAAAATTTAAACAAAAACATAAGCAAAATTTCCTTAATTTGCAGAGGTAGTTGTGTTATAACTACTTACTTAAGGTTAATGCATCATATAAATTTGGAAACGTTAGAACGTCTGCTTTACAATGATACTAGTTTTATATCAGTCGGATGAAAAATGTTGTCTTTGGAACATGTTTTTTTGTTTTCCCGGGTTTTACATTTTTTAAAAAATTGCGACAAAAATAGCTAAAAACACCGTACTTTGCCAAGGTAATTGTGAAATAACTGTTCAATTTGGGTTAAAGTTTTATATATATTTGGAAACGTCAGAGCGTCACCTTCACAATTATATCTGTTTCAGTTCAGTCGGACAAAAAATGTAGCTTTTATAGCATGCTTTTTGTTTTCCGGGTTTTACTTAATTTTTTTCCGGGTTTTCCATTTTTTCCGGGGAATAAACCTGTCGTGTTAAATTTAGGCAAAGGCATAGTACAATTATTTGCAATTGCTTCATGCAACAAAGTAGCAGAGTAACAGGCCTTACGCAAATAAAATGGAATGCTGGACAAACAGCGTCTGCTCTCATTGAATAATACTTATGTGGCTGAAGTATGCTATCTCTCTAAGTCAGATAATTAATTTGATGTTGAAGCCAGCGAGATAGTTTTTGGATCTGCGCTTTCTTCCGAGGATTGACAACTATAAAATATCAGATAAAAAAAATGGTCAAATTGAGGAGGCCAATGAATTAGGCTTTTGTTCTCTCCATTGTTCATTCAATTCGGGTTCGAGATAACTTAGGTACGAATTGACCTGTTAACTGGTTAAGTGATGCCTAAATTTTTACTACAAAATTTATAAAATATTTCACACGGAAGCAAGGCCATAGCAAATCATAAACATGTGAGGACGGGATAAATATGTGCATACAATTACACAGTTTGACATCGTTTTCGGTATATAAACAACTTTTTTGGAACTATCTTCTTCAATCAAATCAGGCGCTTTCTTCTCTTGGGACTGGTTTAGAAATTTAATTAGAGAAAAAGCGTTTTCTCCCGAATAAAGCTTTTGGTAGAACCCAGTCTAAATGACCTTTCTATGCGGAATGCATTTGATATTTTCCTATATGCCAATGTGGTAAGTTGCGAAAAATTTATTGAAAATTACCTGAATTCCATCACTTCTAGGTATTAGCAAAGTGAAACTTATTGTGAGATGTTTCGGTACTTTCATAAATCGAAAACAGTATAAATGCGTAAACAATTATTCTGTCCTAAAAAGTTTTTATCATAATATAATGGTCGTGAAAAGTGATTACTTTTGAAATCAAAGTCAACGTGGGACAGTCACATGGTATGACTACACTAAATCTTTTTCCATAGACTTACTGTATAACATTTAAGCACGGTCCGCATACCAAAACATTCGTTGAGTAGTTACACCCCAATAAATCTGTAGAACCACCTTAGTCACACCCAAAAATGCCCTTTTTAATATACATATAGTGATACTTTAAGCCGAAAATTGCACCAGTAGGACATCACCCCCCCGTCCTGTAGGATTTTTGTTTACTTCTGTCAAAAAATTCAATTTTTCAGATAGCCACAGAACACCGTAAAATTAATCAGAAAATTAATAAACTATTTTTTTGTTATGTTCAACCATTGTACTTTCGATTTTAATTCTAGAAAACTTTAGTGCTACTAATCTTTTAAACCAATCAGAGACCACGATATCTAATAGGTCCGCAAGTTCCCTACACAAATTGGCTGGTTCCAAGTCCCACCGATTTAGTGAAGTCATACCTGAAGTTTGGAGCCAATCCGTCCCCTGCAAATTTACCATAACATCCTTAATTTTTGTAAATTAAATGACCAAACGTATCCGATTATAAATTAGCTCATCATACAGAAGATGATGTCTTCACAGTTAGCTTTTAAGATCATCCACTTTTCTGAGACAGTGTTAGCGTGACATTTTCACCGATCTTACTCTTAAACATTTCAATTCTCGGCTTCGCACATCCGGGTACTGAAAAATTATTTACATTCGGGAAAGGTGATTCCTCGGCTGTCATCGCTGGTCTCTATGCATCTTTAACTTTAAATAATATAATAACCAAGATTAGAAATGAAAGAAGACGACGACCTTCCATTACCTTGAAACTATCAGATTGTTTTTATAATAATTATATGTTGTAAAAAGCTTTTTGTTTCGTTTAAAATAAATTTAAACTTGCATATGAGTCAACGGTAAAGACCAAGTTTTCACCTCTTACCGAATGAAGAAATGAATGCGACCTAATAATCCGATTGGTTAACTGGTCAGTATGACATCACGGCGAACCCGAGAATAATCTTCTTCCAAAGTTTACCAAAACTCCATTCCATTCAAGACTGTTGTTGCCATGATAAAAGGAAAATATCTGTGAAAATCTTGCTGTCCTAAATTGCTAGGCTTAGTCTCACTATTTCCACTTCGAAAGCAAACCGATTTTACAGGTTGACATTCAAAGCAAACCAAAACATCCCAAAATGACCAAAACATACCCTCTATAATGACCTAAACGTCCCCCACATGACCAAAACGTCCCCATGTGTGAAAAAGTTGTAAAATGTGAAGTAAAACCCTTGCTTTACATAAAAAATGTGGGTTTGGACATATTGATTTAGGGATAAAAGAATAATAGTAAATGTTTCTGTTTTTTGACAGTTGTTTTTATGATATTTATATGTACACTTAAAAAGATATATAGAGGGGGGAAAAAAGAACTGACTTTGTTGTTCCTCGTGGAACCAAACTATCCAGAATGTCCCCATTCCCAATGTCCAAAACATCCCCACTCACCAATTTCACTATTGTCCAAAACGTCCCCATTGACTAAGCACTTAATCTGAGAGTGATAAATAAAAGTTGTAAAATGTCCAAAACGTCTTCATCGCCAAGGCACTTAATTCAAGGTTGATTAATAAAAGTTGTAAAATGTCCAAAACGCCCCATTCATCCAATTTCAATAATAATAAAAACATCCCCATTAACTGAGTACTTGATTGAATGGATAGTATACAATTTATTAGTTAAAAAAGTAAGACCTAAAAGAAGGAGGGACATTTCATACAAAAATATGACAAAACTTACCAAAATATGTAAAAAAAAAAAAAATACATAATTTAATTATATTAATTTGGGGAAGTTTTGGTCATTTTGGGGAAATTTTGGTTTTGGGATGTTTTGGACATTTTACAGTTGTCCGCCTTCTACGTCTCACTTTGATGTGCAAATAGCTGGGAACACATCCCCAACAAAATTCTGTTGGGCACTTCTAAATGCAATAAAATACAATATTTAAATGTATTTATGATTAAATATGATAGGATTAAGTTTAAAAATGATGCTAATATACAATGTAATTCTAAGTTAGATTTACCTATATACACATCTGCATCAATCGGTGAAATATGAAAATAAACGGCATATCATGCCTTATGTGTAAACTTGCATGTTTAGATTTAAACATTCTGATTTTAATAAAGTGGTGAGATTTTTCATAAATTTTAGGTTTTCATTTAAAGTGATATTTATTTCTTTATTCAAGAGCGAAAAATTGTTTTTTGAGGTAGGTAAATTGTGTATTATCAGCTGGTTGTACCTAATATTGAAACTACACTTTCTGCTTATTATGGAGCACTTTGAAATAAGGCATAAAAGTGTGACAGTTATAAATTATCAGATCTGTGAAAAGGGTCACACTGAATCGCCAAATTAATTAGGCTACTCAAAGCTCAAATAATTGCGTTTTAGCATTGTCTTGCTGACCTCTTCCAGACCTGTTCAAAGCTTGCTTAGATTAGAGTTAAGACTGGCTCCCCCATTATGACACCAAATATTAATAAGATGTAAAAGTATTAGGGGTTGAATTTAGCAATATTTTCTTCTTGCAAATTTTTGCAAGTAGCAAAATTTTTAACTTGCAAAATGAGGAAGCCAACTTGCCTTTTCTTTGCATAACTTTATTATAATACACAATGTATGGTGCTTTAGTAAAGTTTAACTAAACTGTATGTCTTATGACATAAAACATAGTCATAACTGCATGAAACAATTTTAACATGCATCTTGTAATAAACTTCACAATACAAGAGTTGGCAGTTTCTGATATTGGCCTGAAACCTGTTGTGAGAATGTGACAAATTTATCCATACATGGTAAACATTCACAGACGATGCACCACATCTACATTTGACTTTGCCTATAACCACGTGGACACGCTAACCAATTTTACCGTAGTGACACTTGAACTGATTATATAGTGGACCGCCTCGTGCTTACCAATCGTATTCGCTTGTTATAAATACATATCTAATTATAGAAGAGCATGCAGGCTTAAATTTGAACCCCGAGTATACACCACACAGGCCAGACATCAGTACCCATCCATGTGACATGTGTATGCCAAATTCCTAATACAATGAGATTAATACACTTACGAAACAAAATTGGCCAGAATCCAGATACTTGCATAAACTCTTCAGTGCATAGTTATAGTTTCCATTCAATCAGTTTCATATTGTAATGTGAATAAAAAAGTATGTATGTTCAAAATCACCAGGAATAAGGCTTTCAGTACATTGCAGGTATATTATATTATCAAGATGCTTATTTTTTTAAGAGAATTATGTATTCCTTTTTTTCATGCCGAATCATGGTGATCAACATAATTATATACTGCACAAATGGAATGTCAGTGTTTCATGAAAGGTCAATTTAAATACTGGTAGCTTCATTTTACTATAATAAAGGAATAGCAACATACATGAAAGAACATGTGAATGCCATTATGGTGTGTGTCCACCCATTGTAACATTAGTGCATGCGAAGTAAGTAAAAATATAGTATATATAGTTACCAATGTGCCTTGATTAGTGATATGAAATTGTATTTACATTAGTATTCAGTAATGACATGTTTCATAAATATCTGTTAAACAGAAATGATGTCTATTTCAGAGATTAGATGGTTCAAGATGAGTAACCCAAGTACAGTGGCTGTTATACCAAAAGTTATGAGTCGTAGGTTTTCAACAGGATCATTACAGTATATCAAACAGGTACAATTTTCATGATATCAGACTGGTACATCTTACAATACTGATATGGTTTTTGTGTCGGCCTTTCAGAGAAAAGGTGATACACAGGGATCGCTTTGTCCATCCATTGGTCCGCTCTTACAATAGGTACTTATGTGGCTAAACTGTCCGTAGCAAACAATGCATAACTGTAAATTCCATTCATTCCGTAGGATAATTGGCTGTTATGTGGCTAAAAATTTCTGTTACGTGGATAGAATTAGACACATAAATACTTGAAATACGCAACATAGCCACTTAAGTACCATTTAGTTAGAGTGTTGGCCAGTCCGTCCGTCGACAAAGTTTATTTATAAAATTGTCAACTGCTAACATTGAGAACTACAGGTACTGGAACATATTGCATCACAAGGTTTGGTCATGTTGTGAGGAGTCGGACACTAATTTGCTAAAATAGTTTCTTCAACACACAAAAAGATTGATGCTATCTTTATGTGCGACCCTCCTTCCAATCACCTCACCATCTCGGGGAGATTCAAACAGCAGTAGGTTTATCATTTTAAACATGTTAAAGAGTAGAAGATGTGACTGGCAGGGCCGGATTTTTTTTTCCACTGGTACTACAGTCCAATGAATGGATTCATTTTTTGTTTAAGCTCATTTGTGTTGCAAGAAGGTCAACTTCATTTTTGTATGGTGGAAGATGAAAGCCTGTACACATAGATAATGGTATATTGATAAAATTTTATTGAACATTTTATTTTCAGAATGAAGAAATGTCTACAGTGAAGACATGGGACAAGTGGGCGAAAGGATTACTGCTTGGTGTTAGTGTAGCAGGACTAAGTTTTTCGGCTGTACATACTAGAAATCTGTATGCCTCTAAACAGAAATGTAAAGCATACTGGAATCGGCGATAGATAACTTTGACAATATTTATTTTTGGTATACTTAAATCCTGCAGATCTGCACTGTACATATTTGATACAGAGGCCTTTTGCAATACTTGGAAGATATGCCCATAGAGATGTTTGACTCCAAGAAACTAGAGTATCAATATACCCAAGAAGCTAAACAGGAACACGTGTAGAAGGAAATGAAAATTGGATGCTATAAGCACAATACACTTTTTGCTTAGCTGCTATTTTTGAGATTTGCTATGCGCTTTTTAAATTTAACATATTGTAGCTTCAGATTCATGAGAATTTAGCCTAAAGTTAGAGTCAATGTAGAAAGAATTGACTAGTTCACAGTGAAGCTTTATCAAATTCACCATTAGAGGTTTGGTTAAAAACAAAACAAATGGTGGCCTACTGTCTTCTGCCCTTTTTCTGCTAAATGTAAATATAGGTGTACATTATGGGCTGTTACGTGTGAAAACCTATGTCTTAAAGTCTGTATGTACACATCCAGCATCACCACAGTGTTAGGAATTCCAAATGACCTTGTGAAAGTGTCAAGGAAACTCTTACTAAATGCATACTGCAGATAAAATTAGTTTCAACTAATTTTCCTGTGAGTTTCAAAGTGCCTTTACCTAAGAAGTTGATTCCTGAGAGACGGCCATCTTGAATGAAGGCCAAGCACTATTTGAACCAAACATTTGTTTTCACACAGAAGTGCTCAACATGATCTGGAGAGTACTTTTACCCTGCTTTAACAATGTACGGAAATCGCCATTATAAAAAAAAAAATGTTTTTGTGCTAGTGTTATGGCATGACTCATTATATAATATCAAATCTAACTTGGATAAGGATGTGTTCTATGGTAAATATTTATAGCTTGTGCTTGAGATGCGAAAAAACTGATGTTCAAACTGTCATGAAATTGTTCCAAGGTTTTCATGGAGTTTATTTCTACTCCTTTTGAAGTTTTCTAACCCTGTACTAAGCAGGGCATCTACTAACTGGTATAAAGACTACACAAAAATCCCCCCGCTGTTTTGTCCATAATGCTTTAATGAGTCTGTTGGCAGGCAATATTTGTGTTCTGTATATCACTTTAGTGGACATACTAACATGCAATGTATAGCTAAGCCTATTCTGTGATCATTTTATGTATTTGTACTGAAGGATCACTTCTATGAGATCATCATCAGTCATCATCATCATTATTGTTATCATAATCACTAAACACTGTAAATTTACACGTCTCATTGTCTTGGTAAATTTTCACACAAATTACCCATATTCAGTTGTGAAGAAGTCAGAATCATTAAAGTCCCATGAGCACTTTAGAGACTAGTAAATAGATTAAAATAAATGTGTTTTATTTAGTCTAAAACAATGTTGACATACGTTGAATATTTTTGTCACTTCTTCATGAAAAAAAAAAACGTTAACAGGCAGCATATCTTATTTTTTGCAATATCATTGAAAAAAATACTACATCATATTTGTAGTATGCGCATTGGATTTAAAAAGCACTGTTGGGAATGTTTTTCGATCAAAGAATGTTCAATTTTGCCCTAAGATGTAAGATATCTTTCTTGGTAATTGAAGAGGTACAAGCAGGGCTTCGATAATTTGGTCAACTCAATCGGTACCGTACAAGTTATTTTACATCCTAAGTTCTAATGGGACTTTAAATCTAAAATATAATGATATTGTTGAAAAGTTGAAGGGGAGGCAAGTTTCACTGCAGTTTAGTTTGATGCAGGAATGCAGTGCTATATAATCCCAAGTAAAGTATGTAAGATGACCAACATTGGATAGGGTATTGTGAGTACAAAAGATTCAGATTTTATTTTCCATTTGTTCTACATTTTGATTAGTTAATTGTGCTTGTTTCTTACCCTGTCTAGGTAGAATCTTGTTCAAGTACAGAACAAAAATCATTTTCATGGTTGCATGCAAATATTTCACGTAAAAATATTCACCTTACAGATTTTTCATGTACTGTATAAAGATCCTCTAAGTTACTGTTTTACAGATTAAATTATGTTTTGTTGTTTGAAAATGTTAATAAAATTTTATTGTAAATATGGCTTTGTTGACATCTGTCCTGGCGTTTTGTTTAAGAGTATGGTACCAGTAGCTTGTTACATTGTACTATGGCTGTCATGTTTACAGGTGTAAACGGAGCCATTTTATGTTTATTACAAATACATGTTTATAAATCTTACTACGTATATAATAATAATAATAATATCTTTATTTAAAGAATGTAAACACATAATGACAAATATACAAAATATTTACATATTTTCAGTGTGGCCTTCTGAGGAAGATAGCATATATAATACACAAAATGAAATGAAATGAAAATTAAACGTAATGAAAATGTACAAATTTTCTTTTACACATCACCAAAGAAAGACAAACACTCATTATATTAAATACAAGCACGCATACAAAAATGTATAAACAATATCATGTCAGTATTAACAGTATTCGGATTGTAGTAAAAACAATTTGTAATGATATTTGAAAGATTGGATATTTGAAAGATTTCTTATCTTCAAAGGAATTATGTTCCATACAATTCTGCTGTTATAAATAAAACTTGTTTTAAAACAATTTGTGTTAATTTTCTGTACATACATGTCAACAATCAAGACACTGAAAGATAGGTAACTAATTAATTACATCTTCCGGATTTCAAATGGTATCTATTTTAACTGTTTAAAGGAGTACTCCCTATATCTAGCAGATTATATTCAATGAACGTAAAATGATAAATAAATACAATTTCAAAGAAGAGCTTGTGGCGAAAATGCCTCATTTTAGCACAATCAATCATAGAGGCTTTCTGTAATAAATCGCATCCACCCGTTAATTGTACAACAACTCTACATAGATTATTGAATGGTTTATGGTACTGCAGTATACTTTAAACCACTGATTTTATCAATAATGACTGGGAAAGCATAGCTGAAACTTTTAGATTAAGTTATAATACTTCCAGAGATTCTATTATGTTTTGGAGATTATTTAATATGGCATCAGTTATAGGGTATGCCCCTTTTAAAAGATAGATCTTGTATAAAAAAATATTCATAATAAATTAAAATGTTAATTTTATACTAGTAGGTACAGTTCTGCAGTTTCTGTAACTGAATTCTGTATTGAATTCTTAAAGCATTTAGTATTGTGATTTTTCTTTTTCTTCAAAAATTGTTCAATGGTTGGATCCAAGGGGTGCTCGTTGAATATTGTCCAACTGAAAAGCAAAAAGGGCTGACCATGGTCAGTTAATTGGTCACATAAAGCAGAATAATTTGTCTCCAGAAGGGTATGAAGTTAAAAGTTGATAAAAGATTTACAGGCCGGCTTTTAGAATTTAAACTCGCAATTCATAGAATTTATTTAAGATTGTATTTACATTACATGAAGAATATTAACTCACATAAACACAAACATTCATACAAAAAACCACGCTGAAACTTACTGACAGGCGTTTAAACATAAAAGTTTTTAAGAAAAGGAGTACATTTTGGCCAGAGATGTATTGTAGTCAATATATTTACACTACAGTCATAACTGTCTGAAACAGCCAGTCAAGGATGCATCAAAGTGCAGAGCTTGTAAAGGAGGCAGCTGTTTGTACCTACATATAACACAAAAATGACCAATAGTGATCAATCAGTATTGGCTGTTTAAAGGTTGTATTCTGTATATCCTGATTCCTAAGACCATTGGCAAAATTAAATGACCACATCTGGATAGAATCCTCCATAAAACAGAAAATTGTACAGTAAAACCTCGATAACTCTAGTTCGCAAGGGGACGAATAAAATGCTCGAGTTATCCGGGTTCTTGAGTTATCTGAACCATGGAAATTTTACAAGTTTTTCTGCATAGGCAAAAGATAGCTATGAAACAGTTTTGAAACAAAGAAAGGGCACATTTCTTTCCATTCTCGTACAACCAGAGCATTCATTACATAATTTCATGGTATGAAAGGTTGGCAAACCACTGATGCATTAGGATGGTTTCTTTCAGTCATGACCCTTTTTAACTTCAATGATGGCATTGTATTTAACTCAATGGTCTTGGTCTCCAACTTGTGTTTCGTTCCTGTTTTGGTTTTTTGCTTGTCCGATTTAGCTATCCCCCCGAGATCGGGTCCTTCGCTAGATGTTTATTTCTATAATCTATTCATGTTTATTTCTATAATTATAGAAAGAATATGCAGTTTGGGATTTTCTCTCAAGCTTTATCATCAAAAGTCTACTCAGACTCAAAATTTTCATCTCATCATAACATAATTTCTTTTTTTCTTCTTATTCAATAAAAGTAATAAGTGCCTGTAATTACACATGATTCAAGACGATTTAAATGTGCTAATAACATTTTATACACTTTAGCTGCTGGACGGCTGATTAATCGATAATTAACGAGAACAATCAATTAACAATAGAAATTATTCCCATGAGGTGTCAAAATAATGATGCGCCATCGGAGGTGAGAAAAATCTGATAATCAGTGACCTCGAGTTGCAGCAGGTAATTTAGTAAGAAATCTACCTGGCGGGACTACAGGTGTTCCTCGAGTTACCCAGGGTTCTCGAGTTATCGATGCTCTAGTTATCGATAGTATTTTCTGGTTAAACATATAGGCCAGATTGCCGGGACCGACAGGAGTCCTTGAGTTATCCGGGGTTCTCGAGTTATCGATGCTCGAGTTAACGAAGTTTTACTGTATTTAAATGAAACATATAAAGCATTTCTCCGTCAGTTGGTTCATAAGTTTATATACTCCATAAAAAATGTAAAGGGTCTCCCTACATTTTTCAACATATAATGTATTTACATAGGGTACTGTAGGTGCTGTCATGACAACTTATAACTGTCTTCTGTCACCATCTGGAACTGTAAATGATGTGTGAAATGCTTTTCGAGATATCCAACTGAATTTCTGAAAATGTCTTCAAATTGTCATTGTTGTGCTAAAGGCGGCAAAAGCCTGAATTTCTAGAAAATGCATGTTTTTCCCCAGGAATCTGCAGATAAACAAATTCAAGCTGAAAATCTTTTTTTTCCTGCAAAAATATAATAATTATATTTCCTTTTCAATTCATCTGACATGTAGTTTCTACCAACAACAAAATTAATCAGAATCCAAAAGTTCTGCCCAGAATTTTCTGGAAAAACCAACTGTTAACATTTTAATACCATGGACTGTGGCAGAATAATCTCCATACATTTTTTTAACTTTTCTTGGATATATTAACAAGCATTTCATACACCACTTACACTTCTAGACAGTGATGGAAGACAGTGATAAGCTGTCAAAGATGGCACCTACTGTATGTACATAATGTAGAAAGAGGATAGCCCTTTAAATTTTTTGTTGAGTATTTTCGACTATACTTGACAGATATATTCAAAATTTTAAAATTTCTTTACAGCATAATTTTCATAAGCATCCAAGTCTTCTAGTTTATTGACACTCTTCGGTGTTTTATTCTGAGGTTCAACTGTCTCGTACTGTTCCAAATCATCCAAAGTATTGGGTTTGGCATTGGCTTTTCTTCTAGCTTCTTCCGCTGCTTGTTTGGCCTGGTTTGCTTTGAACATTTGGAACAATCCCTTTTCTCTTTTTGGCACTTTGTAATTTTCATATTGCTCCAGCTCTTCCAGGCTAGTGATCGTGTTTCTGTCTGTGTCAGCCAAAGGCTTGCTGACCACTTTCTTGCCAACAATCTCCTGGTTCCCAGCATTGTGGTTCTCGTACTGTTCAAGTTCATGAAGAGCATTTTGTTTTCCGGACTTCATTGGAAGTTTTGGTATGTTATCATACTGTTCTAGGTCTGAGAGTTGTGGCTGGTTTTTTTTGTTCACATATCCATGGATTTGTTGAAGATGTCCCAAGTCAGGGTCATATGATTCATAGGCTGGCAACACCTGATGAAGATTGAAAGAGACATATTATGAACTGGAACAATACTAAATCAGATTTTCACATTTTATCAATGCCTCTATGATTATCTTTATTAAAATTTTAGTTCACTGCTTCTGTTAAGTTCTCAAGCAGACATTTTTATTGCATACGAAAATTATAAATTCTTGTACATGTATATTTTAGTGAAGTGCATAGAGTCAATATTTTTCAATATTGGGTGTGTAATGAATTTTATATTGGGTGTGTAAACAAACGAACTACTGCACAACATCAGTTTCATTCACAAAAATGATGCATAGCTAAGTGCAAAATATTTATGTTATGTTATATTGCTTGATTTCACAACAGGAAGAATATGCAATAAAAAGGTTAAATGATTTGTTTCTTGATAATATGCACTCATTCTGTGGATTGATAACGATATTTCTCTCGTAAAGTTCAGCAGTTCCACAAGAACTTGTTCATATATATAGCAGTACAAATCCGGGGAAGTATACTAGTAGTTAACAACGTTATGTGAAAGAAGTGTTAGTAGCTACCAGTGTTATGTGAAAGAAGTGTTAGTATTAACAGTGGTATGTGAAAGAAGTGTTAGAGTTAACAGTGTTATGTGAAAGAAGTGTTAGTATTAACAGTGGTATGTGAAAGAAGTGTTAGAGTTAACAGTGTTATGTGAAAGAAGTGTTAGTAGTTACCAGTGTTATGTGAAAGAAATGTTAGTAGGAACCAGTGTTATGTGAAAGAAGTGTTAGTAGTTACCAACGTTATGTGAAAGAAATGTTAGTAGTAACCAGTGTTATGTGAAAGAAGTGTTAGTAGTTACCAGTGTTATGTGAAAGAAGTGTTAGGAGGAGCCAGTGTTATGTGAAAGAAATGTTAGTAGGAACCAGTGTTATGTGAAAGAAGTGTTAGTAGTTACCACTTTTATGTGAAAGACATGTTAGTACAGTCGAGTCTTGATTATTCGAAGTGCCGGGGACCAAGATTTTACCTCGAATAATCCATGGGTTCGAATAATCCAAGTCCCCAAGGTGTCCAGCTGATTGTTATGTAAATCGTCAATATATACATGTATATAGCTATCACGGACGCTTAACGTAATATACATTGTGTATATCATTATGATGAACGGAAAAGGAAAACAGAAATAAATCATATCAAATATTTAATTTATTTTTTTCCCTTTTTAAACCCTTTCCACTCGTTGCTGATCTAGGTATACCCCCCCGGGGCCGGGTCCTTTGCCAGATTGCTCAGTGTGAATGGAAAGGAAGATATCAGCTGATCTGGGTATCCCCCAGTTACCAGATCCTTCGCCAGATTGCTTAACCCAAATTACTTCTGCACAAGTAGAAGTCATTTTTCTTCTGACAGTTAAATTAAAAGTCATGCTTTAAATAGGCATGGTAGTTTGGTGGTCACGAGTTTGTTATTCGAAATTAAAGGTGAACATCTTTAATCGACTTTCAAACAAGTTGTTCCTTTGGTATTAAACAAACAAGGTAAAAGCGAGCATGTAATTATCACACCTTAGCACATATAACGCGCCAACCGCGTGTCGTTTTTCACAAGTTGAGCGTGTCAGCAATTATTGGTTTGATTGGAATGCATTTCGAATAATGGGTGTGAAATTCCTTACAAACATTGTCAATCGGACTCAAAAAACACTTCGAATAACACCAGGTATTCGTAAAATCCATTTCGAATAACCCGTTTATTTTTATATACATTTATATATAAAACATTTCGGGACCGAATATTGTCTTCGGATTACACCAGGTATACGAATAATAGGTTGTTGAATAATCGGGGTCGAACTGTAGTAATCAGTGTTATGTGAAAGAAATGTTAGTAGTAACCAGTGTTATGTGAAAGAAATGTTAGTAGTAACCAGTGTTATGTGAAAGAAATGTTAGCAGTAACCAGTGTTATGAGAAAGAAATGTTAGTAGTAACCAGTGTTATGTGAAAGAAATGTTAGTAGTAACCAGTGTTATGTGAAAGAAATGTTAGTAGTAACCAGTGTTATGTGAAAGAAATGTTAGTAGTAACCAGTGTTATGTGAAAGAAGTGTTAGTAGTTACCAGTGTTATGTGAAAGAAATTTTTTCAAAACTACATGCCAAAAGTTCTAGAAGTACAGAAAACAGCTACAGCTTACGACACATTTTAAAGTATATCTACTAGTATTTACAAACCTGCAGTCCCTTTTTCTTCCCATCCATTGAATGATAGGCTGGTAAGTTTTTGAGTTCTACATTGGCGTCTTGGGTGTGATATTTTGCTTGTTCCAAACTTGAGCTTTTGGAGGGATATTTTGCATAGCGAGACTTCATATTCTGTACAACGTCTTTCTGACACTGAGCATATGATCGCTTTTCACATTCCTGGTAACAGAAGAGAACCATGTAACTTTGATTCATTATTTAAGTTTGAACTTACTCCATGAAACTAAAATGGACTTGTCGGTCTTTCAATTTGGATGGTACCATAACTTTTCAAAGGGGATCTCATTGTAACTTTATTGTCGGAGTAGCAAAGAGTGCAGATCATGATCAGACAACAAGGATAGATACAATGATCACTGTCTGCATCTCTTTCAAAGACAGAATCATTTGTAGCCAACAGGCTAAAGGATAACTATCCTCTGTTTTAGTAGCTCATTTCAAGCTCTTCCAACATCATTGTGTACAGAACTTGAAACATTTTAACTTCAAACTATTAATTCCTTTCCTGTTTAGCTCGACTTTTCGAAGAAAAGGGAAGCTATCCTACTCGCCCTGGCGTCAGCGTCAGCGTTGGTGTAACACCTTGGTTAAGTTTTTCGTACCACCCCACTTTATTTCAAAACTATAAGAGGTATGGCTTTGAAACTTACCATACTTGTTTACCATCATAACCTCCATCTACAGACAAGAGTACATAACTCTGTCAAGGTTTTTGACAGAATTATGGCCCTTTTTTTACTTAGAAAGTGTATTGAGCTTGGTTAAGTTTTTCGTACCACCTCACTTTATTTCAAAACCATTAGAGGTATTGCTTTGAAACTAACCATGCTTGTTTACCTTCATGACCTTCATCAACAGACAAGAGAACATAACTCAAGCTTTTTAACAGAATTATGCCCCTTTTTTACTTAGAAAATACATTGAATATGGGTAAAATCCACTTATTGCCTTAACCCTTTGAGATATTGCTTTGAAACTATCAATGCTTGTTTACATCATTACCCCATCTGTAGGCAAGAGAAGGTAACTCTGTCAGGGATTTGTTTTAAAAATTAAGGCCCTTTATCAACTTAGAATCTTGGTTAAGTTTTTCGTACCAGTCCACTTTTTGACTAAACTGTTTGAGATATTAATTTGAAAGTTGGAATACTTATTTACCATCATGATCCCCAAACATGGGCAGGAGAAGGTAATTCTGTCAAGGATTTTATTTGAATTATGGCCCTTTTTGACTTACGGTAGAAACTCAGTTAAAATTTTCATTCTTGTCCACTTGTTGACTTTTTGAGATATTACTTTGAAAGTTGGGAGTACTTATGTACCATCATGAGACCTATCTGTAAGCAAGAGAAGATAACTCTGTGAAAATGTTTCTTGATTTGTACTTAGAAATTCCTAGTTAAAGTCTTGTGTGCCCTTAACTGTCAAAGTTTTGTTTTATTGGCAAGCACTAAAAAAGTCGAGCGTGCTGTCCTACTGACAGCTCTTGTTAATAATACATTAAATTAACTCTTTCAAGTAGGCAATTTTAAGATCCTCCAACAAATGATGTTTAAAGTCTGTCCCAAACCTATAACTTCCATTAATCATTATTTTATAGCCATATTTCAGTTAGGTAGTTTCAAGCCTGCTGGCAGCAAATAGATTCACTTTTCTTGCATACCCCCTGGGGAAAGTATTGGCGGATCCCAGCACGCAGAGGGAAGAGATCAGCCTATACCTTCCCAAGGGAAAGTACATCTCGGGCTTATTTGACAGCGTCCGAACTAGTTTCATTTATTACACTCGTACCTGGAACACTTTATTTCCGAGATACGTTTTACGGCGGTTTATATGTGAAATATAGTAATGTTTCTCGTAAATGTAAACAAAGGTCTCATAAGAATGCACACACTTTAATATTTTTCAAGTTAATGTAATAGGAATTTCATTTTTAGGAATAGTTCGAATTTTCAGGGTACACAATAACGGTTCAAATTACAAATTGTTGGTAACAAATATCCATGTAGATTTGAAGCGACAGTTGATTGCGAAAAGAAATGATACTTTTTATGGTGTCACAAGCAAGAACATCAAATTTTAGAAATGCATAACAACAGAATCTATTCACATTTCAAAGAACATACCTGCATTCAAACGTTTTTCAAAACAAAAAATGGCGGTACATGACGTCACAGTTTCTCTTGATAAATGACGTCACTGTCGATGGTATAGTCGCATTAATCAAGTAAACTTGACGTGCTTCGGGAGAATTTCTGTTTAGGCTTTAATTGATATTTTTTTGTTTCACAATGTAAATAAAGTACAGTTTGGATGCGATCAAGCACAATGTTTTTAGTGCTAGACATACCAAATTTCCTACGCAAAGGGGTTCCATGCGGGGAATTATATTTAATCAACATGAAGTTTTGATTTACCGCTCAACATAGTAGGGCCTTTTAAGCGGTTTTCTCGAAGATGCAATGAAATCAAATTAAGTATGCAAGAAAAAGGATCTTGCATGGTCTACTGTAGAGGACTGGGTTATTCCGCCCTCGGGAAAGGGGGGGGGAACTCACTTTGCTCAGTTCCTCCTATCCCACCCGCTTTCCCTCTATTCAGAACAACCCAGTCCTCCACAGCAGGCCATATAAGACCTCATAATATTAGCAACGAAAGCATGATCCTGACCAGTTTGATCAATAGGAACTCTTCTTTTTTTTTTTTCATGGAAAGCTCTAGCTTAAGGCTATTAGTGTATTATTACCTCATATCCTTCAAGCTTTTGCTTATAGCTTTTAGTCTATTATTACCTCATATCCTTCAAGCTTTTGCTTATAACTTAGGTGTATTATCTCATATCCTTCAAGCTTTTGCTTATAACTTAGGTGCATCACCTCATATCCTTCAAGCTTTTGCTTATATCTATTAGTGTATTACCTCATATCATTCAAGCTTTAGCTTGTAACTGTAAATGTGTTACCTGATATCATTTAAGCTTTTGCTTATAACTATAAGTGTATTACCTCATATGCTTCGAGCTTTAGCTTATAACTATAAATGTGTTACCTCATATCCTTAAAGTTTAGGCTTATAACTATAAGATAGTGTTTTACCTCATATCATTCATGTTTTAGCTTATATCTATTAGTGTATTACCTCATATCCTTCAAGCTTTAGCTTATAACTATAAGTGTGTTACCTCATATCCTTAAAGCTTTAGATTATAAGTGTATTACCTCATATCCTTCAAGGTCTGGTTCCACAATTCTCACTGAATCTTCGTTTTCCATATAACAGCTATTCCTAGGTAGTGATACACTCAAAGAATTGTCCAGCATTCTCCTAATTTAATAAAGCCAAAAACAAAAGCAATTTAATGGATTGTTTTACATAAGAATTCTGCATGGCATTGTATGACTACTGAAGCACAAGTTTGCACTGGCAATAAAATATCAAGAACTCTATTCAAAGAAAAGATGTTCTTACCATGTATGTCCCCCTGACGGCAGCCAATTAGTTAAAATTTGCAATAAAGTTCACTTTAACCTGTTGACATCAAATTCAATAGGGTTCATATATTTGTCATGACCAACCAACCTACCAATGAGGACAAAGCAAAAGCTTTCTCTCTAGATATTGATCAGACAAGTTTTGTGTGTCAAAGGTCTACGTGACCTTGACTTTTGACCTGTTGACTTCAAAATTGATATGGGCCATCTACTGATCATGACTAACCATCCTTAAAAGTGTATGGACACTAGGCCAAAGCATTCTCTAGATATTGATCTGACAGGTATTTTGTGTTGAAAGTCACTGTGACCTTTGACTGACTGACCACAAAATCAATAGGGGTTATCTACTTGTCATGACCAACCAACCTATTAAGTTTGAAGAACCTAGGCCAAATTATTCTCTAGTAATCAATTGGGCAAAGTTTAATCTACCAACATGTGCAAACCAATATACCCGTCCATCTTTGATGGGGGGCGTAACTTTAAACGTAAGACAAGTTTGTTTGTTTGATACTTGCTACAGTAAATCTAGTTTACATGTACATTGTGTATCCATTGTGCTTTCAAAGCCTGAGTTGTTAAAAATTTCACTGATCATTCAAAACTTAACCAAATTCTAATACTATACAAGTATAGATTATTGTTATCGTCAATATATAATTTTGTGGTCCTGTTAAAAAGTGATACTGACTGACGCCAAAGTCCAAGGATATTCTCTGATTTTTTTACTATAAATACAAGTACATGTACATGTTATAAAATTAATTTTGTTATTTGATCAAAGCATGATATAAGGTTTAAACTGATTTTAATAGTTGCAGACTGGAATGAATTTCACAACATCAGAGCTTTATCAAATAAAATCATTTGGTTGGTTAATACTAATCTATTTTAGCTCAATTATGACGAATGCATGTACCTTATTGAGTCACTTTTGAGTCTGCTACCTGGAAAAACCAGTACTGGTGTCATATGAGTTACGGTCATAACCCCAGTGGGGCTGGAGCCCAAACTCCCGGATGAGCGGCAGACACCTTAACCTCTACACCACCCCTCCCCTTGGTTTCTGAATCATCAAGCATGCTACAAGGCCTGGCTTTAACCAGAGCTTTAACATAAGCTCTTCCAGCAATCGCATTGTTTTAGTCAGTCTTTATGTAAAAATAAACTAATTTAAAACTATTTTCAACTGAACTAGCTTTGTTTGACATTAAATTCTTTTACCTCACTTAGATTAAACCAACGTGGTTTTTGCACAAAATGTAAGATTTATTCTCTAGTGATGCATACCACATGAGAAAAAAACTGGTACATTTTTAGCTCGACTATTCGAAGAATAAGGAGACTATTGCACTCGCCCCAGCGTCGGCGTCGGCGTCTGCGTTGGTTAAAGTTTTTCATAAAGTCAAATATCTTGAATACTATCAAAGGTATTGACTTGAAACTCAAACTATATGTTTACCATCAACATCTTCACCTGAGGAAACAATCCCCATAACTCTGTTTTGATTTTTGACAGATTTATGCCCCTTTTTAACTTAAAAATTTTGGTTAAAGTTTTTTATAAATTCAAATATCTTGAATACTATCAAAGGTATTGACTTGAAACTCAAAGTATGTGTCTACCATCAACATCTTCACCTGAGGAAACAATCCCCATAACTCTGTTTTGATTTTTGACAGATTTATGCCCCTTTTGAACTTAGAATTTTGGTTAAAGTTTTTTATAAATTCAAATATCTTGAATACTATCAAAGGTATTGACTTGAAACTCAAAGTATGTGTCTACCATCAACATCTTCACCTGAGGAAACAATCCCCATAACTCTGTTTTGATTTTTGACAGATTTATGCCCCTTTTTAACTTAGAATTTTTGGTTAAAGTTTTTTTTTAAATTCAAATATCTTGAATACTATCAAAGGTATTGACTTGAAACTCAAAGTATGTGTCTACCATCAACATATACACCTGAGGAAACAATTCCCATAACTCTGTTTTGATTTTTGACAGATTTATGCCCCTTTTTAACTTAGAAGTTTTGGTATTTTTTTTTTATAAATTCAAATATCTCGAATACTATATAAGGTATTGACTTGAAACTCAAAGTATGTGTCTACCATCAACATTATACACCAGAGGAAACAATTCCCATAACTCTGTTTTGATTTTTGACAGATTTATGCCCCTTTTTAACTTAGAAGTTTTGGTATTTTTTTTTTTGTAAATTCAAATATCTTGAATACTGTATAAGGTATTGACTTGAAACTCAAAATATATGTTTACCATCAACATCTACACCTGAGGAAACAATCCCCATAACTCTGTTTTGATTTTTGATAGATTTGTGTCCCTTTTTAACTTTGAATGTTTTGTTAAAGATAGAATATTATCGAACGTATTTACTGTCAACATCTTCACCAATGTTTTTGATTTTTGACATATTTATGCCCTTTTTAACTTAGAATTTGTCACAGTTTTTCCAGACTAAAATGGAAATACTCAAAATGGCTTTCTTTGAAATGTCATAGAATAACTATGCAGCATGAAGCGGTCATGCTTTTTTAATTCTATACATATCAATTTTGAAAAGTTACAAAATTATTCATGATCAAATATACAAGGTCATGTATTTCTTTGAAATTATCCCCCCCATCCTCCCTCCAGTTGGCTTGCAGAATCCAGAGTAAGGCCTTGAATGCAATGTACATTTACAAAGGTCTTTGAACAAGTTTCATATCTTTGACCTTAATTCTTATAGACAATTACACAATACTCCTGTTCTTAGACAAAAACCCCATTTTACCAACAAGCTTTCGAATAGTCGAGCGTGCTGTCATGTGACAGCTCTTGTTAATATTGGTACATGTATATAATCTTGCCAACTTTTCAACCCTGTTAATAATCGTCCTTGTTTCATAATAATGTAATAAATGTACTTGTATTAACATACTTAAACTTTGTACTGAACTGATGCTTGACTCAAAGTGAAAGTTACTGTCTCATCAACTAGACATACATGTATAATCTGTTACAGTATTGTCATTCAGAACCAATTATTTCAACAGTTTTCTCTTCTTGTAATCAACATGAGGTTGTATTAGCCTATATCGCTAAAATGATCAATTCAACTGTTAATCGCATTTCTTTTTAGATCAAAACAATTGTATACAAATGCTTACAATAATAATAGTAATAAAAATAATAATGATAATAATAATAATAACGATAATAATAGTAATAATAATAATAATAATGATAATAATAATGATAATAATAATAATAATGACTTTCTTTACAGTGGATAGGATATTTGGTGCAAGACCAATTTTCAATATGGTCAACATGAACAAAATGATATACAATGTACAAGCAAATTAAACATCCCAAATTACATTATCAAACCCAATTAAATGAAGAAAATGATGTCACTTTTTTTTTTACAAACACTAATAAAAAAAAAGAGTTTATATAAAAGAATACAAAGACAATGAGAAAACAATAATTAAAACTAATAATCATCATTAATGTTACTATTTTCAAGGAGGGTATTTTCAGACAATTAGTTGCTATTATGAGTAATTAGTTATAAAGAGTACTGTCACTCAAGATAAGATTTTTAAACAAATACATAGATCGGAAACAAACTTTTGTGTGTATCTTTGTAAACTCTTGCGATAATCTCTTCTACTCCGCCATCTTCTGCGCAGATAGTAAGCGGCTACGGCAGCAACAAGTATTACAATGACTAGGCACGCAAGTGAACCACCTATGATACCACCCAACTCATCATCACTTGTACTCGCACTCGAGTCTTGTCCTGGATTTTACATGTATAAAATTAAATGTATTAAATGTAGAACATGTATAAATGGAAGTGTTTTTCTGAAAAGAAAAGTATAGTATGCTTTCAAAGAACAACTCTTGCGTTGACCGCAAAACTTCTGTAACTTATATGATGCAAAGAAGGATTTACAATAGTTTTACGATCAATCCTCGATGACTGTCTATTAGTTTCAAATGCATTTAACAACTGGTTTCTCTGATTTAATCTTTGCAATATGTTTTTTACTTTTTCAGAACAATATATATACATGTACAGGAAAAAAAAGTTTTATTAAAATTCTCCAATAATAGAATCAGAAAGCCATATGGTACTTTATTTTCTCATTGTATTATTTATGCTAACCACAAAGATGATCTTCATGACTGGTGTCATGTACTGCTTTAAATCAGGAAGTAAAATCTAAATGTAAAAATCTCTTCTCAGAAATTAAATACTGGTACCACATGTTTTATTCTGCATTTAGTGAATTTAGCTCAAAAGGTCCAGGCTTATACTACAGTAGTTTAGTTTATACTTAGTTTACACTGCAGTAAAGCTCCTTGATAGCGGTACTTTACTTAAGAAATTATAAATGTGTCCTTGTATATTGTCGTTAAATAAATTGCAGTCAGGAGTTCAAATGTCTAGTAATTAAATCACAACTGCGTAGCATGAGTGACCTAATTTTTCGTATTTAAACGACTGGCTGTATTTTATTCAAAGATAAAATATTGGTACATATTTATTATTTTGATTCTAACACGTCATTTTCTTTGAAAACTATATCCGAAACTATGTTCAACTCGTAGCAGTACATCATTGCCGGGTCTGTTGTAATATACAGACTCTGATCACTGTAACTTTGAAATGCGATTGGATGCGTTGGTTTACATACGTCACGTCATTCCGCGGAGTAACATGCTGTATTCTATCGTAAAATAAAATACAACATTATCCCTATATGTTTTATATATATATAGGAAACACAGCCACTCGTGTTAGAACATAGTATACATAGTATGAATAACAACTGCAATAAAATCAAACATACCAGTTTCACCAGCTTTTAAAGTAATATTGTCATTTATTGACGGAAGTTCTTCCGAGACAAACAGGAATGGCTCTGTCATTTTAGTGATTGTTGGTGCAAAACTCTCAGCAGCTGAAACAGAAAATAAACTAGAGCTATCACTAAAGGTGATGAAAATCATCAAAATTACAACATCAAAACGATAAAGGCGAGCTAGATGACTTTCTTGCTTTTTGAAAATGGCAGAATTTTGTACAGTAGAGCTGAAAAACTATCATATCCAAAATTTACATCCCCAATTTTTTGTAAGCAACTGATTGCAATTTTTCACAAATATAAAGAAAAAAAACTTCTTACATGGAACACAGACATATCTATGTTTGTTTGAGCAGTTGTCTCTTCTGTAACCTAGGCTACCATCGGACAGTTTCATCACTCCTATACACTCCTCTTTCATTTTCAACTTATCTGAAACTAAAACAGTAACCAATTATGAATTTGTAATTGATGAAATTTTACAATTCTAAAACACCATTAATTTTATACAATTAATTCCAGAGAAGAAATGCATTTGATAACAATATTTGTTTACAAAACCAGAGGGTCACAGTGAAGTTGCCAGGTTTCATGTCAGTTTATTTTTAAATGATAAAGATATTGAGCAATAACATACAGTATGCATGATTTTTTTTTAAACTTCTGGTCAAAAATGGATTAATTCTTGTTTAGAATACATGTATTGCACTGAAGAGCTTAATACACAACACAATTTAGTAAAATAAGTTACTGACAAACATGAATGCGGAGACAGAGAGACTGACAAACATCATTAAGCAACATGAAAGGGAGAAACATAAATCCACCTGATATTTACATACATTTTTCACAAAGGCTTCCATTAATTTTCATCAATATCAAACCATTTCATATATACATGTACTTGCAAACTGTTCAGTGTTTTGACTGAGTGGATTCCTTACCCATACTTGGAATCTTTTGCTTAGATATTTTATCCACCCAGAACGCTACGTCCTTCTGCAATAGTGATACTGTCCCTTTGACCTGCTTAGGTGTAGACACATTGTACAGACTCCATTTATGCGAAGCATTGCACACCTCTTGTGCAGTTTTCCAGGACACTGGCTCATGGTCGTTGTATTTCTTTATTTTTCGAGTCCTTGCTGCTAAGCAAAATATGCAGTGTTAAATATTTTCTTGCTAAATTTATCATATTATGTTGTCCATCATTCATTTAGGACAGCACACTTCATTGAGCTTACAGAAAGGCTGACACAAAAGCAAATGCAAGAATGCCAGGAGAGTAACAGTTCAACATGTTAATTATAATGATGATAGATTACTGCCAACCACAAATATAACTACGTTTGAAATCATATTTCTGATCATTGACTTACTAACTTGTGAATGGTAAGAATGGTAGAAATGGTAAGAACCTTCTTTGATACTGTCCATAAGACACAATGCTTGGCTTCCCAATGCTTGCCAATAAAACAAAACTTTTTGCAGTTCAAGGCAAAATAATAATCTGTGTATTTTCTCAAAGTGTTAAACGTTAAATAATATCTCAAATGGTTAAGTCAAAAAGTGGACTGGAACAAAAAACTTAACTTAAATTCTAAGTCGAAAAAGGGCCTTAATTAAACAAGAGGGCCATGATGGCCCTATATGGCTCACCTGACTACCATTTGCTATAATAAAAGGGGTCATGATTCTAACATAATTCGTAGAGGTCCACTACACAATGCTAAGTAACATTTCAAATATCTATTATCTGCCTGTCGGCCTTGTTTCGTTTTTTAAGTTTTCCCTATAGAAGCCTATGTGAAATCAAGTGCTTTCCCCCCCTCCCAGGAAAGGTTAATTTTGACCAGGGGGTCATGATTTGAACAATCTTGATAAAGGTCCACTAGACAATGCTACAAGCTAAATATCTCAGCTCTAGGCCTTGTACTTTCAGAGAAGAAGATTTTGAAAGTTTTTCCAATATGAGCCTATGTAAAACCAAGTGACCCCCCCAGGTGGGGTCAATTTTGACCCGGGGGTCATATTTGAAAAATCTTGGTAGAGGTGCACTAGACAATGCTACATGCCAAATATCTAAGCTCTAGGCCTTGTGGTTTCAGAGAAGAAGATTTTTAAAGTTTTTCCTATTTGTTGCCATAGCAACCAGAGTTCTGCATGGAATGGAATTCTTTGAACAACTTTAATAGAGCTTCATGCAAGGAACATCCCTGCAAAGTTTCATCAACATTGGCTCAGTTGTTTCAAAGGAGATGTCGTTTGAAGGAAATGGTGGACGGATGGACGGACGGACGATGGACAGACGGAATGCGTTCCTTTTCCAGGAACACAATCAGCCATTTCTATCCCTCTTATTATCTAATTTAGCACACTTTCATATTGGCAAGGCACCATCAATATAAAGTAGCCCTGCAAAATTGTCTAGACTGTTAGAACTGTTGTACCAAAGCTATTTCAAGCAAAAAAGCAGTCCAGGATAAAATAAATGTTGAAAAGCTTCAACTAAAAATTACTGAAGAAGTAAGTAAAATGGAAAAGGCAGACTTAGAGAAAGTTACTAAAATAAGACACACTGCAAATCTGAGACGGGTTGAACTTCTTCAACTGAAAGAAGATTTGCAGCTCCTTGAAGAAACAAAACAAAGCAAAAAACTTTTCATTGTCATGAATAGGGCAAGGCACCATCAAGAATATTTAGAAAATAGTATAAAGTCAGTAAAATGAGAAAACAATGTTCGAAGATATATGTTTCTCGAAAATACAAAGCTGGAAACAATGATCAAAGACCTAGATTTCTTGGGAAGTTTGAAAAACCTTGAATGAGTGTAACATACTTTTCACTTTTTGTACATATACACAGGCTAACTCTCCATGTTTTACAATGAAAAGTTATGTGGCAAAGTGGATAAATACACAAAATAAAATCTTTTCACCATGGAAAACAGGATAGCATTAGTCTGAATATGTAAACAATATGATAATTGATTTGCTGTGAACTCTGCATGCATTTTCTCGATCTTCTCTCATGACTTGCTTATTTCATGTTCATATTGTTTTACATATATTATTTGCATTCTTCAATTTCTACGGTGTGCATTTAGTTACATTTAAAACAACTAGTGACCTGATAAGATTGTACTATTTATTTACCCTAACATAAAATCATTGATAAGTATTATTTACATGTTAATACACTATTTTGTAGCTTGATACTACACAGGTAGGTTTAAAGCACTGACAAAAAAATGAAAGTGTACTATACAATTATGTAAGCTCTTTTCTTCATCTTTTTCTATGAACATCTGTAACTACAAGATAATAGGGATAGAAATGGCTGAAAGTGATTTTGGAAAAGTTCAAGAGGAAAATAAAAGACTTGTTTGTGAACCATGTAAAGAAAAGGATAAAGAAGAAAGTGCAGAAGGTTTTTGCATAGATTGTCAAGAATATTTGTGTGACAACTGCTTCAAATATCACTGTCTGCCAACACCATCAAAACATCACAAATTGCTTGACAAAAATGAAATGCCTAAGAGGAAAGTTAAACATGACGCATGTTTACAGTGCCAGATACACGGAAATGAAAAAATGAACCACTACTGTAAAGATCATGATGTGATTGGATGTTACTCATGTATATATCCTGAACATAAATCTTGTGTAGCAACTTGCCCACTGGGTGACGCTGCAGACGGCATAGAAAGTTCAACAATGTACAAAGAGTTTTTCAACAAAGTCAGTAAAACTGAAGAAGAGTTTGAAAAAGAATTCAAATCAGCACAAACAAATTATAAAGACAGTCAAAATTGTTGTAGCAAGGCCATTGACAGTATTAAAGCAACCAGGAAGCAAATAGATGATCACTTTCAAAGACTGGAGGAAGAAATTAGTAAAGAAGTCAGTGACATGGTAGATAAAGACTGTCAGAAAGTCAGTAAAATTAGAGATACTTCATTAAATGCGAAACAGGAACTATGTAATCTTAAAGAAGACTTGCAGCTCCTTGAAGAAACAAAACAAAGCAAACCACTTTTCATTGTAATTAACAGGGCAAGACATCATCAAGAATATTTAGAAGAGAGGATAAAGTCTCTGAAGGCAGAAAATAGTGTTCAAAGGTTTACATTTGTTCAGAATACAAAGGTGGAGTCCGTGTTGAAAGACATAGCTGTGTTGGGAAGCATGAACAAGCTTTAGGAAGCAGTGAAAACACTGAGTGGTTAAGCTCTGCTCAATTTCTGGGCCATATAACTTTACCCTTTGATTCTGAGTGATATTAAACCTTGCTCTGAGTTCCATAACTTTGCTCTTTTTTCTTTCTTTTTTGGTCAGCAGAAATAAACCTGCCGGGCTGAAGTCAAACACAAATTCCATAATGTTGTCAATAAATCATGGTTTCAGCATCTTAAATTGCACTCGTGCACTTTACAAGTTTTTTCTTGAATTTTACCTCTACCCAATCAAAATAGGCAGACATTAATACTTGTACATTGTAAGAGACAACTTATATTACACAATAACGTTACAAAAAATGTATCTGCATTCAAATTTAAAACAGTTACCTGATATCATTTTACTGTTTATTGGCGGTAATATACAATCATTGGATAAGAGAAGTTTTATTTACAAGCTCCATAAATTATTAAGTACCGGTAGTGTGATATTGCATTGATAGGTTAAAAGTTATACATAGTAATTGACAAGAAAAATATGAAAGTGTGCTAAATAAAATAATAAGAGGGATAGAAATGGCTGATTGTGTTCCTGGAAAAGTGCAAGATGAAGATAAAAGACTAGTATGTGAACCATGTAAAGACGAGGATAAAGAAGAAAGTGCAGAAGGTTTTTGCATAGATTGTCAAGAATATTTGTGTGACAACTGCTTCAAATATCACTGTCTGCCAACACCAACAAAACATCATAAATTGCTTGACAAAAAAGAAATGCCTCAGAGGAAAGTTAAACATGATTCATCTTTGCAATGTCTGAGACATGGAGGTGAAAAAATGAACCACTACTGTAAAGTTCATGATGTGATTGGATGTTACTCATGCATTTATCCTGAACATAATTCTTGTGCAACTTACCCACTGGAAGATGCTGCAGATGGCATAGAAAGTTCAGCAATATACAAAGAGTTTTTCAACAAAGTCAGTAAAACTGAAGAGGAGTTTGAAAATGAATACAAATCAGCACAAAAAAATTATCAAGACAGTCAAAATTGTTGTACCTTAGCTATTGTAAGAATCAAAGCAACCAGGAAGCAAACAGATGATCACTTTCAAAGACTTGAAGAAAAAATAAGTAAAGAAGTCAGTGAAATGGTAGATAAAGACTGTCAAAAAGTCAGTAAAATTACAGGGATTTCATTAAATGCAAAACAGGAACTACATAAACTGAAAGAAGACTTGCAGCTTCTTGAAGAAACAAAACAAAGCAAACCACTTTTCATTGTAATTAACAGGGCAAGACATCATCAAGAATATTTAGAAGAGAGGATAAAGTCTCTGAAAGCAGAAAATAGTGTTCAAAGGTTTACATTTGTTCAGAATACAAAGCTGGAGTCTGTGTTGAAAGACATAGCTGTGTTGGGAAGCATGAACAAGCTTTAGGAAGCAGTGAAAACAAGAAGGGATGTCCCTTCTGTTGCAGATGAGCGATTAATAACACCTAGTTATTCACCAAGTTGTAACCTTCAATATAGCCTCGCCACCAGGCTAGATGATAGGATATTTTCATTATTCAAGCAGAATATTTTCTGGCCCATAACTGAGTAAGAAATAGTAAATGTAAGGACTGAATGCCAGTCTATCTTCAATATGTTGCCTTCATATTTCCTGCACCAAAGACTTACTATATAGAAAATTGTGAGCTGCAGTATACTTAAATGTTAGCATTTGCAAATCATTCTTTATTGATTAAAGTGTAAGTAATAGAGCACATTTATTGATATTCTTTACTTTATTTCTAAAATAAGCTGTAAGGTGAAATAAATAAAGTCTAAAAAATGAAATCCCTACCATTATGACAAAGGTATGACGTCAACTTGGAATCTGTTGATTGGTATCCAAACTTGAGGTACACAGGTTGACCTAGACAAAATCAATTTCAATGTAAAATGCTTCAAACTGAATACAAGGCAATTTTAACAAATCTATAAGTGATGGCAGTGCCAGTGTCTAAGCAAACTCATCAAATGCTTAAAAAATTCTTAAAATGTTAAACATTTGAGAAAGGTCAAACTAGGGTAAAATATTAATTATAAATAATATTTTTTGAAGATTTAGAAAATAATTCAACATGCTGGCAATACATGCTTTCTTTTCGAAATTAATCTTCCTACGTAAGGTAATAAAAAATAATACAAATACAAGAACTATCTATTAAGTAACACTTAACAACTGCAGACTATGATTTTGTCTTACTTTTGTCATATCTAACTTTGCTAAACAAATACTGGTTGGGGACCACCAAACCTGGACGACCATCAAACCGGACACTTGTTAAAACGCATGAATATTTTGTTAATATTTACATTTATATGGTGTTCATCAAACATACACTCGACTTCTATCAACAAAGTGCAACAACAACAGTTTAATGTAACTATTTGACCAGAAATCTCACCATTTATTTTGTCAGTCACTGAATGCATGCTTACATTGTCAGGGGAAAAGTTGAAAGTGACAGACTGTGAATGCACAAAATTTCTGTGAGGCCAAGCAAAGAAAATCACAATTTATACCTTTTATCATGATATTTCATTAATGTGTCGAATGATTGATACAGTTAACATAAATTAACAGCTAACATCACAATTAAACAAATCTATTTAAAGTAGCTGTCCGAAAACATGGTACAGTTGGTCTATAAAATATAGCACTTTGGTAACCCCACAGCCGGGCCTCAGAAATGTGATTGATTTAGTCTTATGAGTTAACAAGTTAGCTTTTTGTTTCGGAGAAGAACCTAACTTTCTACATATAATATTTTGATTGCTAGATACAAAAATTGTCAGAGTTATCGCAAAATATGTTTGAAAAGTGTCCGGTTGTAGGACTCTAGCCAGTAGACTTTTAAAAAATATGATTGTTGAATTGAAATGTATAACTAGTAAATCTTATTTTGTTTCATATTTCTCTATCAACGTTATGTTATTGTTGTTGCATTTTATATGAAAATAAGATGTAATTTGATTTACATGTAAATCCTTGTATGTCTGATATGTGACTTTCATAAAATAAAGATTTTATTATTATTATTATTATCATTATTATCATTATCATAAAAATCTTAAGTTTCTCCTTGAATATGACCCTAGCCAAAACCTTTAGTACGCACACATTCTGGCTGTACCTTAATCTTTTACAATTAACATGACACGAGATGTCAATCAAGTGACATTAATATCAGTCAGAACTGGTAATAATACCAATGGAAAGAGTTTTCTTGTATTCAACTCGAACATAAAACAGGAAGCAATTATCAAATCACTGGCATTATGTTTCACCTGCAAAGTAAATTGAAATAGATATATTTCAAATATCTTTTTTTTCTAATTCAGTGCATGTACATTGTATAGAACTTTTTAAAAGAAAACTTTGGATACTAACCTGGATACACGATCTCCACACTTTTAGCATTCATCCACAAAACTTCGTCAGTCTGAATCTCATGAGAAATCCTTGACTGGAGAACATCCATACCAAAATCTGGCATTAGGAGTTGCTCACTCAGTAAACATACTTGCTGGGCTGACTCCCAGTCTACTTCCATCGGCACAACAATAAATTCTGCCAAAATAATTAAAGATCACTCAGATGAAGTTTGCTTTCGGCATCATATTTATTTTAACTGAATTTTGTTTCTTTTGGTTTGTAAATAAAATTTTCAGCAAAATTCAGTTTCTTCATTTTTTCAGCACAATCCTCGATTATATTGATAGACTTGTTATACCCACCTTCCATTATATTCAAACAGTGCCACAATAATTTCATAAACGCATTAATCATTTAGTCGTCTAGGCCAATATTCAAACGGTATCTGCATTGCCGACTAACTTTGCCAAAGTTAACGCCAAATTATCTAGCTTTTATTGCTCTTATAGTCTTAATAAACAGAAATTATATGAAAGACCTGTATGATTAAAACTATAGACTTACAGTATTTTCAAATTACCTTTCAAGTTTATATAATTTACCGGCAGTCTTGAACTATTAACCAGCTTATTATTAGTGGACTGGTTCTAAGATATTTTTTAAGCCTAAAAAGCAGACAACTTGGCTTACTTACCACTGTTCACAGTCCATGTTGGTTCCACCAGGCACCACAGCAGTAACATCACTGTTAAAACACCCATTCTCTTTTTTTTTGTTTAATTGAAATATATCTTTAAACTTTCTTTTCTGTGAGATACTGACAAGTTTAGGCAATAATAAAACCTCCTGTCTGTGCAACCTTCAAACTGATTTAGTTGCAGAATATAAAGTTACCATGACTAGTCCAGCATTTTGCATTAAACGGACTAAACAGATTTCTTAAATTTCTCCATTAGTGAACTCAAAGATATACATATGACATTTCTTCACTGGTTATAATAAATGAAATCAAAAGCTGGTTATGTGAATTAATTTGAGTAAAGATCATAGTCAAGTACATGATATTCTTTCTGTAGACTAGAAAACAATAGAATGAATCAATGTGTGAAGAAGCAAAGGAAATGACCAATTATGGTTGATCTTTTTTGCTTTTTATGGGTCATCTATTCTCTAAGATTATTAAGGGAAGAAAAAGTATTTATAAAGGATTGATTGAGATGGGGTTTCTTTACATATTCTTCCGTTTTTATTTGATAGAAATAATCTCATTTTTTTCAGAAGGAAGAAAAAACTCTGAAAAAAAGGAAGTTACATTACTCAACTTCTGCTTTCTCACCTGCTAAAGGGCGTTTAGTACCTTTCAGAGGGGTAAATTCTTTTTTCTGCATCTGATAGTGATACAGAACTTAGTTGTTGTAAGTTCCAGAAAACAAAACCAAAAAGGGTTTCTTCATGTATATATATTTTTTAAGAAAAACACTACACCTGCTTACTTAAAAGAGGCCTCTGACATTTATATAATAATAAGGAAGTGTAGGGGGTTTATATTAGAAAGAATGATAATTAAATTATTTGAGCCAATTACAATTTAATTTTGATAACTGATTTCAGATAAATAGAATTTTAATGTTTTAATATTGGATATAGAAGAAAATAAACTCTGGACAAAACAATCCAATCTTAAAAAAGTGTTGCTTGTGCGCAGCGGCATTATGTATTGTTTAGTTATTTTAAGTTTCACGAAATTCTATCCATTGGTTCTTCAGTTATGGCTCCAGACAGACAACACCAAGGCTCCAGACAGACAACACCAAAACAATATCCCTCCACCTTTGACAGGGGATGAAAATATACTGATGTCTTTCAATTTCCAGAACTTGCTCCAACTATGTACTTAACTATTGTTTGAAAACTAAATAGTTAAACATAATCATATGCATTGGTTTTTGAGATATGGCTCTGGACAGACGGACAGCGTCAGAACAACATCCCTCTGCCTTTGGCGAGGGTAAAACTATACCGGTGTCATTCAATTTCCATAACTTGCTCCAACTCTGTACTTGAGTATTTTAAAGTGAATAGTTAATTATTACTACTTATATCTAGCTTTACTTTGACTGACCTCTTGCCAGATACACTATGGACCACAGGGAAATTAAATGAACATTTTCACAAGATCTACAAAATGACATATGAAAGTACTATGAACCTTGTGATAATATCAACAGTAAGGAGTGTCAAACATAAAAGTTTTTTTTTTTCAAAAAAAGGTTGAAAGATCCATTTTTGTTAACAATAAATAAACGTAAAACAAAAGGCAGACAAGGGCAATTGTTATTCAAATATTTTCTCATGAAAATATGTTCTTGTCTTTCTATTCACATTCATTCCTATATTCTCTACTCTACATTATCAGTAAGGGTAAGTGAAAGGGAACCAACTTTTGGAGTAACTTTTACCAGTATTTTACATATTATCCTTTAAGAGTAGACTCAAAAATCAGCTTATTTGAAAATCTACAACAACCATACCACAAAAGGGCCAAGATGGCCCTATATCACTCACCTGACTACCATTGGCTATAATACAAGGCCAACAATCACATCACAGGAAGTTTGGGATCATGATTTTAAAAAACAATTCGTAGAAGTCCCCCACAAATTGCTACATTCCAAATATCTAAGCTATATCTGTACCACAATGACTGTTTTCGAGAAGATTTCTAAATAGTTTCCTATATAAGTCTGTATAAAATAAGGGCCCCCCCCGCGGGGGGGGTTGTTTGTTTGGGGGGGGGGGCCTGTTTAGCCTAATGTCAAATGAAATGTTTAAAAAAAAAAACTTTAAAAAAAAAAAAAAAAAAACCCCCAAAATTAAGTGACCCCTTCAGAACCGGTCAATTTTTACTTTTGGGTAGTATTTTGAACGATTTTGGTAGAGGTCCACTCGGCAATATTACATGCTAAATATCTAAGCTTTAGGCCTTGTGGTTTCGGAGAAGATTCTTGAAGTTTCCCTAAATAAGCCTATGTAAAATCAAGTGACCCTGGTTGGTGTCAGTTTCGGCCCAAGTGTCATGATTTGAACAATTTTGATTGAGGTCCACAAGGAAATGCAGTATGCTAAATATTTAAGCTCTAGGCCTTGTGCTTTCAGAGTTTTTTTTTTTAAATTTCTTACCAAATTTTCTTATTTCAAGAAAGGGCATAATTTTATCTAAATTCATACAAGAGTTATCTAACTTGACTGTCTGACATCCCTTCAGACATCAATGAAGTTTGCGAATCAATATTATAAGTGGTTATTGAGTTATGCGCATGATATACTGTAGTCCAAATAATTGTACTCAACGGGTAAATATCGTTATATTTTTTGCTAGGCGCTATCCAGCCTCAGATAACTATAAAAGCGCAATAAAAGCTGTAAAAGCGTAAAAGCTGTAAAGCTGTAAAAGCGCAGATAACTATAAAATGTCCGTATGTAAAATGGGTCTGCGTTTGGAGTCGAATTATTGAGACTAGCTCATGATAGTACCTTGCATCTAAAACTTTAACCGAATTTCTTTAGTCAAACAAGGGGCATAATTTGAATTAAGGTCATACATGGATTATCTAACTTGAGTTTCTGACACCCCTGGTGACTTTAATGAAGTTTCAAATCAATATCAAAAGTGGTTACTGAGATAAGTGCACGATAGTTCCTTGCATGCAAAACTTTAACTAAAGCTGCAACACTGACGCACAAGTTACTGTAATAGCCTTCCTTATCCTTCGAGAAGTCGAGCTAATATTAAGGATTTTGCTCTACTAATTACATTGACTTTATGCAGGGCCCTGCTTTATGCAAGAGGAATGGCTATGATCAAACGAGCATAACTCTGCAACCCATTCATGAATACGCACACAAATTGTGTCTTGCACATCTACCACTCCTGGTGATTATGTTCAGCAATATCATTACACACACAGGCAGAATTTACGTCTTTGATTGAAAATGACTTACATGTGCTATGGGTCAATGATTTGGCAACATTAAAAGATACGGGATTTGATCGAGTTCTCTTAATTTTTTCAAGACTGTTATGCGGTGGCAAATTCCGACTGTGTGTCTTTCTGTCAACTGTCAATTTTTAAAAAGTTACACTCAAAGATAAATGTTAGCTTATATCTTAAAGAGATAGACATATTATTTCAAGAGCTATTTGTAAACGTTAATTTAAAAGTGATATTTTTCATGTTTGAAAGATAGCAATGTAACATTAAGAGTCGATGTGTGCCATCGTTCAAGAAATAAAACAATGATAGCCAACGTAATCGAAGACGTCATAGAACAGTAATGTATTATATATGCCATTTTTTGTATTGTTTAATGGCCAAAGTCATGTATAACGTTGATTTTGCAAAATATATGAACTTTCAAACTTTAATGACATTGGCAACAGAACGATACAAAGTTATATGTAAGAATTCTAAACACGTTAAAATCCTTAGGGGCTGTTGTTTTTACCTTGATAATGATTGAGGTCCGGAAAATATATGAGTCAAAGTGAGTACACTATTCACCGGAATATTAAGCCCAAAATAATCTGCTGCTGGATTTACAAGTTATGCAGTGAAATACGGCATTTTTTTCTTGAATGATGGGTCAATGTCATTTGAAAGAAGTCAAATTTATTACTATGAACTAATACGATGAATCAGTTAAAGTACATATATCTGGAACTTACATGGCTAAACGCAGTACAGGGATAACAAAAAGTAACACATGAAAAACGTTTTAGTTCACTTTTATAACTTATTTTGCCTATCATAAGCTCATATCCTGAATTCCTCTGTCTTTCAACTATGTACAACAACGTACGATTCGCATTTGACTAACATTTAACATACTATTTTATTGCAGTTATTGAATTTTGTGTGTCATTGGCGTTTTTAAGACCTTCCTATCACGAAAAGAAACAGGGTTCATAATTTGTGTCCACACATACCGGTAGCATTTTTTTTGTCGGGTCCCACACATAGCATTTTATATTCTTTTTAAAAATCGAGTGAAACAAACAAATTTTCTTGATCAACTTTTGTCAGCTGTTACAGTAGGTAAAAGTACGTTCTCCGCTCATTAAACTGTGTGGTATAACACAACTGCAGGAAGTTTATAAATAATTTATACATCGGGGTCCCACACATAGCAAGTCAATTTTCCTCTCGGAAAATGCGCGGTTGCATTTTTTGTCAAAAGTACGAATTTATTCTACTGATACTGATAAGCAGTGGTCGTATCTTTCGTGTGACCGGGCTCTCGTCTTTATTTGGTTAAAATCTATGCAGGATTAAGGAAGATGTCATGAAAAATGTTACCTGAATCGGCGTTTGTTGTCATTTCTGAGTCCCACACATAGCCGGAAAAGTCACGTGGGATCGGTAGGCGGACTTTGACAAGGTATACAAACTACCTAATAATTTCTTTTGCACATACCAACAATTACTTCTACATGTATCTTCATGTTTTAAAGATTTACTCTCATGTTTTATTCCTACATAATACTATGGAATGCGGGTTGGGACGTACCACTTGGGAATTGCCACTTGCTAATTGCTATTTGCTTATTGCCACTTGCTACTTGCTTATTGCCAACTGCTTATTGCCACTTGCGGGTTGGGACATGCCACTTGCTAATTGCCACTTTCTCATTGCGTCTTGGGACATGCCACTTGTTAATTGCTACTTGCTAATTGCCACTTGCTTATTGTTAAATGCAGGTTTGGACATGCCATTTGCTAATTGCCACTTGCTTCTTGACACTTGCTTATTGTGGGTTTGGACATGCCACTTGCTAATTGCCACATGCTAATTGCCACTTGCTTATTGCTACTTGCCACTTGCTTTTTGCCACTTCTTAACATCTGAACAACTGTTAAGACTTCAGCTGCAAGATTATTTATATGAAATATATTTTCAGTATGACAAAATCTAATTTTCTTTTAAATCTGGAACTGTAACAGAGACATACAGTTTGAAGCTGGCTTCTAAAACTTTACAATAGCCGTGGAGTATTGTTGCTGCAGAAAAACAAGTGAATGTTTTTGTATTTGCTTAGATTGACCTGGGTGGTCTTTTTGTCCTACTTTCACTTTATGGTATGTTGTAAACAGTCAGAGATATACTTTGCACATCATTGAAAGTAAAGTTAGTTCAGCTATAATTTAATGCTTATTGATGTACAACCTATTTACAGCCTCTCTATGAGACTTCTGGAAAATTACAAAGATATTTGAAAACCTACTTTCGTTTTTGAAAAGGCAAAATATAATTTATCAGTTCTTTTGTTAAACTCAAATTTTCAACACAGTATGGTCACATTAGACGCTGTATATCATACTTTTCCTTCTGAGAAGACGCCCGTTACAATTACAGATTCTAAAGAAAAAGCGATTTGGTTTTAGTAATGAACCTTTCATCAAAATATTAATATTTTACTTCAATAAAATAATAATAACTAATGTTCAGTATCTCCTAATCATGTTCGGTAGTCATACCGATAAGCAGTTGGCAACTAGCAATTAGCTATAAGCAAAAGGCAATAACCAATTGCCAAGTGGCAAATAACAAGTGGCATGTCCCAACTAGCAATTAGCAATTGGCAAGTAGCAAGTGGCAATTGGCATGTCCCAACTAGCAATTAGCAAGTAGCAAGTGGCAATTATCAGGTAGCATGCCCAAACCCGCAATTAGCAATAAGCAAGTGGCAATTAGCAAGTGGCAACTAGTAAGAGGCATGTCCAAACCTGCAATAAGGATATGGTAATTAGCAAGTGGCATGTCCCAACCCGCATTCCATATGATACAGAAGTATACCAACTCTTATTTCAAACAACTTCATTCTTGGAACACAATGATACCTCTCACATTTAAACTCTTTTCGCTAGTTTATAACATACCAAAGTAAACTAGACCTATCACTAAATGTGATCAATACCCGAAAGACTGCTTTATCAACTGAGGAAGTTTGTAGTAACAGAAAATCTTGCAAAATAAATAAAATACAGATATTGTTCTTGGCAGTAGCTCTGTAATTACATAAGATAGAGTTATGTTTCTGTACACTGCACTTTCTATCATTGTGCTTGATCATTGTATTCAGTTGTATTGAATTCCAACCAGTAGTTTTCAAGATATGCTCTGAACAAGGAAAAGTTACAAAGGACAATGACTCTGTAATTAGTCAAGATAGAGTTATGTTTCTTGTACACTGCACTTTCTTTCATTGTGTTTGACCATTGTATGAAGTTTTATTGAATTCCAACCAGAAGTTTTCAAGTTATGCTCTGGACAAGGAAAGGTAACAAAGGACAGTAACTCTGTAATTACATAAGATAGAGTTATGTTTCTTGTACACTGCACTTTCTCTCATTGTGCTTGACCATTGTATTAAGTTGTATTGAATTCCAACCAGCAGTTTTCAAGTTATGCTCTTGACAAGGAAAAGTAACAAAGGGCAATAATTTGTCAAGATGGAGTTATGGTTCTTGTGCACTGCATGAAGTTATATTGAATTCTAACCAGTAGTTTTTAAGTTATGCTTCGGACAAGGAAAATGCAATGGACTGACCGACCAACCGACCGCTTGACCAACCAACCACAGGGTGACTTCTATATACCACCCTAAACTTCGTTTCGGAGGTATAAAAAGAACACAAACGATTGTTCAGTATTTTAATTTCAATGTGAAGACAAAGAAATACATATAATATTTCTACACAAGTAAATAACTAGAGCTATCACAAAATGTGTTTAATATCCCTTAATGTTGCCCCGACACAAGAAAATGAGTGATATAGTCTGGCTAAAAGGTTTTGGATGTGACCTTGACTTTGGCCGCTAAATCTGACCTCAACTTTGGCCCTTACTTCTAAATGTGACCTTGACTTAGGCAAAAGGGAATAGATTAGCGACAAATGTGACTCCTATAGTCGGGCCCCCACCACTTTAATGAAATTGGGCTTGAATAAATGGAACCAAAATTTATCAATCATTGTAAAATTGGTAAAGATTTAAGTCAAATACATAATTTTCTTTTTGTAAGCTAGAAAGCAATGCAACGCATTGGTATAATTAATTTCTCTTTGATAGAAATAATCTTATTAAAATATAAACTGATACTTCTCAATAAATACTCAAAAAGATCACTCTGTTTTGAATTCATGCATATTTTAGTCACCTGCCAGATCATCTAGCTTTATACATCAAATTTTCATGTTTGTTTATACAATTTCAAATGGCGTGATTGTGAGTGCATTTGGAATTGGGTACATTTAACTAAATATGAACAATTCCTTTAAGATTTTCCTGTGGTGAAACAACAATCATTAGATTATTTTGTCTTTGAAAAATGTTTAGCTTAATCTAGCAAACCTGTATTGCATTGTGGTTTATTCCACTATTGTTGAAATAAATACTATCTGGAGTGGCAGAAACTACTGGAACCAACTCAAAAATTTAACTTCTTGATACCCATGTTTTCAAAAGATACACACAATCTACAGTCCCAGGATCTTTTTGAATTTACTGATATAGTAAAATAAATTAACTGACAGGATAATGATACATCTGTGTTCTGTTCGCTCTAAAACAATGTGCTTTTCTGTCGTATTCAAGTTGTTTTGTCAGGAATTAGTATGTTTCTGGTAAACTTTGCCTTAACAGAATAATCATTAACAGCTAGGCACTTTTTGCCACTGACATGTTTGACCTCATTGTCATACCGTCACAAATGTAGAAGCATACGACTGAGTCTCGGAAGACGAGCTGAGATGCTCTTTTTCATGATACATGAGAAAGATTTGCATTATGAATGGACGGTGACCTTTCTCCCATAAATATACTGACGAAAGTGCTAACAACTAAACAGTATGGCAAGCGTTTCCCGTTCTATGTTCCCTTAACCATTTTCAGTTTCTGTCATACTTTTTATGCAAAGGCAAACGGGCGAACTTCTTGGATCATACAACTACCGATTCCTTGGAAGCATCTGTTGCAAGTATGAGTGGCTAACTAGAGTCAAAATAACCTAGCACAGTGGCACAAGTAATGATATCTTTGATCTTCAGGTAAGCTTGGCCTTGTGGCTTATCCCACAACAATTAAACGTCTTTTTAAGCAGTGACCTTGCGGGACTTGTAGCCTCGGCGAGGTTGTGGGAAATTTACCATACCAAGAAATTGCTCAAGTTTAGACCTACTGTCTGGTCTTTCAATCATCCTTATAGCTTCAACTTTGCTGGGATCTAGTTTCAGACCCTCTGAACTGATCACATGACCAAAATACGGTACTTCGTGTACACCAGTTATGCACTTATCGGAGTAAAAGTGCATACCCTTTGACTGTGCACGCTTGAGACCATCCTCGGTAACCCAGGCTATTCATTGCCCAATATATGACGGAGAGAAGCGGCAGGAATTAACCATGGGTTCCGACGATGGCTTGAGACTTGTTCGAGCATTTCGCTGTTAACAATAATAACCCAAATTATAAATTGTCACCGACAATGTATGTGACGAATGTAAGACATTATCCCCTAGGACAATATCCCCTTGGCTCATTTTGCAAAAGGGGGAAAAACCCCCCCCAAACCAAACCCCCCCTTGTATAGTTGCAATGGAGACATTAGCTCATTCATCCTATGACAATATCCCCTTGAAATTTTCTTTTGTGAGTAATTATTACTTAATTTTTTGAGTTTTTTTTTTTTTTTTTTTTTTTGCAGGAACATGTCTAGTTAAAAAGGTGTTAAGCCCCTAACTAAATTTGGAACCAAGGGACTGGTGAACTTTTTTCAATTAATTACTTTTCGAAGTGTCTCCTCTAAAAGATTTTGGCAAATTTAACCATTTATTTTATGATAGCTAATTCTAAATTCAATTCCATTAAATGTATGGTTAATTGTCAAACCCCCTTTTTATCAAGGCCACTTTTGTATCCTTTTAGAGGGAAAAAAATCAAATTTTCTACCATCGTGTTAATATAAAACATAATTCAAAGCAACATGAAACGATTATATATTTTTATTTAAGAAAACATTCTTCTCAAAATGATTAAACACAGGAGTGTTATAAAGTCAAGCACTTTTACTGATACACAACTATTAAAACCTTATTATTACACATGTCCAAATACTTTTAAAATGGAACAATTATTTAATAAGGACAATAAATTAAAGCGAATATATTAAACTGTGAAAGTTTATTAAATTAATTTTAACTGAAGTAAGGTTATTTCAAACAAACAAAGAGCTAACCTCATATTGATATATTAATGGAATCAGGTTGCATTTATAAGTATCGTCATTGAGTAGCTGACACAATTTTTTTTTTAAAGTCAGCTTTAACAATGGTTCAAGATTTACAGTAATTTCAGTCTTAACATGTTAATTTGCATATGAGTATAAGTATGAAATTCACGATTGAATATATGTATTATGAATAGTTTTGTATTACCATTATTGTGTATGAGCCTCATAGTATTGTATTATTGTAAACCTCATTATTTCATTGTAATGAAATGAGTGAATAACGGATAAAGGTTCTTTGAAATATATAGATAGATATGTATATAGTAGGTCTCTTGTTTAGCACAACAATAGAGAAACAACACACTATAAACTGTTTTCATAGCACACATCACTTATATTTCTTAATCAGTTTACTCTAATGTTTGTACCAATGGCATTCAGAAATTGTGCTAAAGATTTCTCCTTCTTGTTGTTTGTTCACAGAGAGTCTCAAGGGTTTTCTGGTGCTTTGTTGTTTTTTGTGTCAGATTTTCTTAAAATCAAGTCTAATTTTTAGTTTTTACATTAAATCAACACTTATTTTGGATGTTAAAGGTATCAATATTGGTACCATATCACATATATAAGAAGGGGCTAATGTCCTAGGGAGAAGGGGATAATGTCCTCCTTTGCAAAATCATCAAGGGGATAATGTCCTCCTTCTCAAATTTAGCAAGGGGCTAATGTCCTCCTTTGCAAAATCATCAAGGGGATATTGTCCTCCTAAGCAAAAATGAGCCAAGGGGATAATGTCCTAGGGGATAATGTCCGTTTACCGTATGTGACATTCTGTAGCCCTTCTAAAGTTTCATTGTTTTTCGTTGGAACAAATCTTGACTGGATTTGATACAAAACGGTAACCTGAGAAATCTGTACCTCCCAAATGGAGAGGAAAATTTGTTAGGTATAATGATCTGGAAATGACGGCTGTTCATTTTAGTAAACAACATTTTCTTCTACACTTGAATGACAAAAATGTATTAGTCCGGTCCGACAACAGTACACCAAGGGTACATAATAGAGCTAGTTATGCAATCTGACAATGAACATGTGGCTGTGCCCTGAAAAACATTATTACACTGAAAGCTGTACATATAATGGACAAGAAGAATGTGTTGGCGGATACTTTGAGTCGGGACAGTGTGGTCCTTTAACAGAACAGTTGTTTCAAAGTTAATATTGACCTTTTTGCAACTTTCCAGAAAAAACAGGTGCCACTGTTTTGTCCATGTATTCCACTTACACAGGCATTTGCAATGTATGCTCTATCAATTCAGTTGCAGAATCTGTTTGCTTGAGCTTTCCTGTCAACACAGCTTCTTCCCAGAGTTTAAACTCATATGCAGAAGTTTCAGTGTACAATAATACTGATTGCCACACAATGGCCTAGACAAGATTACTACCCAGTGTTACTGAAACTGATGATAGCTAATACAATACAACTGTCATGCAGTCAGATTCTGTTGACTCAGTGTAAAGGATGAGTCTCCCATCCCAGTCTAGAAACTCTTTGCCCGACTGCATGACTGTTATCGACAGACGTTTGTCGTCAAAAGGCCTTTCTCAAAAAGCAAGAAATGTATTGTCAAGGTCATAGTGAAAAGGCACTCGGAAAGACTATCAAATCAAGTTCAATCAATTTGATAGCTTGTGTCATGACGGGGAAATTGATCCTTTTCTTGCCTCTTAAACCAGTTATGCAGATATTTAACATACCTTTTCAAAAATGGTTCGAAATACAGGACATTTAATGGCTACAGGTACAGTTTTCATCAATTTTGGCACCTGTGAAAAACATTCCTATAGGTCAGTATCCTTTCATTAAAGGTTACTCCGAGCAGTTTTAATGCTCGCCCTCCAGTTAAAAAACTGGTACCCGAATGGAATCTTCTTTTGGTGTTAGAATGCCTGAAGACAGCTCCATTTAAACTGCTGATGGATGCATCTTTACGTCATCTTGTTGAAGGTCTGTTTTTTTATAGCGATTACTACTTTCAGAAGGTTCAGTTATCTTCAGTCGCTACAGTTAGGTGAAGATGTAGTAAATGTTCAAAGTAAAGAGATTGGTACATGTATTTCACATATAAAAAGAGAAAAAATATTCCTTTGAAACCAAACCCATTTCCAGTCTTAAGGGATAATTTGCAGAATTACAAAGAGTTGTCTAAAAGCAATCCAAACACCAAATTGTCATTTCTCCAAATTCCATATAATTCGATTTAAAACTGGATTTTTTAAAGGGACATCATTTCCCTAGTATAGTGTTTTCAAGAATGATGTTGTTAAGGTGGGGGGGTCACTGGTGAGGTTTTGGATTATTGCACTTCCGGAAATTTACATTTGTTATATTTAAAAAATGATTATTTAACTGGAAAAAACAATAATGCAGTTGTAAACTTAGGCACTATAGGTATGTTTTAGTGAAAAATTGAACATTTTTGAGAAAAAAATATTTTGACCTTACATTTGGTGACTAAATTGAACATTTTTGTCATATGCCAAAATAGGGGTAGGGGTACAAAAATAGTCATTTCTCAAAAACCATTTAAGATATTTACATAATTGAAACTGAATTACAAGAAAAAGTGTTAGGATATAAAAAATCATTAATAATTAGTTTCTTTTACAGTTCTTTGTTACAGACATATGCCGTCATATCTCAAAGCTCGTCGAAATCTAAAAAACACATTTTTTGTCAGTTTTTATTGAATATCTTTCTTATATGCACATTGACACCCATTTTTTATTTTTGCATTCTAAAACAAACGTTTTAATCAAACTGTAGACAAAATATCTGAAAAAGCTTGTTATTCCTTTATCATGAAATATTCATTTATCAAAAATTGAAAAAATGAATTTTAGTAAAGTGGGTGGGGTAATAATAAGGAGCGTAATATTTATTCAGATGATGATAGAAATACCACTATCTCTAATTTTTCATCCTAAAGTATAATATACAACATAAGAAAAGATTAGAAAGTGATATCAATTCTGAAACATACACCACATACATAAAAATACATTATACCAAATTCTTGCTAATTCTGCATTAAGCACCTTAATCTGATAGTGTATTACTAAAGATTAATATTGCAAAAAAGTAGTCATTGACCCATCATTATTTTTCCAGAAATTAACTAGCTATATGTTAGTTTCCATAAAAAAACAGGGTCAAAAAATTTCTTGTTATTTTGAATTTCAGCAGTGACCCCCCTTAAGGGAATTAATCGACGAGGTAAATCTGATTATCGAGAAGTATAACAAAGAAGTAAATTCGTATACGCCGCTGTTTAATGAAGACCTACGTAGAAGCAGAAAGAAGAAAGGCAGTACTGCAATACATTCATTGAATTTTAATTTGTTCTACATGGGATTCATCGCAAAATCTTGGTTGAGAACACTGTGCTGCAAGATTTCATGAGAATGTGTTTAGCTTTTAGGACATTTTTCTCATGTAGGCAAGGAATGCCTGGTTAACAGATGTTAGTTTCTTGTATGAAATTAATTAGTAACTTTAAAGGTATATACATGTATTTGAAATGTCACGATGCAATGTAGGCAGGGAATGCCTAGCAGACTGCTGCCTGCTATTTGTCATAGATTGTTATTGGGAGGGATTTGGTAATTCTGAATTAGGTATTGATTCATAGAAGTACTTCTTAAGCGTACGATTAAGCCTTTTTACATTCCGTTAATTCCAGATTTTCAGTATAATTGCTGTAGTCACGTGTCCAGCAGTGTGTTCCCCGCATGTGGAAACGAAATTGGGTGCATATTGTTATATTATCTTTCAAAACAGTTCGGCCTTTTTAATTATCTCCTTAGTGAAGAGCTTTGGTTATGCAAAAAAAAAAGAATCGTTCGATTCAGAATCAGTTCTGTCACGTGACATTCTGATTCTAGGAGCACCAAATCGCACCCGTCTAAACACGAAAAGGGTAACAGTATCAGAAAGTTGTATATGAAAAGTGGTTTAAGGCCCATTGGGACCATCTAAAGGTGTTCGTTATATCCGGAGTTTGTTATATCCATATAAAATGTTCATATGAAATAAAGAAAGAAGAAAATCGCGTAGAGAAATTTGTTCCTTAAACCCAGAGTCGTTATATGCGGAGTTTACTGTAGCTGAAAATAATCTAAAGGTTCACCGACATCTGACGTTTTATACTGATCAAAAGTTTTTGCTGAAGCAGCTGCCTTAAAAACAAAATTAAGATTTATTGAAGTTGTTGAAAATAGGGCCAAGTGCTGAACTTGAAAAGATTGTTACACAGAAACAGTGACCAATGGCTCAAACTATGATTGATGTTTTGGACATTCATGAGGAAGTTCTTGATAATGTTAATGATTGTCATGAATACTCAATGTATGATCACGGTTCTAGGAAGCAAAAATTATCAATTGCCAACTACACTGATTATACTTAAGACTATATTGAAGTTTCATATGTCTGTTTGGAAAACCAATATGGACTCATAGCTTACAGACGGTGTTCCTGATATTAAGCCACAGGTTCAGTTTACTTCAATACCTTCTCCAGTAACTACTTCACAGCCTCCTGTGTCATTAGTTTCACAAATGGTTGGTCTTCATTCTTCATTGAATCCGTTGGCTGACTCTTTCCCATTGCCACTCTGTGCACCTGTACGTACCTCCATATCACATATATGTAATATCATGACTACTTCTTGTAATCATGAGCTAAATGATCAGGTGTCACCTGTGTATTCAGAAGCTGCTTCGAAGTCTGATTCAGTTTCTCAACAAGAATCCTAAAGGTCACATTATCTTTAACTGAATAACTTGCTCTGAGTAGTTTACCTCCCCCAGACCGAACTGTTTAATGGAGACCCCCTGGATTACCCGAGTTGAAGTCAGCCTTTAAAACTCTTATTGAAGAAAAGCGTATTCCTCATAAGAGAAAATACATTATCTGCGCAAACATCTCTCAAGTGATGTCCGAGATGTAGTTTCTAATTTATTTTTGTTATTTACAGAAAAGGCGTATGATGAAGCTAAGATAGGTTGAAAAAATGGCCGAAGGTTCAATCTAGATATAATTATGGTTTATGTAGATTCAGATTTTGAAGTAGTGTCGTGCTGCTATGGATACCATTGGTTGTTAAGTTGTTCTGGATGATGAAAGAGAGATATATAATAGATCCAAGATACATGTTTTATTTTGAGTCGAAATAGTAAATAACATGATTAACCGACAGTAACACCAAGTACAAGATTAACAAGAAGTATAAAGTACATGCAATAAGACTAAGACATACAGTAAGACTTGCATAAATTTTAAATATCGCTTATACAATGTATAGTTATGCACAGTATGTAGTACATTAAGATACAATAAGGCATATGATCGGAGTCTTTGTCAGCGTGAAGTCGTGTGGAGGGGTCGTGAATGGTCGTGTGGGCGTCGTGTACGATCGAGTAGCTGTCGGGAAGAAATCGTGTACAAGAGATCGGGTATTGGTCCAGTAGAGGTTTTGTTGGTTGGGCTGATCGAGTTGATATCGTATGTATAGGTCGAGATGATCGAGTAGAGATCGGAGTTGTTGTCGGGTTAAATCGTGGAGGAGTCGTGAATGGTCGTGTTGGTGTCGAATACGATCAAGTAGCGGTCGGGATGAAGTCTTGTACAAGCCTTTTCAAGCAGTTGGTCGAACTTGGTTTGGGAGTTTTTGCCATTGGGGTGATCGAGTGGATTTGACCGGCAGTGAGAACCCACCATAACATTAATCAGAATGTATGTTCTTGTCTATATCTTTATTAAACCAGAGATTTTTAATAGATATAACCTAACTTGACTTCATATTACATGAGCATGATTCCGTGCCGAGCAGGAGATTGTGCTCTAGAAACTGTTACAAGCACGGAACCCGCGGTGTCCGTCGTCTGTCTGTCTGTCGCTTGTCGTCTATCCACACTTATCCTTGTGTATGCATTAGATGCTGTTTTTTATTAGAATTTCATGAAACTTCATCAGAATGAAATCTTGGTCAAGTTCTAATATGGGTTATCTGAGGTAAAAAGCAAGGTAACCAGGTCAAATAATAGAAAACACTTACGCTTGCAATAGAGGTTGCATTTTTCACTGGATCTTCATGAGACTTGGTCAGAATTGATTATCTTGATACAATCTAGGTTAAGTTTGAATATAGTTTATCTGGGATCAAAAGGTAGGTCACCGGTCAAATCAAAGAAAAACCCTGTTTATATGATGTAATCTGCATTTTTCATAGGAACATAATTACAACTTGCAATCATTTCACTCAAATTCTCTTTTTTGATTGGTTATTTCTGCCCCAGCGCCCGCTTTTCAGAACACAATGAACGCAGGTACGTATTCATAGCTTCTCATTAATATTCATGACGTGCTACTTTTTCATTCATAAAATCGTGTACGGATTCAGGGCATGTCACCAAACAAAAACCAAAAGGAATAGTGTTTCTCACCTCTGAGATACCTACATATTTCGGCGCATTTACAGGTGATAGATAACCTTATCCTTCATTGCTCATTGCTGCCGGAAAAACACATTCAATTCTTAATTAAATAAATTTGATCAGAATGACTGCCTTGATGAGGTCAACGTCGAGATAAAATATGGGTCATCTGGGGTTAAAACTAGGTCAACCGGTAAAATCATAGAAAAAAACATATGTATGCAATAGATGTTGCATTTTTATTGGATTTTTAGCAAACTTCGTCAGAATGAATATCTTAATGAAATCTAGGCCATATTTGAGGATGGGTTATCTGGGGTTAAACTAAATTATCCATTTTTATTTGGCAAATCTGACCTCCACAGATTGACTCAATAAAGAGTTCAAAGTTCTTCTTTATCGCATCTGCTATCTGATATCATATATGTTGCGTCAGAAAAAAAGACAAATACTGGCTAAGTTAGATTTACCTGAACTGGTTATAGTTAGACGCAACATAATTGTTGTCCAGACAAAGGAAGAAAATGGTATATTTCCTACCTTTGAAAAGTTTATGTTGTTCGTTATGAAGGAAGCCAACATAGCCTGGTAACTTCACTCCAGTCCTTTATGTCAGGTGAAAACCATTCTAAATCAAAGATAGAAGGAGCATTCGGTGATCACTGGAGTGTAGAGTCGTCAGGTAGGATCACTCTTTGTGATAAACCACTTACTAGGTGTTCTTTTGACTGTTAATTCTGTGTTGATTCTTGGGTTCTTTTCCCCTGTGCTTTTACTGGGAAAACAAATACTGCAAAACCTCGAGATCTGTGCGGATCCGTCCAATTAGGATGAACATAATACAGAATATCTTAGGTTAAACTGGGAGAAATTGAGGACTGGCATCCTTCATTTGAAGGATTTAAATATAAGTAGATGTTTTAAACTCTCCGGTTTTGGTAACATTGTTTCCACTGAGATGCATCAATTCTTGGATGCTTTTCAGTCGGGCTATGGTCAGTGTTCTTATATGAGTCTGGTAGATGACAAAAAACGTGTTAACTGCTTTTTGGTTATGAGTAAGGCTAGAGTTGCCCCGCTTAGGACTATTACCATTCCCCGATTAGAGTTGACCGCTGTGGTGGTTTCTGTCAAAATCAGTGATTTGATTAAAAGAGAGTTAGATCTCCCGAATGTTACTAATTGCTATTGGACAGACAGTAAAGTAGTTTTAGGTTACAAAGCTAATGATTCTCGCCGTTTTTCAAGTCTTTGTAGCAAGTAGAGTGCTACTGATCCGTGACCTTACTTTAGTCGAATGTTCTTTCCACTAGTCAATCCGATAAGGGTGTTGTGTCACAAAAAGACCATGTGCCGTTATCTGTTGGTCAGCTTAAGGATGCAGATCATGCTGTCGTAAGAATATTGCAGTCAGAAAATTCAATTACTAAAGAATATGCAAGGCCAATCTGCATCAATTTGACACACATATAGGAATTTCATGAACATAAAGGTGTTCTAAGAAGCAAATCAACTATTTTTCGTCTTGACTTCTTTTTGGATCAAAATGGTATTCTTCGTGTAGGTGATCGGTTATAACAATCAAAGGTGGCCTTCTCTCTGAGAAAACCAATTATTCTGTCGAAGTAAAATCATGTAACTAATGTTCCATAATCGAGTTATTCATAAGGGTCGTGTAATGACTTGCAATGATATAAGGTCAAGTGGATATTGGGTTGTTAGCATTTGTTCTGCCGTTTGATTGACCGTTCTGTTACATATCGTAAGTTACGTGGTTACTCAAAGGTACAACAAGAGCACCGCCTGCGGATGCCTGGCGCTCGTCTGATTTCATCCTTCTAAGTTTATATATCACCATTTTTAAGTAACAGTGTCCTTGACCTTGGCCCCAGAACACAATCCCACAAAAGGTTTTCATAATAATTACTAGACACTAAGTTTGGTCACAATAATTCAACTGCAACTAAAGATGTTCTTTTTTTCCCATTTTCTATTTTTAGAAAAAACCCTGGACTTTAACCCCATGAGCCCCAAACACAATCCCAATTAATTAAGAAGTCTTTATTCATATGTATTACACATTTAATAATTTACAGTTACATTATGTCAATTGTAACTAAAGATATTGAACATATTACTGTTTTTTCTATTTTTAGTTAGTGACCTTGACAATGACCCCAGGAGCCCCAAAACCCAGCCATATCTTCTTAAATACTTACTACAAGCGAAAGTTGGTTACATTCTGTCAACTGTAACTAAAGATATTGAATATAATACAGTTTTCCTATTTTTAGTAACAGTGACCTTGATCCCAGGAGCCCTAAAATACAATCCAATTAAAGATATTCATAAATATTTCTTATACACTAAGTTTGGTTGCATTATGTTGACTGTTACAAATATTGTGTGTGTGAAACTTTCTAAGTTTAGAAGGGGCAATAATCCAGCCAAATACACTACAAGACTTGAACAATTCTTCATTTATACTATTGTACATTTTATGGAATGCGGGTTGGGTGTGCACTTCTGGGTGCTATGGGGCTCGTTTTGGGGAGGCTGCGTTTTTGGTATGTGGCATTCCCTGCTTGATATTATTTTTGTTTTTTGGGACATGCCACTTGCTAATTGCTACTTGCTAATTGCCACTTGCTTATTGCTGATTGCAGGTTTGGACATGCCACTTGTTATTTGCGACTTACGTATTGCCTATTGCTAGTTGCTAATTGTCACTTGCTTCTTGCTTATTGTCACTTGCCACTTGCTAATTGCTAGTTGATACATGCCACTTGCTAATTGCCACTTGCTTATACTTAATTGCTACTTGGGATATGCCACTTAGTTATTGCCACTTGCTTATTGCTAGTTGTGACATGCCACTTGCTAATTGCCACTTGCCATTTGCCAATTGGGACACTTGCTAATTGCCATCTGCCATTTTCTTATTGCTACTTGGGACATGCCACTTGCTAATTGCTAATTGCTACTTGGGAAATGCCACTCAATAATTGCAAATAATTGCCACTTGCTTATTGCTACATGCTTATTGCCACTTGCTACTTGCCATTTTCTCATAGCCAATTGCCACTTGCTAATTGCTTTTTGCTAATTGCTTTTTGCTAATTTCCACTTGCTATTTGCTTTCTGCCACTTGTTACTACTTGCAAGTTACCTTTGGAGTCGTTCAAACGCTTTTGATTGCGAGAGCAAATACACAATGTATTATATCACATATTTAGAATAAACAAAAATTGAATAAGCTATGTCCAATTCTCAAAATCAACTAAAATCCATCAAAATTCATGTTTTTTTATCCCCCTCCCCCAAAAAAAAAGAAAAAAACAGGTGGGACTCTTTAGCATCTTTAGGGTACAATGAAGGGTATTAGATGAACAAGTTCCCCAAGTTTCAAAGTGATAGCTTTGATAGTTTCCATGTAAGTGACCTAAACGCAAAACTTAACCAACGCCTCCGACGACAAACGAAAATCAAGTGACGACAATAGCTCGTCATTTTTTCCAAAAATCAGACGAGCTAAAAATGACAAACTTGCCCGAAGACAGAGTAGAATCAGCACCACAGCTCACATACCGTGTTGTAGGTTATTTTGACCTTGGTGTTTTCGTGAGGGTCGAAATGGTCTCAAGCGCTAAGGGGTGATTTTCACATGTCTGTGCTGTAGAGCTTTTCATTTAGAAGTTGCGAATTATGATAGTACTGATTCGTTCATAAATACCTTGCGCAAGGTCATAGTAGTAAGAGGTCCAGTTAGAGAGCTTCGGTAAGATCGAATTACTAATTTTGTCGGAGCTGAGCGCGAGTTATGAGAGGTGTTTGCATATGGATGACAGTAAGGTTGAAAGGTTTCTCTTATCCGAAGGCTGTGATTACATTGTATTCTCATGCAAGTCATATGGGTGTTGTGTGGAAGCGACAGATTCACTCTGTCTGAAGTGTCCTTACATTTTTGCTGTACCAACATGGCTAACAGCTTGATTGCGAAAATCTTCGTACTTTGGTTAAAACCGTATTTTATTGATACATCAGATATAAAACATACTATTACAAACAACATAAAGGATTGAGTAGAAAGCTCGAAGCTTATTTATAAGCTCTCTCCTCCATGTGTGAAATGAGTGCGATTATTAAGAGTCGTTCTGTCAGTTCAAAATTTAAATGACGCCAAATTTGCTGAGCCTCCACCTGATAAATTTCAAAGAAATGACTTGTATTCTAGAAGGCGTTGGAGACGCATTCAGTACTTGGCAAATGAGTTCTGGTCACAGTGGTGGAAAGAAAATGTTCAAAACTGACAGGTTATACAGAAATGTGTTCGTCTACCTCCTACTGTATGGGAACTATTGTAATAATTGTTGGTGAATGTTCGCAAAGAAATCAATGGCGGATAGGTAAAATAAGTGAGGCATTTGTTGATGATGACGGATTTGTTATGAAGGTCAGAATGTTAATTTGTACAAGGGCTTTAGACAATAAAGGGTGGGTGTAGGAATGAGGTAATGGCCTATCTTCAAAGACCTATTCACAAACTTGTATTGTTACACAAAAGGGATCGATTCCCCGCCGTCGGACATCGTCGAAATTCTGCATGAATGTCTTGTCTATATACATGTAGTTAAAACGATTATGAAATGTTATTGACATTTCTCAACCATATCTTGTTCCTTTTTTTATTTACTTGTAAGTTTGAATTCTGTTATACGTTAAGACTGTTCAGGCTATTTTTGTGAAAATTAGAAATTCTTATTGAGAGTCATGTAACGGAATCGAACGGATTCTAACGTGGTCCTCTACCTCTACTCAGTCCTCTACTCAGATCATGCCCCCTAACGTCAAAGTTGACTACGCCTGTCCGGGGGGAGGGGAGGGGGGCTCCCTCGTCTTTATATAGGGTTATAGGAGAAACTTAGCTTCCAATGACTTCCTATAGAAACCACTAACTTCCTTAGTAACCAATTACTTCATTTGCAACTATGAACTCCCTTTAGCAACAAGTGACTTCCTTAAGGCAAGTGCACTGGTACTCAGGCAAGCGATATAGTGCCATTATGGCCCTCTTGTTGTATACACAGACAAAATCTTGAGTAATGATAGAATTAAATCATTCTTCTTAAAAAGTTCATAACCTGTATTGAACTCAATTGAGTAATTTCAAAAGCTTGATGTGCAAGACGATGTTAATGAAAGTCCAAATTAATGTAAAAAAATAACATTTCTACTTAGCCCTAACCAAACTGTATTTCTAAAATGGACTTGTCCATATTTTGATTTTGGCAGTACCATTATTTGTTCAAAGGGATTTTTGTTGAAAGTTTTACAACTTAAAAGCAAACAGTAATGGTCATTGTCAGCGAACTAATCACACAAAGCAGAATCATTTACCTCCAGCAGAGTAAAGAAGTTAAAGTTGCTATATGATTAACAGACATGTCTTTAAACATTTCATAGAATTTATCTAAAGGCTGGAAACAAGTATAAAAAGCAGACAAGCAGAAAAATGGCTTGTAAATATATTTATAAATTATATTACATGAATAATATTTGCTCATATAAACACAAACATTCATACATAAAAACCTTGCTTGCAGCAAAAACCACACTAAAATTTATTGACACGTTACAAGTTTTAAATATTAAGGGGTACATTTTTGCCAGAGATGTATTGTATAGTCAATATATTTACGCTACGTGAAAACTGTCTGAAGCAGCCAGTGACGGATGCATCAAAGTGCCCAGCTAGTAAAGGAGGCAACTGTTTGTACCTACATATAACACAAAAATTACCAATCTTAGCTGCTGAGGGTGGTATAGAGTGTACTTTGATTTTTGAGACCATTTCCTTGCTTACATGTATATGTCTGTGACTATTGCTCACATGTATGTTTGTGACTATTGCTTACATGTATATGTCTGTGACTATTGCTTACATGTATATGTCTGTGACTATTGCTTACATGTATATGTCTGTGACCATTGCTTACATGTATATGTCTGTGACTATTGCTTACATGTATATGTCTGTGACTATTGCTTACACGTATATTTCTTTGATCATATTTTCATGCTTACATGTATATTTTTTTGACCATATTTCCAACCGCTTCATTGTTATTTCTTGAAATATCACTTGCATTGACAAATGCATGTAAACACCACATGATATATACATCAGCTGGAGCTTAACTATATATCAGACAGCTGCTGAAAACGTGGACAATTCCCATTTTACCTATGTTTTATCTTGTCAGTTATTCAGTTGATTCAAATACTCAATGATTCAAATAAAAGGGATTAGATCTACCGTTATACAGAACTGAGCTAAAATGAGACTTGTTAATAATTTTTCTTTTGATAAAGTATTTGGCTTTATTATATACTTTCATATTGCCCCGTTCACTTTGCCTTAGAGAGTTCGTTCAGTATTCTACGGTACTGCATGTTGGTAAGGACTATTTTATTTGTTTGCAAACATCCTTTTAATGAGGTTTCTATGTCGAAGTTCGACAGTTTTTTACAATTAAATAAGCTACGGTCTGAAAATAAAAAAGAAACTTTGATCATTTTCAAGTAGACGTAAAAGAGTTTCGTTTTTAAAAAGTTTCAAATTTTTTAGGGCACGCAATACCAGTTCTGGTTACGAAAATTACTGGTACGTAGTTCAGCCAAGTATTGATAAACAAAAGGAATGATGTTTTGCATGTAGTCATAAGAAAGAAAAAACAGTTTTAGGAACGTACATCAAATTGATGTATTCACATTTCAAAGTAGAAACCTGCATCCGTAGGAAAATTCTTGCGTTTTTCAAAACAAGATGGCGGACTCGCAAGCTCGTTGTTCCCGCCAAATCAAATTCAAATTCAAGGAAACGTACTGTTTTTATTTGTTTGGACACCAAACAAATACATTGTATTATCACCGTTTTCAGATGTGTAAACTCTTAGTAGCGAACCTGAAAGTAGCTCCGACACGTCATTCAGCATACAGTCCCAAATTATTTGTTTTCATTATGAACCCTAGCTTTGACCATCGCAGACATCAATGATGTACTATTAGAATATATAATGTTATAAACTCATGCAATATCAGCTAAGTTAAAGTAAACTGATTCTAAATAATAACCGCGAATGTACATCATTTTACGATGATATGCAAATGATATTCAGAATAGTGGGACAATTAACTACACCTAAGAAAAAGTTCGGATTTCTTAAAGCATTTCTTCAACCTTGTATCGAAAGAAAACAAGAGGACCATGATGTCCCTATATCGCTCACCTGAGTACCAGTGCACTTACCTAAGAAGTCACTTGTTGCTAAACGGAGTCAATAATTGCCAAGGCCAGTGTTTTTATATTTGTCGTTACTCGAATCCGCCGCCCTTATTTTTTCGTATTTTCAAAAAAAAGAAAAAAAAATTTTCATTTTTTTTTTTTCAAAATTTTAAAATCGCGAAATTAGAGGTCCGTTTATACAAATAATAACGTCCAGAAGCTTCATTCTTCTTACAATTTTTGAGACCGATTTGGGACCGAACTTCGGCCCCATTCCTCTCCTAAAATAATGATATTCCCCCTACTTTTGACAGAATTCCCCTCAAAATGAATGCTGAAAAAAGTTCTTTATCAATTTAATAAATCTTTGCCAAAATTGTTACAAAATGTAAGTTTCCATCAATAAAAATGTTTCCTAATCACTTCTTGCAATTATTTGATACCTTACATTTGATATAGTCAGTCGAAAATCGCCGATTTTTGTTTGTCATCTATTTTCGCGACCCCGATTTTTGTTAATTTTTCCAAAGAAAACAGTGTTCAGAAGACTAAAAAAAGATAACAATACATTTTTCCATATGTTTTAACACAAATGTTTGCTGCTTTGATACTGACACCAGTATTTTTTATCTGAATATTTAGTTTAATTTTTCAGTGCAATTTTGGGCCGAAATTAGGCCCTATTCCCCTCCTAAAATGATATATTTATCCCCCGATTTTTGACAAAACATTCCTCTTAAAATATTGACAAAATTTTTTGACTTACTAAAATGCTGATAAATATTTTTGATTAATTTAATCAAATGTTGGCTAAATGTTTTATAAAAATGCAGCTTCCCATCAATATGATTTCTTACAATCACTTGATACCTTACATGTGAAAAAATCAGCTGAAAATCGCCGATTTTTCGTTTGTCACCTATTTTCGCGACCCCGTTTTTTGTTATTTTTTTCAAAGAAATGGTTAACAGGTATGAGACGCCTAAATACATTTCCATAGACTTACATTATAAGGGTTTCTTCCGGTGCGACTACCCAAAATCTCACCGACTGCTGAAATGAACTTTATTTTGTAGAATCATCCTAGTCCCACATAAAAATAACAAAATTTATACATGTGATCCAATACTTTATGCCAGTAATTTGGAGCTCAATGACACCACCCCCATTTTTGTGGCAGTTTTAGTGGTCACCGACCAAATATGTCAGTATTTTCAAATACCAAATATTTTGATTATACTTTATATCCAGATTTTCCTTTTCATATTTCATTTGTGATCTATCATGCAGCGATTATTTCAAAATAATTTTTCTTGTATGCATCCACTTAGTTTCAGCCAATCAGCAATCAAACACATAGTGTAGGTCTGCATGTTCCCTAGACAAAATCACCTGCTTCCGGTTTTCACCGATTTAGGCGTCTCATACCTAACAGAAGACTCAAAATTTAGGTATGACTTCACTAAATCAGTGGGACTTGGAACCAGCCAATTTGTGTAGGGAACTTGCGGACCTATTAGATATCTGTGGTCTCTGATTGGTTTAAAATGATTAGTAGCACTAAAGTTTTCTAGAATTAAAATCGAAAGTACAATGGTTGAACATAACAAAAAAATAGTTTATTAATTTTCTGATTAATTTTACGGTGTTCTGTGGCTATCTGAAAATATTGATTTTTTTTGACAGAATGTAAACAAAAATCCTACAGACGAGGGGGTGATGTCCTACTGGTGCAATTTTCGGCTATAAAGTATCACTATATGTATATAAAAAAGGGCATTTTTGGGTGTGACTAAGGTGGTTCTACAGATTTATTGGGGTGTAACTACTCAACGAATGTTTTGGTATGCGGACCGTGCTTAAATGTTATACAGTAAGTCTATGGAAAAAGATTTAGTGTAGTCATACCAAAAAAGATAAAATATACAATGTTTTCAATATAAAATAACAGTATTCGTTTTATTCATGTGTGTTTTAACGCCAATGCCTGTTGCTTTGTTACTGACACTATTATTTTTTGTCTGAAATATTATGTTAAATTTCTGTTTCTTCTCTATATAATTGGGAAAAGAATAATGAAATAAAAGTCAACACATTTTCATGGGCATTTTGCTCGGGGAGGGGTGTTCTTATGTCAGATTTTGGAAGAGAAAGCAAGTCCACGTTTGTCATGTATAAAAAAAAATCTTTTTTTCCCCCCTCCTCTGTACGGAGCTTTTTAATTTCAAACTTCGAGTAACAAGAAATAAAAAAAATTCTGGCCTTAATGATTAAAGATGGGGTTTTTATACTCAAATAAAATATTGTATATAACATCAAACACATCGCTTTAAATCACCAAAATGTTTACCCTGTGTTTCTTTATCCTTTCAGTATATATTCGAAATTTTAATATTTTCTTTACAACATCAGTTTCATAAGCATCTAAGTTTTCTAGTTTATTGACACTCTTCTGTGTTTTATTATTAGATTCACATACCTCATAATCTTCCAAATCATCCAAAGTATCAGATTTGGCACTGGTTTTATTTCTTACTTCTTCCGCTGCCTTTTTAGCCTTGTTTGCTTTGGACATCTGAAACAATCCTTTTTATATCTCATTAACGATACTGTGAAGTACGTCCTATTCGAAACGCAATAGAAGAAGAAGTGTCCAAAATAAAGAATGGAAAGGCGGGAATAGAACTGAGGTCATTCACGAGGATTTTTAGTGAGCACATTCATATGACCTCTCAACTCACGCTGACATCTCTTGCGCAACCAATTATAGAAATAATATACAGTTAGGTATACAGACGACACAATACAGTTAGGTACGGACACGGTTACAGTTAGGTACATAAGACACGATACAGTTAGGTGACTACAGACAATACAAAATGGACGACACATACGCATAGCAGACGAATTATCAAATAATACCAGGGTTACATTTATTTTTCAGATTGCTCCATTTCATCCACGCTATAAACTGACTGTCTTCCTGTCTGTGTCGCCCAAAGGCTTGCTTACCCCTTTCTTACCAACAATCGTCTGGTTCCCAGCATTATCGTTCTCATATTGTTCAAGTCCATCAAGGTTACTGGCCGTCTTCCTGTCTGTGTCAGCCAGTGGCTTGCTAACTACTTTCTTACAAACAATCTTCTGATTCCCAGTATTATGGTCCTCGTATTGTTCAAGTTCATCAAGAGCATTTAGTTTTCCCGACTTCCCTGCAAGTCTTGGTATATTATCATACTGTTCCAAGTCTGAGAGTTCAGACTGTTCTTTGTTCACATATCCAGGCACATATCCTTGACACGGGGCATCGAGTTGAGGCTGGGTTTTTTTCACATATCCAGGCACATATCCGTGACACTGAGTATTTGATCGCTTTTCACATTCCTAGTAACAGAATATAACCATGAAACTTTTGAAATGGAATTGTCAATCTTTAAATTTGGACAGTATCATTAAATGTTCAAAGGGGTATTCATTGTAACTTTACTGTCTGAATATCAAAGAGTGCAGATCATGATCAGAAAACATGGATTTGCAGACTGATTACGATCTGCACCCATTGCTAAGGCAGAATCATTTGCGGCCGCCAGGGTAAAGGATAACCTCATTATTGGTAGCTCATTCAAGTCCGTCCAACATGTGTTAAGTCTATCTCACAAATAGATACTTGAAACGTTTAACTTCGATCCATTAATTCCTTTCCTTTTTAATAATGTACTCTTTCTAGTACGTCATTTTAAGACCCTCCAACAAATAATGTGTAAAGTCTTTCTATGGAACAATTTTGGTGCAAAAATTACATTGACATCCCTGTAGGATTTAAGAAAAACTCAACAAAAATGTTTACCATAGTGACACGATGTGCAGAGCGCATGTAACAACCACCTTGGTTCAAAGTCAAGGTCACTGTTACTAAATATAGAAAAGTGGTTTCTGCTCAATAACTCCAGTTAGGAGTGAATTATTGCAATGAAACTTGGTGTGCATGTAGCTTGTATGGGGATGAACATCGGAGGATCAGATCAATGTCTTTTTTTGAGTTTTAAAGTGTTCTAAGCAAAGAAAAAGTTTAAGGTCACTGTTACAAATTGTTTAAAAACATTTTTTCCGTTTTGTAGTTTTTTAGATGGGGGAGGGAGGGCACAACATGCTCGTATGTAAGAAATAACTTCAATATTTAGTCAAATACGGAGCGGACACGAAATGCAAGGCTCAAACCTTTGACCTTGAGCCGGCATGGTTGGTTCATGGGTTTTGCACATCGTCTAGTTGAGGTGAACATCTGACCCAAGTTTCATGAAAATTTTTCCAGTGGTTTAGGATATGGAGCGGCACGATTTTGCCGGACGGACGGATGGACGGACATGGTAAAAATAATATATCTCCCCTATATTTTATGGGAGGGACATACTTCACCTAAAGATACGGATTATGAAGTAGGTGCTAAAATATCGTCGAAGTTTATGCAAAAGTGCCGTCTGGTGTAATAATGCGAGTGCGCGTTTCAATAGCGCATGATGACATGCATTCTTCGTTTAACTGACATGCGTTGTTTAACTTAGATATATTATGCCTATGTCTGTATAACGTAGCTATATTGGTATATATCAGCAGTTGGCTAAAAGACGTTAAAAACATACATCTTAAGTATGAAAAACGCAGTTATTAAGAAATACACTTAGTTCCAGTATTATTTATAGAATGTTATGATGAGGGTATGAATGACAACCAAACAATGCAGTCAGGTTGTTCAACATAATTTCGACCGTTTACTCAATCATCTTTAAATATTAGTTCAGTTTAATAGCAAATTCAGAACACTGATATACAAAATAATGTAGAATACGACAATTCATCTCTCAGAGAGGTGTAATCATTTCTCCAGTTTTAAGCATAGAACATTATCAAAAAGAAACATGATATAACAGATGGACACATACATACGTAACAAGGCAAGATGGGATGTCAGAAGGGTCAATGTAATTTTTGCACCAAAACTGTTCCATATCTTTCCCAAACCTACTACTCCCATCAATCATTATCTCATAAACATTTTTCAGTGAAGTAATTTCAAGACCTTCCCACCATATTTTGTGACAGTCTTACATATGTAAGTCATCACAAACATGAAGCACCCACCTACATTAACACTTGCCCTGCTAGCAGCTAATGGTTTCACGTTAGCAACCAAAGCATGAGCCTGAGCAGTCTGGTCAATATGAACTTTTTTTTACGGACAGCTTTAGCTTATACCTACTTTAGTGTTTTATTACCTCATTTCCTTCAAGGTTTGGTTCCACCATTTTTATTGAATCTTTGTTTTCCATATTACAGCTATTCGTAGGTAGTGAGCCACTTAATGCATTTTCAGCAGGTCTCCTAATAAAGCCAAAAACAAAAAGCAATTTAATGGATTTTCAATAAGAATTCTGCTGGGCACTATATGACCACTGAAGCAAAAGTTTGCGTTGGCAACAAAATACCATGAACTCTCTTCAAACAAGAGATGTTCGTAAAACATGTATCTTCCCCTGACTACTAGACCAAAGTCTTCTCTGGTTATTGATCCGATAATTTGTTTGCGTTAAAGGTCACCGTCACCTTGAACTTTGACCTGTTGACCTCAAAATTAATGTATCTCATCAAATTGTCATGAATAACCTACCTACCAATTTTGAGGACATTCGGCCAAAGCTGTCTCTAATCAATGATTGGACAAGTTTGTTATGTTAAATGTCTCCTTGACTTTTGACCTGTTGACGTCAAAATCGATAGGGGTCATCTACTAATCACGCAACCAACCTATACAGGCCAATGCATTGTCTACATATTGATCTGACATGTTGATAAGTATTTATAACTTTGTATGGAATACACTACTGTTTGTTTGATATTTGCTACAGGAAATGTAGTTTGCATGTACATTGTACACTAATCAAAACTTCTAACGCCCCTTGGTGTATATTGTGCAATATGTCAACTAACTCGAAACTAGTTGTTCTGAAATTTAGAACATACCACAAACATAATATCTCCAAAAAGACTGAAAACGTTTAAACAATTTTTACATCAATTATTTGCTTATCTGGAATTTAAATAGAGACCTCTCTAAATCAATTTGAGCGTGGTGAAATTCAATTTTAGATATCTTGAATTCATGCAAAATCTACATATACTCAATTATTTGAAGAGGTCTTTATATATTTGGAGAGCTCTGTAAAATATTTGGAGAGTTGGTTTGATTTGGTTCTATAAATCAATTAAAGACATCAAAAAATTGTTTGTAGCGCGGTTAAATCCATTGATTTGGAGAAATCTATAATTCAATTGAAGAGGTCTCCATTTGAATTGGAGACCTCTATTATTGTTTTACAGCACGCAAGAAATAAATTAATGATATCAAAAATTGTTTTTGAAAGGTCTATAATTGAATTGTACCGCGCTTCAATTGTTTTATTTGAGAGCTCTCTAATTCAAGGTTGTTAATGGACTGAAGCGCGGTACAATTAAATTAGAGACCTCTCTAAATCAATTTTTGATATCATTAACTCATTTTTATTACAATTATTGCGCGCTATAATTATTTGGAGATATCTCTAATTGAAATTGAGACCTCTAAAATTATTTGAAGAGCTCTCCAAATATTTAAAGACCTCTTCAAATATTTGAGTATATTACAGTATAAATATTGTAATCAAGATTCGGTTGTTTTAGCCTCTTACACTTAAATGATCGATAACACATTTGATCAACTCACTTGAAAAAAAATGGTAATACTACTACTGCTGTTGCTGCGGCAGCTGCTGCTGCTAATAATAATAATAATAATGCCTGCTACTGTTACAACTACTGCTATTGATATTTATATTGCTACTGCTGCTACTGCTACTACTGCTTCTGCTACTTCTACTACTACTTATCACAAATCGCTTCATCAAACATAAATGAATAAAATGATATGTAAGATTATTTATAAACAAATACTAATTGAAATAAGGTTAAATGAACTGATACAAAGACAGTGAGAAAACAATAACTACAGATTGTTTTCACGAAAAAACACATGTGTGTCATCCCTATGACATTGAACTTGGAGCTAGTGACCCCAGATTAAGATATGCACAATTATACTTCAAACTGATGTTTCCTGCATAGTTTAAAGATAATCCAGCAAGACGTTTCGGAGAAGCGTGGAAAAGCTAGATTTTCTGTTATCAGGTCCCAGTGACCTTGACTTGTGAGCAAGTGACTCCAAATTATAATATGAACCACTAGACTTCATACTGATACTACCTGCAAATCTTGTGAAAAAGCAGTAAGGGATTGGAGAAGAATATGCACAACTAGACGTTCTTCCTGCAAAGTTTTATGAAAATCCAGCAACGGTGTTTGGAGAAGCACGGACACAATTTTTTGTTTTCAAGTCCTTTTCATCTTGACCTTTGAGCTAGTGACACCAAATTATAACATGCACAAGTAGAATTCATACTTATGCTTCCTGCAAAGTGTTATGAAAATATAGCTAGGGGTATTGGAGAAGAAGCGCGGAAAAGATTTCACTGAATATATTCTATATTATAATCTTCATAGTCTCACAACTCATACAAAAATCAATGAAGCTTAAAATTCTGACGATGCGAACAACTACACTAGGTACTCAACATTTCTACCAAGTTTCAGTAAAATCCATCCAGGCGTGTAGGTGTTGAGCGGAAAAACTTTTGTGACAGACGGAGAACGGATAGGCAGGCAGGCAGGCAGGCAGGCAGGAAGGCACCTTATTAATATGTCTTCCCATAATTAGTTTGAGACAAAATATTTATATTTTAGTAATGTTACTATTTACAAGGAGAATGGAGACAGACCGCATTTCCGGACAGTTGATACTATGAGTAATTAACTTGAAAAGTGTTGCCACTCAAATTAAGATTTTTAAACAAATACATGAGTACATTGTATAGATCGGAAACAAACTTTTGTGTGTATCTTTGTATGCTCTTGCGATAATCTCTTCTACTCCGCCATCTTCTGCGGAGATAGTTAGCGGCTACGGCAGCGACAAGTATTACAATGACTAGGCACGCAAGTGAACCACCTATGATACCACCCAACTCATCATCACTAAGTCTTGTACTCGCACTCGAGTCTTGTCCTGGAGCTTTTACATGTATAAAATTAAATGTAGAACATGTATAAATGGAAGTGTTTTTCTGAAAAGAAAAGTATGATATGCTTTCAAAGAACAACTCTTGCGTTGACCGCAAAACTGCTGTAACTTATATGATTCAATGAAGGATTTACAACAATTTGATTTAAAGCAGGAAGTAAAATATACATGTAAATGTAAAAATCTCTTCTCAAAAATTAAATACTTATACATGTACAACATGTTTTATTCTGCATTTAGTGAATTTAGCTCAAAAGGTCCAGGCTTATACTACAGTAGTTTAGTTTATACTTAGTTTACACTGCAGTAAAGCTCCTTGATAGCGATACTTTACTTAAGAAATTATTAATGTGTCCCTGTATATTGTCATTGATTAAATTGCAGTCAGAAGTTCAAATGCCCTAGATATCTAGTAATTAAATCACGAGTGCGTAGCATGAGTGACGTAATTTTTCGCATTTGAACGACTGGCTGTATTTTATTCAAAGATAAATTATTGGCAAATATTGATTATTTATGAAATAACATCCGTTCCAGCGGTGTTAGTCGTTTAATAAACAATGATTTGGAGTACTGATACGCAGTAATTAGCCACGAAGGCCGAAGGCCTGAGTGGTTTATAACTGCACATCAGTACGACAAATTATTGTTTATTAGACGATAACAACGCTGAAAAGGATGTTATTTCGATTCTTACATGACCAGATATTACAAAAAGGTGAATAAATGCAAAGCGTTATTTTCTACACGAACGCTCATTTAACGTCATGCGCGCAATATGACGTCATGTTTAAAGCATATCGGTTCGCGCGTTGTTTATGGATTATTCTAACATGATTCACGATTTTGTCTCTATATTCTAGCATAAAATGTGCTGTTTTTGCCCTTTTTGCCGGTGTTTTAACAGGAGAAAAAACGTGTGTTAACGGGGAGATTCACGCGCCGTTATAACCCGTTTTCATTTATGCGCAGTGCAGGGCCGTTGTAAACAATGGACCTGTCTCCCAAATCTTACATCATGTACGGCGTCAACAGTGCCGGGCTTAAAAACCACTGGTGACGTCATAAATCTGACGTAAACAACACGGACGTTGTCCCGCACATTATTGAACGTCGAACCAGTAAGAGCGTTTCATTTTTATTTTGATGATTTTTTATGTTATTTATGCTAGAATAGCGTTAACGCATGTTTTTTCGTGTAATAACACCTGCAGAAACCCTCGGGAATGTTGGTCCCCTCGCCCTAACGGGCTTGGGCACCAACCATCCCTCGGGATTCTGCAGATGTTATAACACGAAAAAACGTGCGTTAACCCTACATACAAAGCGTAGAAAAATTATGTTATATTAAACCATAAACAACGCGGGAACTGATATGCTGTAAATATGACGTCATATTGCGCCGCATAACGTTAAATGAGCGTTCGCGTAGAAAATAAAGCTTTGCATTTATTCACTTTTTATAATATCTGGTCATGTTAGAATCGAAATAACATCCTTTCCAGCGTTGTTATCGTCTAATAAACAATGATTTGTCGTACTGATGTGCATTTATAAACCACTCAGGCCTTAGGCCTTCGTGGCTAATTACTGCATATCAGTACTCCAAATCATTGTTTATTAAACGACTAACACCGCTGGAACGGACGTTATTTCTTAAATATAACATAATTTTTCTACACTTTGTATATAGAGACAAAATCGTGAGTCATGTTAGAATTTGATTCTAAATCGTCATTTTCTTTGAAAACTATCCCAAACTATGTTCAACTCGTGGCAGTACATCATTGCAGGGTCTGTTGCAATATACAGACTCTGATCTTCGATTGGACGTGTTGGTTTACATACGTCACGTCATTCCGCGGCACATCATCCTTGGAGTAACATGCTGTATTCTATCGTAAATTCTAACACAAGCTGTTGTTTTGTACTACTACGCGTTAAATAAAGTTCGGGACTGTTTTCAAAGAAAATAACGTGTTAGAATCGAAATGATAAATTGTTCCCTATATTTTATCATTGAATAAAATACAGTCAGTCATTTGGATGCGAAAAATTAAATCACTCGTGCTACGCACTCGTGATTTAATTAATTAATACGCATCCAAATTCCTGACTATATTTTATTCAACGATAAAATACAGGGAAGCATTTATTATTTCTTAAATAAAATACACCTTTTTCTTTAACATGTTTTATATGTAGGAAACACAGCCACTCGTGTTAGAACGTAGTATACAACAATGAATAACAACTGCAATAAAATCAAACATACCAGTTTCATCAGCTTTTAAAGTAATATTGTCATTTATTGACGGAGGTTCTTCCGAGACAAACAGGAATGGCTCTGACATTTTAGTGATTGTTGGTGCAAACTTCTCAGCAGCTGAAACAGAAAATAACTAGAGCTATCACTAAAGGTGATAAAAATCATCAAAATTACAACATCAAAACGATAAAGGCAAGCTAGATGACTTTCTTGCTTTTTGAAAATGGCAGAATTTTGTACAGTAGAGCTGAAAAACTATCATATCCAAAATTTACATCCCCAATTTTTTGTAAGCAACTGATTGCAATTTTTCACAAATATAAAAAAAAACTTCTTACATGGAACACAGACATATCTATGTTTGTTTGAGCAGTTGTCTCTTCTGTAACCTAGGCTACCATCGGACAGTTTCATCACTCCTATACACTCCTCTTTCATTTTCAACTTATCTGAAACTAAAACAGTAACCAATTATGAATTTATAATTGGTGAAATTTTACAATTCTAAAACACCATTAATTTTATACAATTAATTCCAGAGAAGAAATGCATTTGATAACAATATTTGTTTACAAAACCAGAGGGTCACTGTGAAGTTGCCAGGTTTCATGTCAGTTTATTTTTAAATGATAAAGATATTGAGCAATAACATACAGTATGCATGATTTTTTTTTAAACTTCTGGTCAAAAATGGATTAATTCTTGTTTAGAATACATGTATTGCACTGAAGAGCTTAATACACAACACAGTTTAGTAAAATAAGTTACTGACAAACATGAATGCGGAGACAGAGAGACTGACAAACATCATTAAGCAACATGAAAGGGAGAAACATAAATCCACCTGATATTTACATACATTTTTCACAAAGCTTCCATTAATTTTCATCAATATCAAACCATTTCATATATACATGTACTTGCAAACTGTTCAGTGTTTTTTTGACTGAGTGGATTCCTTACCCATACTTGGAATCTTTTGCTTAGATATTTTATCCACCCAGAACGTTACGTCCTTCTGCAATAGTGATACCGTCCCTTTGACCTGCTTAGGTGTAGACACATTGTACAGACTCCATTTATGCTTAGCATTGCACACCTCTTTTGCAGTTTCCCAGGACACTGGCTCATGGTCGTTGTATTTCTTTATTTCTCGAGCCCTTCCCCCCAAAAAAAACGTTTTTTATGTTGTAAATTTATCATATTATGTTGTCCATCTTCATAGAAGCACACTTCCTTGCTGCTAAGAATGCCAGGAGAGTAACAGTTCAACATGTTAATTATAATGATGATAGATTACTGCCAACCACAAATATAACTACGTTTGAAATCATATTTCTGATCATTGACTTACTAACTTGTGAATGGTAAGAATGGTAGAAATGGTAAGAACTTTCTTTGATACTGTCCATAAGACACAATACTTGGCTATTCCCAATGCTTGCCAATAAAACAAAACTTTTTGCAGTTCAAGGCAAAATAATAATCTGTGTATTTTCTCAAAGTGTTAAACGTTAAATAATATCTCAAATGGTTAAGTCAAAAAGTGGACTGGAACAAAAAACTTAACTTAAATTCTAAGTCGAAAAAGGGCCTTCATTAAACAAGAGGGCCATAATGGCCCTATATGGCTCACCTGACTACCATTTGCTATAATAAAAGGGGTCATGATTCTAACATAATTCGTAGAGGTCCACTACACAATGCTAAGTAACATTTCAAATATCTATTATCTGCCTGTCGGCCTTGTTTTGTTTTTTAAGTTTTCCCTATAGAAGCCTATGTGAAATCAAGTGCTTTCCATCCCCCCCTCCCAGGAAAGGTTAATTTTGACCAGGGGGTCATGATTTGAACAATCTTGATAAAGGTCCACTAGACAATGCTACATGCTAAATATCTCAGCTCTAGGCCTTGTATTTTCAGAGAAGAAGATTTTGAAAGTTTTTCCAATATGAGCCTATGTAAAACCAAGAGACCCCCCCCCCAGGTGGGGTCAATTTTGACCCGGGGGTCATATTTGAAAAATCTTGGTAGAGGTGCACTAGACAATGCTACATGCCAAATATCTAAGCTCTAGGCCTTGTGGTTTCAGAGAAGAAGATTTTTAAAGTTTTTCCTATTTGTTGCCATAGCAACCAGAGTTCTGCATGGAATGGAATTCTTTGAACAACTTTAATAGAGCTTCATGCAAGGAACATCCCTGCAAAGTTTCATCAACATTGGCTCAGTTGTTTCAAAGGAGATGTCGTTTGAAGGAAACGGTGGACGGATGGACGGACGGACGATGGACAGACGGAATGCGTTCCTTTTCCAGGAACACAATCAGCCATTTCTATCCCTCTTATTATCTAATTTAGCACACTTTCATATTGGCAAGGCACCATCAATATAAAGTAGCCCTGCAAAATTGTCTAGACTGTTAGAACTGTTGTACCAAAGCTATTTCAAGCAAAAAAGCAGTCCAGGATAAAATAAATGTTGAAAAGCTTCAACTAAAAATTACTGAAGAAGTAAGTAAAATGGAAAAGGCAGACTTAGAGAAAGTTACTAAAATAAGACACACTGCAAATCTGTGACAGGTTGAACTTCTTCAACTGAAAGAAGATTTGCAGCTCCTTGAAGAAACAAAACAAAGCAAAAAACTTTTCATTGTCATGAATAGGGCAAGGCACCATCAAGAATATTTAGAAAATAGTATAAAGTCAGTAAACTGAGAAAACAATGTTCGAAGATATATGTTTCTCGAAAATACAAAGCTGGAAACAATGATCAAAGACCTAGATTTCTTGGGAAGTTTGAAAAACCTTGAATGAGTGTAACATACTTTTCACTTTTTGTACATATGCACAGGCTAACCCTCCATGTTTTACAATGAAAAGTTATGTGGCAAAGTGGATAAATACACAAAATAAAATCTTTTCACCATGGAAAACAGGATAGCATTAGTCTGAATATGTAAACAATATGATAATTGATTTGCTGTGAACTCTGCATGCATTTTCTCGATCTTCTCTCATGACTTGCTTATTTCATGTTCATATTGTTTTACATATATTATTTGCATTCTTCAATTTCTACGGTGTGCATTTAATTACATTTAAAACAACTAGTGACCTGATAATATTGTACTATTTATTTACCCTAACATAAAATCATTGATAAGTATTATTTACATGTTAATACACTATTTTGTAGCTTGATACTACACAGGTAGGTTTAAAGCACTGACAAAAAAAATGAAAGTGTACTATACAATTATGTAAGCTCTTTTCTTCATCCTTTTCTATGAACATCTGTAACTACAAGATAATAGGGATAGAAATGGCTGAAAGTGATTTTGGAAAAGTTCAAGAGGAAAATAAAAGACTTGTTTGTGAACCATGTAAAGAAAAGGATAAAGAAGAAAGTGCAGAAGGTTTTTGCATAGATTGTCAAGAATATTTGTGTGACAACTGCTTCAAATATCACTGTCTGCCAACACCATCAAAACATCACAAATTGCTTGACAAAAATGAAATGCCTAAGAGGAAAGTTAAACATGACGCATGTTTACAGTGCCAGATACACGGAAATGAAAAAATGAACCACTACTGTAAAGATCATGATGTGATTGGATGTTACTCATGTATATATCCTGAACATAAATCTTGTGTAGCAACTTGCCCACTGGGTGACACTGCAGACGGCATTGAAAGTTCAACAATGTACAAAGAGTTTTTCAACAAAGTCAGTAAAACTGAAGAAGAGTTTGAAAAAGAATTCAAATCAGCACAAACAAATTATAAAGACAGTCAAAATTGTTGTAGCAAGGCCATTGACAGTATTAAAGCAACCAGGAAGCAAATAGATGATCACTTTCAAAGACTGGAGGAAGAAATTAGCAAAGAAGTCAGTGACATGGTAGATAAAGACTGTCAGAAAGTCAGTAAAATTAGAGATACTTCATTAAATGCGAAACAGGAACTATGTAATCTTAAAGAAGACTTGCAGCTCCTTGAAGAAACAAAACAAAGCAAACCACTTTTCATTGTAATTAACAGGGCAAGACACCGTCAAGAATATTTAGAAGAGAGGATAAAGTCTCTGAAGGCAGAAAATAGTGTTCAAAGGTTTACATTTGTTCAGAATACAAAGCTGGAGTCTGTGTTGAAAGACATAGTTATGTTGGGAAGCATGAACAAGCTTTAGGAAGCAGTGAAAACACTGAGTGGTTAAGCTCTGCTCAATTTCTGGGCCATATAACTTTACCCTTTGATTCTGAGTGATATTAAACCTTGCTCTGAGTTCCATAACTTTGCTCTTTTTTCTTTCTTTTTTGGTCAGCAGAAATAAACCTGCCGGGCTGAAGTCAAACACAAATTCCATAATGTTGTCAATAAATCATGGTTTCAGCATCTTAAATTGCATTCATGCACCTTCCAAGTTTTTTCTTGAATTTTACCTCTACCCATTCAAACTAGGCAGACATTAATACCTGTACATTGAAAGAGACAACTTATATTACACAATAACATTACAAAAAATGTTTCTGCATTCAAATTTAAAACAGTTACCTGATAATATTTTACTGTTTATTGGCGGTAATATACAATCATTGGATGAGAGAAGTTTTATTTACAAGCTCCATAAATTATTAAGTACCGGTAGTGTGATATTGCATTGATAGGTTAAAAGTTATACATAGTAATTGACAAGAAAAATATGAAAGTGTGCTAAATAAGATAATAAGAGAGATAGAAATGGCTGATTGTGTTCCTGGAAAAGTTCAAGATGAAGATAAAAGACTTGTTTGTGAACCATGTAAAGAAGAAGAGGATAAAGAAGAAAGTGCAGAAGGTTTTTGTATAGATTGTCAAGAATATTTGTGTGACAACTGCTTCAAATATCACTGTCTGCCAAAACCAATGAAACACCACAAATTGCTTGACAAAAATAAAATGCCTAAGAGGAAAGTTGAATATGATTCATCTTTGCAATGTCTGAGACATGGAGGTGAAAAAATGAACCACTACTGTAAAGTTCATGATGTGATTGGATGTTACTCATGCATTTATCCTGAACATAATTCTTGTGCAACTTATCCACTGGAAGATGCTGCAGATGGCATAGAAAGTTCAGCAATATACAAAGAGTTTTTCAACAAAGTCAGTAAAACTGAAGAGGAGTTTGAAAATGAATACAAATCAGCACAAAAAAATTATCAAGACAGTCAAAATTGTTGTACCTTAGCTATTGTAAGAATCAAAGCAACCAGGAAGCAAATAGATGATCACTTTCAAAGACTTGAAGAAAAAATAAGTAAAGAAGTCAGTGAAATGGTAGACAAGGACTGTCAGAAAGTCAGTAAAATTACAGGGATTTCATTAAATGCAAAACAGGAACTACATAAACTGAAAGAAGACTTGCAGCTCCTTCAAGAAACAAAGCAAAGTAAACCGCTTTTCATTGTAATTAACAGGGCAAGACACCGTCAAGAATATTTAGAAGAGAGGATAAAGTCTCTGAAGGCAGAAAATAGTGTTCAAAGGTTTACATTTGTTCAGAATACAAAGGTGGAGTCCGTGTTGAAAGACATAGTTATATTGGGAACACTGAAAAGCTTTAGGAAGCAGTGAAAACACAGAGTGGTTAACCCCTTCTTTTGCTAGGCCATTAATGACCCTAGTTATTCACTGAGTGATGTTAAACCTTGCAATCTGAGTCCCATAACCTGGCTCTGTTTAGATGATAGAAATATTTTCATTAGTGCAAACAAGAAAGGATTCCCTTCTGGTGCAGAGTAAGCGATAGTAAATGACACCTAGTGAATCACCAAGTTGTAACCTTCAATATGTTGCCTTCATATTTCCTGCACCAAAGACCTACTATACAGAAAATTGTGAGCTGCAGTATACTAAAATGTTAGCATTTGCAAATCATTCTTTATTCATTAAAGCATAAGTAACAGAACACATTTATTGATATTCTTTACTTTTTTTCTAAAATTAGATGTAAGGTGAAATAAAGTAAGTCTAAAAAATGAAATCCCTACCATTATGACAAAGGTATGACTTCAACTTCCAATCTGTTGCTTGGTATCCAAACTTGAGGTACACAGGTTGACCTAGACACAAACAATTTCAATGTAAAATGCTTCTTTTAAACAAACTGAATACAAGGCAATTTTAACAAATCTATAAGTGATGGCAGTGCCAGTGTCTAAGCAAACTCATTAAAACACACAAAAAAAATTAAACTTAAAACATTTGAGAAAGGTCGAACCAGGGTAAAATATTAAGTATAAATAATATTTTTGACGATTTAGAAAAAACATGCTGGCAGTTCATTGCTTTCTTTTGAAATTATCTTCCTACGTAAGGTAATAAAAATTACAAAGAACTTCATTAATACCGCTTAACAATGAATGATTTTGTCTTTCTTTTTCATATTAACTGGCTACAATACTGATTGGGGACCCCAACCGCATAAACCGGATATTTATTAGAACGCATAAATTTGTTAATATTTACTTTATGGTGCAGCAAACATACACTCGACTTTCCTATCAACAAGTGCAAAATTAATGTAACTATTTGACAAGAAATCTACCATTTATTTTGAGTAGAATGCATGCTTACATTGTCAGGGGAAAAGTTGAAAGTGACAGACTGTGAATGCAAAATTTATATGAGCCAGCACCCAATTTATACCTTTTATATGATAGGTTTCATTAATGTGTCATGATTGATACACTTAATATAATTAGCTAACATCACAATTAAACAAGTCGATTTAAAGTAGCTGTCCTAAAACTGTACAGTTGCCGTTGAAAAAATATAGCACTTTGGTAACCCCAAACGGGGCATATAAACATTGATTTAGTCTTATGAGCTAAAAGTTAGCTTTTTTTGAAGAACCTAACTTTCTACATATAATATTTTGATGCTAGATAAAAAATTGTAGAGTTTCGCAAAATATGTTGGAAAAGTGCCGGTTGTAGGTCTCACCAGTAGACTTTTAAAAAATATGATTGTTGAATTGAAATGTATACTGTAAATCTTATTTTGTTTCAATTTTTTTCAACGTTATGTTATTGTTGTTGCATTTTATATAAAAATAAGATCAATGATTTGATTTACAGTAAATCCTTGTACGCTGACAGTGACTTTCATAAAGTGAAGATTTTATATTTATTATGACTATTAATTTTCTAAAAACTTATGTTCTCCTCTCTGAATATGACCCTAGCAAAACCTTTAGTACGCACACATTGTACCTTAATCTTTTACCATTAACATGACATGAGATGCAATAGCAGGACTTTAATATCAGTCAGAACTGGCAATAATACCAATGGAAGGAGTTTTCTTTTATTCAACTCAAACATAAAACAGGAAGCAATTATCGCATCACTGGCATTATTTTCATTGTTGCAAGATCATCTGCAAAGTAAATTGAAATAGATATATTTTAAATATATTTTTTTTCTAATTCAGTGCATGTACATTGTATAGCACATTTTAAAAGAAAACTTTGGATACTTACCTGGGTACACGATCTCCACACTTTTAGCATTCATCCACAAAACTTCGTCAGTCTGAATCTCATGAGAAATCATTGACTGGAGAGTACCTCTATCAAAATCTGGCATTAGGAGTAGCTCACTCAGTAAGCATACTTGCTGGGCTGACTCCCAGTCTACTTCCATCGGCATAACAGTATATTCTGCCAAAATAATTAAAGATCACTCAGATGAAGTTTGCTTTCGGCATCATATTTATTTTAACTGAATTTTGTTTCTTTTGGTTTGTAAATAAAATTTTCAGCAAAATTCAGTTTCTTCATTTTTTCAGCACAATCCTCGATTATATTGATAGACTTGTTATACCCACCTTCCATTATACTGTATTCAAATAGTGCCACAATAATTTCATAAACGCATTAATCATTGAGTCGTCTAGGCCAATATTCAAACAGTATCTGCATTGCAGACTAACTTTGCCAAAGTAAACGCCAAATTATCTAGCTTTTATTGCTCTTATAGTCTTATAAACACAAATTAGATGAAAGACCTTTATGATTAAAATTATAGACTTACAGTATTTTCAAATTACCTTTCAAGTTTATTTACTGGCAGTCTTGAACTATTAACCAGCTTATTATTAGTGGACTGGTTCTAAGATATTTTTTAAGCCTAAAAAGCAGACAACTTAGCTTACTTACCACTGTTCACAGTCCATGTTGGTTCCACCAGGCACCACAGCAGTAACATCACTGTTAAAACACCCATTCTCTCTTTTTTTTGTTTATTTGAAAAATATCTTTAAACTTTCTTTTCTGTTAGATACTGACAAGTTTAGGCAATAATAAAACCTCCTGTCTGTGCAACCTTCAAACTGATTTAGTTGCAGAATATAAAGTTACCATGACTAGTCCAGCATTTTGCAGTAAATGGACTAAACAGATTTCTTAAATTTCTCCATTAGTGAACTCAAAGATATACATATGACATTTCTTCACTGGTTATAAGAAATGAAATCAAAAGCTGGTTATGTGAATTAATTTGAGTAATAATCAAAGTCAAGTACGTGGTATTCTTTCTGTAGACTAAAAAAACAATTGAATGAATCAATGTGTGAAGAAGCAAAGGAAATGACCAATTATGGTTGATCTTTTTTGCTGTTTATGGGTCATCTATTCTCTAAGATTATTAAGGCAAGAAAAAGAATTTATAAAGGCATGATTGAGATGGGGTTTCTTTTACATATTCTTCCGTTTTTATTTGAAAGAAATAATCTTCTCATTTTTTCAGAAGGAAGAAAAAATTCTGAAAACAAGGAAGTTACATTACTCAACTTCTACTTTCTCACCTGCTAGAGGGTGTTAAGTACATTTCAGAGGGGTAAATTCTTTTTTCTGCATCTTATAGTGATACAGAACTTAGTTGTTGTAAGTTCCGGAAAACAAAACAAAAAAAGGTTTCTTCATGTATATATATTTTTATAAAAAAAACACTACACCTGCTTGCTTAAAAGGGGCCTCTGACATTTATATAATAATAAGGAAGTGTACAGGGTTTATATTAGAAAGAATGATAATTAAATTATTTGAACCAATTACAATTTAATTTTGATAACTGATTTCAGATAAATAGAATTTTAATGTTTTAATATTGAATATAGAAGAAAATAAACTCTGCAGAAAACAATCCAATCTTAAAAAAGCGTTGCATGTGCGCAGCAGCTAGTTATTTTAAGTTTCACGAAATTCTATTCATTGGTTCTTCAGTTATGGCTCTAGACAGACAACACTAAGGCTCCAGACAGACAACACCAAAACAATATCCCTCCACCTTTGACAGGGGATGAAAATATACTGATGTCTTTCAATTTCCAGAACTTGCTCCAACTATGTACTTAACTATTGTTTGAAAACTAAATAGTTAAACATAATCATATACATTGGTTTTTGAGATATGGCTCCAGACAGATTGACAGTGTCAGAACAACATCCCTCTGCCTTTGGCGAGGGTAAAACTATACCGGTGTCATTCAATTTCCATAACTTGCTCCAACTCTGTACTTGAGTATTTTAAAGTGAAAAGTTGATTATTACTACTTATATCTAGCTTTACTTTGACTGACCTCTTGCCAGATACACTATGGACCACAGGGAAATTAAATGAACAATTTCACAAGATCTACAAAATGACATATGAAAGTACTATGAACCTTGTGATAATATCAACAGTAAGGAGTGTCAAACATAAAAGTTTTTTTTTCAAAAAAAGGTTGAAATATCCATTTTTTGTTAACAATAAATAAAAGTAAAACAAAAGGCAGACGAGGGCAATTGTTATTCAAATATTTTCTCATGAAAATATGGCCTTGTCTTTCTACTCACATTCATTCCTATATTCTCTACTCTACATTATCAGTAAGGGTAAGTGAAAGGGAACCAACTTTTGGAGGGTACCAGTATTTTACATATTATCCTTTCAAGAGCAGACTCAAAAATCAGCTTATTTGAAAATCTAAAACAATCATACAACAAAAGGGTCAAGATAGCCCAATGTCACTCACCTGACTACCATTGGCTATAATACAAGGTCAACAATCACATCACAGGAAGTTTGGGATCATGATTTTCAAACACTATTCGTAGAGGTCCACTACAAATTGCTACATTCCAAATATCTAAGCTCTGTACCACAATGACTGTTTTCCCTGTGTAGCCTATGTGAAATTAAGTGACCCCAGGCAGGGTCAATTTTGACCCTGGGATCATGATTTGAACAATCTTCGTATAGGTCCATAAGGCAATGCTACATGCCAATTATCAAGACTGTAAGCAATGTGGTTTTAGAGAAGATTTCTAAATAGTTTCCTATATAAGTCTATATAAAATCAAGCGACCTCTCGGGCGAGGTCAATCAAGATTAGAACATATTGGAAAAAATCTACTTGCCAATGTTACATGTCAAATATCTAAGCTTTAGGTCAAATGGTTTCAGAGATGGGTCGTATTTTGAACGATTTTGGTAGAGGTCCACTCGGCAATGTTACATGCTAAATATCTAAGCTTAAGGCCTTGTGGTTTCGGAGAAGATTTTTAAAGTTTCCCTAAATAAGCCTATGTAAAATTAAGTGACCCCGGTGGGTGTCAGTTTCTAGCAGAGTGTCATGATTTGAACAATTTTGATAGAGGTCCACAAGGAAATGCACTATGCTAAATATTTAAGCTCTAGGCCTTGTGCTTTCAGAGGTTTTTTAGAAGTTTTTTTTCTTACCAAATTTTCTTATTCCAAGAAAGGGCATAATTTTGACTAAATTCATACAAGAGTTATCTAACTTGACTGTCTGACATCCCTTAAGACATCAATGAAGTTTGCGAATAAATATTATAAGTGGTTACTGAGTTATGTGCATGGTAGTACCTAGCATCTAAAACTTTAACCGAATTTCTTTAGTCAAACAAGGGGCATACTTTGAATTAAAGTCATGTATGGATGATCTAACTTGAGTTTCTGACACCCCTGGTGACTTTAATGAAGTTTCAAATCAATATCAAAAGTGGTTACTGAGATAAGTGCACGATAGTTCCTTGCATGCAAAACTTTAACTAAAGCTGCAACACTGACGCACAAGTTACTGTAATAGCCTTCCTTATCCTTCGAGAAGTCAAGCTAAAATTTAAGGATTTTGCTCTACTAATTACATTGACTTTATGTAGGACCCTGCTTTATGCAAGAGAAACGAGCATAACTCTGCAACACATTCATGGATACGCACACAAATTGTGTCTTGCACATCTACCACTCCTGGTGATTATGTTCAGCAATATTCATTACAATCCTTTGGCAATACAAGGTGGACTTTGACAAGGTATACAAACTACCTAATAATTTCTTTTGCACATACCAATAATGGAATTTGGAGAAATGACAATTTTATGTTTGGAGTGCTTTAAGACAACTCTTTGAAATTCTGCTAATTATCTCTAAAGGCTGGAAATGGGATTATAAGAGAATACAAAGTTGAGTATTTGTGCCAAAGAAACTCAAATTCTGACAAGCCTTTTCAGAAAAAAGAAGCATTAAAAAAAATTCACCACCCCTGGGGATAATTCTTTTTTTCTACATCTTATAGTGATACAGAGCTCAGTTGTTGTAAGTTAGATTAAAACAGCACTATTTAATAGTTCCAGAAAATAATTTTTCTTAAGTTTCCATATAGAAAAGCACTAGACACCTGCTTAAGGGCCTCATTTCTAAAATAATTAGGAAGTGTAGGGGGTTGATATAAGAAAGAATGAGCATTAAATTATTTGAGCCAATTACAATTTAATTTTGATAACTGATTTCAGAGAAATAAATAGAGGATAATTGTTGGTTTCAGTGTAAGATCACGTTATAATTTCACCGAGTGGGCACCAAAAGTTATATTTTTGCGAGTGGCACAGCCACAAGTGAAAATAACTACTTTTGGTGTTAACGAGTGAAATGACATCAATACCAACTTTTTTTCTTTTATTTTATGTCTCAAACTATACTTTTATTGAGTTTAGTTCAATAGAATGTTGAAAATCGCGGGAAACGTCACCAGAAAGCATTGCAAGCATGATGTCATTTAGCGACATCATCGTCATATGGCTTCAGGCATTCATTACGCTGGGTATACTTTTTGACGTTAATATGGGTAACAGATTTTGATAATTTTCACTGCGTGAAATGTGTTACGGTAATTGTTACAAGGGCTCTGCACATCGTGTCACTATGGTGAACATTTGTGGTGAGTTATTCTAAAATCCTTCAAGGGGTTCAAGAGATATGGAGCGGACACAAAATATAGTCATGACCTTTTATGTCTAATTGTGACCTTGAGCCCGAGCCAACGGACGGACATCCATGACAAAAACAATATATCTTCCCCCATATTCTATGGGGAAGACATAATAAAACAATCTTGAAAAAGGGTCATTATGCTATTGTATAGTTATTTTAGTTTTTTTAAATTCTATCCATTGGTTCTCGAGTTATGGCTCAAGACAGACAGACAGACAACGCCAAAACAATATCCCTCCACCTTTGGCGGGGGGTGAAAATATACTGATGTCTTTCAATTTCCAGAACAACTTGCCCAAACTCTGTACTTTTGTTGAAAAACAAATAGTTAAACATAGTTACTTATAACAGGCTTTACTTTGACCGAGCTCTTGCAAGATACACGCAGAAACCACAGGGAAATTAAATCAATTTTTTCACAAGATCTACAAAATGACATATGAAAGTACTATGAACCTTGTGATAATATCAACATTAAGGAGTGTCAAACATAAAAGTTTTGTTTTTGTTAAAAAAAAGGTTGATAGACCCATTTTTTGTTAACAATAAACACAAGTAAGCCAAAAGGCATACGAGGGCAATTGTTAATTGAATATTTTCTCATGAAAATCGTTCTATTCACATTCACTCATATATTTTCTTCTCTACATTATCAGTAAGGGTAAGTGTAAGGGAACCAACTTTTGGGTGGGTACCAGTATTATACATATAAGAGGATATCCGGGTAAATACAGACGAAGGTATAAATACGGACACTTAACATAATGTATGCGACTTTTAATAAACTTGTTTTCATTTCTTTACGCTTTTTTTTCTTCTTTGTAGTTTATTTTTATGACTTGGTTCCTTTCCTGAAAATATTTACGTCACATTAAAATATGATATGTACACATGTTTTTTCCAGAAAGCCACCCTTGTTACCTTTCCGACTTTTTTTCAACGTCGCAAACGTGTTCATTCTAGTCTATGGGGATTTAAAGCCTTCGCGTATTATAGTCAATAAACTATTTAAAAATGGTAGCTTTAACATAAGTAAAAGTTTCTAAACAAATAAATCACAGGTATAATTGTGATTTACTGACAAAATATTGAGAAAAACGAGGTTTTAATCTGTCCGTATTTTCCCTCCTACTTTTGTCCGGTCGTGAAAATACGGACACGTAATTCTTGAGACAACAATTTTTGTCTGAACATGCCTTTCGTTTAGTTTTTTTAAAGAAGTCATAATGTTCTTCATTTCAAAGAAAACACAAAATATCCACTAAAATCTAAATATGAAGAAAATATTAACTAAGTACTAATTAGTGTAAAACAATAACTTATATAATTGTGAAGCACCCGAAAATGTTATCAGTTGTACATGTACTAAAATCGCGGAAATTTACCATACCTATGCTTTCAAGTTCTTCTGTCTTTTCCAAAATTAAATACATTTTCAGGTCCACTAAAATGACGAGATTAAATTAGTTTAAACTCTATTTATTCAACAGAAGCACATTTGATACAACAGACAATAATTAACAAATAGATGTGTCTGTCGTGAATAGATGAGAGAACAAGTGTTTTCAACACTTGTATTAACTCTTTTCCAAATGTATGTACTATTTTGTCTTAATGTGCATGAAATATTCCGGTAACAGTGTTAACAAATATGATATTCAAGATTTAGAACAAAATGAAAGTAAAATAAGAACAGCAAATGGAAGGATGGAAGGATAGATGGGAGGGAAGGAGGAAGGAGGGGAAGGACAAAGAGAGGAAGGAAGAAAAGAAGGTTGATTCAGCCGAGCAAAAAATTGTTTTTTTCAAATGGTTTGGTTGCCTCTACGTATTTCTGAACTTGATTGAAAACAAATGAGTTTTGGTCAATTGTAAGGTATTCAGAACCGTATAAGTTTTGCAGAAGAGGTGGGCATGGTAAATTGTCGAAGTAGTGTTGTTTTTGATTGTAGAAGTTAGGGGCATCAGATATATAATTAACCGGGTGGTTGGTGAAAAACGACAATTTTGATGATGGCAATCATTTTAAATACCTATTACAGTATATCGATACTACTCGCCTGTATGTCATTTCTTGTAAATTTATGAGTGTTTTTAACTCAATTGTTTTTTTCTTTATTCATGATATCTAAAATTATTTTGTTGTGTAGAAATATAATTCACTTGTGCTTTTGTGGATAATGAATGTGCTTATAAAGTCATCAAATAGTGCCGTTGTAAATATATTCCCCTCTCAACTGCTTTACTTGTTGTCTGTGTGATGCGTCACAATTAACGCTAAATAAACAGTGATTGTACAATCACTTTCATAGTTTTGTAGAAGATAGATGATGAGATAGTGGTTTTAATGTAATAGGCTATAGTCTCCAGGCGCGTAGCCAGGCATACTCCCATACTCACGGGAGTACTTCGAATTTCAAAAATGAAAATTTTAAATGGCCTAAAATGATGTTAAACTTGTGCCTAAGGGGGGTACATGTCCACTCGGGTATACTAACAGTATCGGTTTATTTTTAATCACAAATAGTAAACTTGTGTTTCATAAATGCAATAAATAAGTTTTATACGTCATAATTGTTTACAGTATAATTGGCTTTAAAAAATCGCGGGGGCTTTGCCCCCATACCCCTCTTACAGAAAACGGGAGTACCACCCACACGCCCCTGGTCTCAAAACATTCAGTTTCTTTTTTGGGCAAAATAATGATATTAATGTTCGGTCTGTACCATTGGTAAGAAAGATAAAAAAAGTTAAAATGAATAGTGAAAGATTAACAACACAGTAAAATCACATTTAAACCACTGTTTATAGGTTTTAAAAATGCCACAGGGAAAAATCTCCTAAGTTTTGTTCAGTACCGAAAATACATATGTAGGTTAACTTTAACGTTACTATTTTCAAATGTTTTAGTAGGCGTTAATATGCATATTTTTAAAAGAAGGTTAGCTTGTCCGTATTTTACCTACTGGAAACTGTTATGTCCGTATTTTCCCCTCGTAGTGTCCGTACTTTCCCTATTGCGTCCGTATTTTCCCGTTTTCACCAAGTGTGAAAAAACCACTATTTTAAGGCTAGGACAGGCTAACTACGAGACATTAGCGATAAAACGCAAGAAAAGTAATGATCCAAATTAATTATGGTGTTCTGATACGCGTGAGTGACAATAACGTGTCAAACGAGACGTTGTAAAAACTGTCCGTATTTACCCGGACAGCCCCTGCCCTTTTAAGAACACTTTCAAGAGCAAACTCGAAAATCAACACATTGGTAAAATTAAAAAAATCATACACAAGAGGGCAAAGACGCCCCTATATCACTCTCCTGGCTCATCAATCATATAACATCACAGGAAGCTGGGGATCATGATTTGAACATTATTAGTTGAGATGCACTTTACAATGCTCCACTTCTACACTCTAAATATCTAAGCCCTGCCTGGGCCTTGTGGTTTAAGACAAGAAGAATGTTTAAGTTTTCCCTATACATGTATTAGCCTATGTGAAATGAAGTGACCCCCTTTGTAGAGGTCCACAAGGCAGTGCTGCATGCCAAATATCTAACCTGTAAGCCGTGTGGTTTCACCGAAGATTATAAAAGTTTTTCCTGTATAAGCCTATAAAAATCAAGTGACCACTCCGAGCGAGGTCAATCAGGTTTTGAATAATCTTGGTAGAGATCTACTATGCAATGCTACATGTCGAATATCTAAGCTATAGGCTACATGTTTTCAGAGAAGACTTTTAGTTTTTCCTGCATATGCCTACACTATGTAAAATCAAGTGGCCCCTCAGGTTGGGTCAGTCATGATTTGAAAGATCTTGGTAGAGGTCGACTAGGCTATGATATAAGCCAAATACATGTATCTACGATTTGGCCACATGGTTTCAGAGAAGATTTTTCAGTTTTTCCTATATATGCCTATGTAAAATCCAAGTGACACCCCGGGCTGGCTAAATTTTGACTTTGCGGTCATGATTTGAAGGATCTTGCTACATGCCAAATATCTAAGCTTAAGGCCATGTGGTTTAAGTTTGCTCTACAATCTACCTATGCCACATGAAATCTAAACAACAGACATGTGTGAGTTTGATGTGGTATACTTGTGTCTTGCACAATCATCTACTGTTCATGACCAAATTATTTATGTCAGTAATCATTGCAGTTTTTAAAAAACTGAAGGAGTTTGTTCCACATTCTACATTAACTTTATGCAATAGAAATGGCTATGTTCAAAGGGGCATAACTCTGCAACACTTTCATGGATACACACCAAACTTGTCTTGAACATCTACTATTCATGGTGATTATGCCAATATTGAATACAATCCTTTGAAAACTGAAGGAGTTTGCTTTCACAAGCTCCCTAAACTATATGAAATTCATGCAACAGAAAAAGTTTAAATTCAACGGGGCATAACAGTAGGTTACTCTGCAACACCTTCATGGCCATGCACACAAATTGTGTCTTGTGCATCTACCACTCCTGTTGATTATGTTTAGCAATATTTATTGCAATCCTTTGACAATTGAAGGCGTACTTTGCTCCATAAACTACCTTACAATAGTACAATATAGAAGTGGCCATACTGAGAAAGTAAACATCATTTTTTTCTGATTTGTAGTCTGCTATTACAATATTTTTGCATACATGATGACAGAATATTCTTATCTTTGTTTTTTAAAATTTATTCTCATGTTTTATTCCAACATTCACAAATTCAATGCATAAGTATACCAACTCTTATTATTTCAAACGACTTTATTCATAGAACAAGAGCTGTCCCTCACAAGTGACGAATGCCCCCGAAAGAGGTGCCTCACAGTCTGTGTCCTCTCCATGTGCTCAATAAATGTGCTATGTAATTTTAAAATCCTTCCATGCATGACAGAGTAACCATGCTACTTTAAACACTAAGTGTGACCTTGACCTTTGAGGTAGGGACTTGGGTCTTGCACGGACACATCTGCTTGATGTGCTAGACATTTGTGCCAAGTAATTTTAAAATCCCTCAAAGCATGATAAAGTTATAGTCCGGACACAAATGTATGCATATATACAGGATTCCATTACCTATAAACTCTAAGTGTGACCTTGACCTTTGTGGTAGGGATGTGGGTCTTGCACGCGACACGTCATCTTGATGTGCTAGACATTTGTGCCAAATTATTTTAAAATCCTTCAATGCATGACAAAGTTACAGTCTGGACATGAATGTGTGCATATATGCATATATAGAGGAATCTGTTACCTTCGAACTCTAAGTGTGACCTTGACCTTTGAGCTAGGGACTTGGGTCTTGCACGCGACACATTGTCTTGATGTGCTAGACATTTGTGCCAAGTTATTTTAAAATCCTTCAATGCATGACAAAGTTACAGTCCGGACACGAATGTGTGCATATATGCATATATAGAGGAATCCATTACCTTCAAACTCTAAGTAAGACCTTGACCTTTGAGCTAGAGATGTGGGTCTTGTATGTGACATGTCGTCTTGATGTGCTAGACATTTGTGCCAAGTTATTTTAAAATCCTTCAATGCATGACAAAGTTACAGTCCAGACACGAATGTGTGCATATATAGAGGATTCCATAACCTTCATACACCAAGTGTGACCTTGACCTTTGAGGTAGGGATGTGGGTCTTGCATGCGACACGTCGTCTTGATGTGCTAGACATGTGTGCAAAGTTATTTTAAAATCCTTCAATGCATGACAAAGTTACAGTCCGGACACGAATGTGTGCATATATGCATATATAGAGGAATCCGTTACCTTCAAACTCCAAGTGTGACCTTGACCTTTGAGCTAGGGACTTAGGTCTTGCAAGCAACACGTCGTCTTGATGTGCTAGACATTTGTGCCAAATTATTTTAAAATCCTTCAATGCATGACAAAGTTACAGTCCGGACACGAATGTGTGCATATATGCATATATAGAGGAATCCATTACCTTCAAACTCTAAGTATGACCTTGACCTTTGAGCTAGGGATGTGGGTCTTGTATGCGACATGTCGTCTTGATGTGCTAGACATTTGTGCCAAGTTATTTTAAAATCCTTCAATGCATGACAAAGTTACAGTCCGGACACGAATGTGTGCATATATGCATATATAGAGGAATCCATTACCTTCAAACTCTAAGTATGACCTTGACCTTTGAGCTAGGGATGTGGGTCTTGTATGCGACATGTCGTCTTGATGTGCTAGACATTTGTGCCAAGTTATTTTAAAATCCTTCAATGCATGACAAAGTTACAGTCCGGACACGAATGTGTGCATATATAGACGATTCCATAACCTTCATACTCCAAGTGTGACCTTGACCTTTGAGGTAGGGATGTGGGTCTTACATGCGACACGTCGTCTTGATGTGCTAGACATGTGTGCCAAGTTATTTTAAAATCCTTCAATGCATGACAGAGTTACAGTCCGACAGGGGGGCACGCACGGACAGACAGACGGACGGACGGTGCGATTTTAATATGCCACCCTTCGGGGGCATAAAAAAGTGATACCTTGCTCATTCAAGCACTTTTTTCACTAGTTTATAACACACCTAAGTAAAAAAGAATACAAGATTGTTCAGTATTTTAATTTCAATGTGAACACAAAGAAATTCATATAACATTTCTACACAAGTAAATAACTAGAGCTGTCACAAAATGTGATAAATATCCCACGGTGCTGCCCTAATACAGGAATACGAGTGATGTAGTCTGGCCAAAAGTTCTGGTTGTGACCTTGACCTCTAAATCTTACTGTGACCCTAACCTCTAAATGTGACCTAAACTTTGGCCCTTACTTCTAAATGTGACCTGAACTTAGGCAAAAGGGAATGGATTAGCAACAAATGTGACTCCTATAGTTGAGCCCCACTACATTAATGAAATTGAGCTATAATAAATGAAACCACAATTGATCACACACTGTAAAATTTGGTAAATACATAATTTTCTTTTTGTAAGCTAGAAACAATGCAACAAATTGGTATAATTAAGTTCTCTTTGATAGAAATAATCTCATTGCACTATAAACTGACATTTCTAAATAAAAACTCAAAAAAAGATACAAGATCACTGTTTTGAGTTCATGCATATTTTAAGTATAAACCTGCCAAATCATCTAGCTTAAACATCAAATATTCAGGATTTTTATACAATTTCAAATTGCGTGATTGCATTTGGAATTAGGTACATTTAACTGAATATGAACAAAATCCTTTAAGATCCTTCTGTGGAGAAACAACAATCAATAGATTATTTTGTCCTTGAAAAACGTTAAGCATAATCAGCAAACTTGTATTGCATTGTTGTTAATTCTATTATTGTTGAAATAAAATATTTCTGGGAAGTGGAAGGAACCATTGGTACCAACTCAAATATTTAATATCTGGATACCAATGTATTCAAAACTTACACAGCTTACTTAATCTATTCGTTCAATTACATATCGAGGGTTGACCGCAGAACTGCAGTAACTTATATGAAATATAGAAGGATTTACAACAGTTTTGTGATTGACCCACAATATGGCTTTTTTTCTGTCCATCTATAGAAGATACCATGCATTTACTTGACTGAACATTGCCTCAATTCCCATTTCAAACAACACATCAACCTCAGACGTGTCTGCAAAGCCTCTGATGAAATACATTACAAACTTCAAAATTATACTTTGATATGTACCAAATCCATGTCATCTAGGAAAGAATTTTAAGAAAAATGCTATTTTATGTAATGTCCATCACTTAAAATCTCATGTCCACTTACTGTGACTGAAAGTCCCTTACTCTAACATTGATAAGAACAGCCAATACCTTGTATTCAAATACAATCGTACATGTATATATTTGGTATACCAAATGTACCTGAATCTCTTACTTGGCAAGCTACACATTTTCCTTTTTAAGGCATGTCTTTTCTTGGAGGTTAATGCCTGTTTTAACAGTATTTAAGCGATGTACAGGTAGGCTATACTCCACAAGAAATACCAATATTATCTCACGAAAAATCAGGCTGGTATAACGGCTTGAACAACAACCAGCTAGTGGATTCTGCAGCAAGGACTTTTTGTATGACATTACAGATTTTGTATAATCTTTTTTTTTATAACAGTGACCAGTTTAATGCAATTTGAATACTGAGGTTTATAGTACAGTTCAACTGCCACTTATAGCTACACTGTAAGACTCCATAGTTATACAATGAACTCAGGATTTGAACCTCTACCAAACAAATACACAGTCTAGTTAGGAAAATTATGAATGCCTTACACAAATTTGCCACTGCAAACCCCCAGAAAGATTGTACAGAATTGCCACAATTCTCAATATGGAAGCAACTTCCCTACACTATGCAAGGGATAAAGAGACAGGCACACAAAGCTTACTAAAAAATATAACATCTTTCATACCCCAGTATTCTATTTTTTCACTACTTTTATCTGAAAACTTATTGCCATGCATTTTCTTATTTTCTGAAAATACACACAACTGTTTTACTATAGTAGCAAGTAGTACCTAAAACAGCTTAATCATTTTGAGACTTTCTTCATGTTGACTCTGAGGCAATTGTCCGACAATTATCACCACAAAAACTGTTGCAAAGGTAGTTATATAAAAAAAAAAAATATACTGTCAAGCATTGTTTATTGCCCCATATACATTACTTTATAGTTCCGACGCACAATAATTCAACATGAAGGCTGCAAGTCCGAGTGGTAAATGAATGATATTTTTTCAATTCATCCATAAAGAAACATCACAGAAATAGTACAAAAAGCAATTAGTTATTTCTTAAATTTGGAGAAATACAGAACATGACATGGAATGTTGTGACACCATAAATGACATCATGCTGTCGAAAACTGCAGACTTTCCAACACATTGTTTCTAACTGACATGTGGTCAGAGCCATGCTAGAATACAAATTATGAAAAAAAACAACAAAGCAGTTGATGGAACAGTGCATAAGTTTATGATGTAACTCAAAAACAATTGTTTCTTATTACATAACCATTCAAAGTACAGTAACTTCTATTCGCTTAAGTTTGGAATTTAGGAAGGAAAAGAAACTTCTGTACAAGGCATATCAGTTAAGGAACATGAACCCCACTATATAACACATAATGTCTTGGGAGCAAAACACCAACTTCTATACAAAGATCGAAAGTTTCACTATACTGCTCCACATTCCACTGCTAAAAACTGTCGACTCAGAGCCTTCAGTGAGTAAACTGATACACACTTCTTTAAATCTTTGCCAACTGTTCTTAATGATTCTTTGGCATAACCATTACTTTATCAGTAATTTAATATACCTCTTAAAATTCTATGCTACAACAATAAAATCAATGTTTTCATTCATTTAAAAGTGAACTGCCTCTTTCTACTGACTGAATTTTTATCACGTATTCTGCACAATTTCTTCAACTATTTCAGTTTCTACAACTTCCGTTGCTCCAGTAATGGGTATTATTGATTCTACGCTATTGTCAATCTCAATTTGCTGCACTTCCTCGATGATTGGTTCCTGTTGGTCGACGATGACCTGCTGCTGGGTCATGTCAGGTCCCTGCACAACCACCTGTATCATTCGACCAGAATTAAGCGTAACATTCTGAATGGTGGTATTCATTGGCGCACCTTGTGATGTTGTTACGTATTGAATGTCATTTGCAATATCTTGTAAAGCTTGCACTGCCACACGAGTTTGCTCTATCGTGTCTAACTCCTCTGATTCTGCTTTGGCAACCACTTGTGTACTGACCTCAGCTGTTTCTTCTATAACAGAATAATGGGAGAACATCTTTAAAGTTACTCAATACAATTTGTCGCAAATGGCAATAATTGGATCACAGTTATTCAAGACAGGGAATGGATTTGTTAATTTGGTAAACAATTGACATTTATTGTGGCTATATACATTGTGATCCTTAGTTGTTAAAGCCACAGAGTGGAGACAATCAAAATCTGAACAATCAAAGGGCAATCACTCCGGACTGACCAAGATGATCACGTTTGGTTATAATCACATAACAGTTGCTAAAAAATAAAGACCAGATTAAACATTGTGACACATACAAATGGAACAATGCCTCCAATTACCATATCCTCTTCACCAAAAATTTGGCTGAAGATGATTACAGCATTTCAAACTATTGAGTTTAACATATGAAAACATTAAGTTCAGCACGTTGCCTGAAAGACATTAAGAGAAACCTATATTTCAAATGACATACTTCTAAGCTTCATCAAATGACATACACTCTACCTGTAGTTCTAAGCTTCATCAAATGCCATACACTCTACCTGTAGTTCTAAGCTTCATCAAATGCCATACACTCTACCTGTAGTTCTAAGCTTCATCAAATGACATACACTCCTACCTGTAGGTCTAAGCTTCATCAAATGACATACACTCTACCTGTAGTTCTAAGCTTCATCAAATGCCATACACTCTACCTGTAGTTCTAAGCTTCATCAAATGACATACACTCTACCTGTACTTCTAAGCTTCATCAAATGCCATACACTCTACCTGTACTTCTAAGCTTCATCAAATGATATACACTCTACCTGTAGTTCTAAGCTTCATCAAATGCCATACACTCTACCTGTAGTTCTAAGCTTCATCAAATGCCATACACTCTACCTATACTTCTAAGCTTCATCAAATGCCATACACTCTACCTGTAGTTCTAAGCTTCATCAAATGCCATACACTCTACCTATACTTCTAAGCTTCATCAAATGCCATACACTCTACCTGTACTTCTAAGCTTCATCAAATGTCATACACTCTACCTGTAGTTCTAAGCTTCATCAAATGCCATACACTCTACCTGTAGTTCTAAGCTTCATCAAATGCCATACACTCTACCTATACTTCTAAGCTTCATCAAATGCCATACACTCTACCTGTAGTTCTAAGCTTCATCAAATGTCATACACTCTACCTGTAGTTCTAAGCTTCATCAAATGACATACACTCTACCTTCAGTTCCAAGCTTCATCAAATGCCATACACTCTACCTTCAGTTCTAAGCTTCATCAAATGACATACACTCTACCTATACTTCTAAGCTTCATCAAATGCCATACACTCTACCTGTAGTTCTAAGCTTCATCAAATGCCATACACTCTACCTTCAGTTCCAAGCTTCATCAAATGCCATATAATCTACCTACAGTTCCAAGCTTCATCAAATGCCATATGATCTACCTACAGTTCCAAGCTTCATCAAATGCCATACACTCTACCTTCAGTTCCAAGCTTCATCAAATGACATACACCCTACCTTCAGTTCCAAGCTTCATCAAATGACATACACTCTACCTACATTTCCAAGCTTCATCAAATGCCATACACTCTACCTACAGTTCCAAGCTCCATCAAATGACATACACTCAGGGATCACGCTAGCCCAGACTCATAGGGAGAAGTGACTTCTCCCTCCAGAAACATTAGGGAGAAGTTTTTCAGAACAGGGAGAAGTTTGTACAGCGCGTTGATAATGTTTAATGTAAAATCAGTGTACCCTTTTCATTCTTAAACAACTGCATAAAACAAACTTTTTATTTATAAAAATTCTTTCTCATTAATAAACATTCTTGAGTGATAATATTATGGTCTGTGGGTTCCTTCAACTTCTTTTTAACATTTTTGCAGTGCTAATGCAATGTGATTGCATGAAATATCTTATTAGGACTTTTTTTCCTACTGATTTTGATTGCCTATTAATGAATTGATTAGCGAGATAAAGAAAAATGCAGCAAACGATCAACAACTGAACAAGCAGTGTCTGATATTCTTTGCATAAATAAAAAGTGTCAATACGACCAAAGAACTTACTGGCATCTAAACAGCCAGTTTAATTGTCAGCATGTGTAATTGGTCCTTACTGTTCCCAATCAAAGCTAATCCGTTTAATAATCGATGTTTACTCAACTATTAAATTGACAATAAACATTTTACATGTCAACCTTTAAATCGCTATGTTGTCTCGCCGCTTTTGATTGGCTTACCGTTTTTATTTGGCAAATATAAGCTGATTTAACAAACTGTAGCGAGTAGGCGGTGCAATATCGAGTTTGACACTCGAAAACATTGTCAGTGTTTACGAAAAATAGAGCGACTTCGTTTTCGCTTTTCAATGCGATCACGGAGAAATGGCCGCGGATACGGCGACTATTTCGCCCACTTCCCCCTCAAACATGATCCCTGACACTCTACCTACAGTTCCAAGCTTCATCAAATAACATACACTCTACTTTCAGTTCCAAGCTTCATCAAATGCCATACACTCTACCTTCAGTTCCAAGCTTCATACACTCTACCTACAGTTCTAAACTTCATCAAATGACATCCACTCTACCTACAGTTCTAAGCTTCATCAAATGACATACACTCTACCTTCAGTTCCAAGCTTCATCAAATGACATACACCCTACCTACATTTCCAAGCTTCATCAAATGACATACACCCTACCTTCAGTTCCAAGCTTCATACACTCTACCTACAGTTCTAAACTTCATCAAATGACATACACTCAACCTTCAGTTCCAAGCTTCATCAAATGCCATACACTCTACCTACAGTTCCAAGCTTCATCAAATGACATACACCCTACCTTCAGTTCTAAACTTCATCAAATGACATACACTCTACCTACAGTTCCAAGCTTCATCAAATGACATACACCCTACCTACAGTTATAAGCTTCATCAAATGACAAACACTCTACCTACAGTTATAAGCTTCATCAAATGACATACACTCTACCTACAGTTCAAAGCTTCATACACTCTACTTACAGTTCCAAACTTCATCAAATGACATACACTCTACCTACAGTTCAAAGCTTCATACACTCTACTTAGAGTTCCAAACTTCATCAAATGACATACACGCTACTTACAGTTCCAAGCTTCATACACTCTACCTACAGTTCCAAGCTTCATACACTCTACCTACAGTTCCAAACTTCATCAAATGACATACACTCTACCTACAGTTCCAAGCTTCATGAAATGACATACACTCTACCTACAGTTCCAAGCTTCATCAAATGACATACACTCTACCTACAGTTCCAAGCTTCATCAAATGCCATACACTCTACCCACAGTTCCAAGCTTCATACACTCTACCTACAGTTCCAAACTTCATCAAATGACATACACTCTACCTTCAGTTCCAAGCTTCATACACTCTACCTACAGTTCCAAGCTTCATCAAATGACATACACTCTACCTTCAGTTCCAAGCTTCATACACTCTACCTACAGTTCCAAGCTTCATCAAATGACATACACTCTACCTTCAGTTCCAAGCTTCATACACTCTACCTACAGTTCCAAGCTTCATCAAATGACATACACTCTACCTACAGTTCCAAGCTGCATACACTCTACCTACAGTTCCAAGCTTCATACACTCTAACTACAGTTATAAGCTTCATACACTCTACCTACAGTTATAAGCTTCATCAAATGACATACACTCTACCTACAGTTCCAAGCTTCATCAAATGACATACACCCTACCTTCAGTTCCAAGCTTCATCAAATGACATACACTCTACCTACAGTTCAAAGCTTCATACACTCTACTTACAGTTCCAAACTTCATCAAATGACATACACTCTACTTACAGTTCCAAGCTTCATACACTCTACCTACAGTTCCAAGCTTCATACACTCTATCTACAGTTCCAAGCTTCATACACTCTACCTACAGTTCCAAACTTCATCAAATGACATACACTCTACATACAGTTCCAAGCTTCATGAAATGACATACACTCTACCTACAGTTCCAAGCTGCATACACTCTACCTACAGTTCCAAGCTTCATACACTCTAACTACAGTTATAAGCTTCATACACTCTACCTACAGTTATAAGCTTCATCAAATGACATACACTCTACCTACAGTTTCAAGCTTCATCAAATGACCAAACTTTACTTACAATTACAAGCTAAATCATATGACAAACACTCTACCTACAGTTAGAAGCTTCATCAAATGACATACACTCTACCTAGAGTTCAAAGCTTCATACACTCTACTTACAGTTCCAAACTTCATCAAATGACATACACTCTACCTACAGTTCCAAGCTTCATACACTCTACCTACAGTTCCAAGCTCCATACACTCTACCTACAGTTCCAAACTTCATCAAATGACATACACTATACCTACAGTTTCAAGCTTCATCAAATGACCAAACTTTACTTACAATTACAAGCTAAATCATATGACAAACACTCTACCTACAGTTATAAGCTTCATCAAATGACATACACTCTACCTACAGTTCAAAGCTTCATACACTCTACTTACAGTTCCAAACTTCATCAAATGACATACACTCTACCTACAGTTCCAAGCTTCATCAAATGACATACACTCAGCTTCATCAAATGACATACACTCTACTTACAGTTCCAAGCTTCATCAAATGACATACACTCTACCTACAGTTCCAAGCTTCATCAAATGACATACACTCTACCTACAGTTCCAAGCTTCATCAAATGACATACACTCTACCTACAGTTCCAAGCTTCATCAAATGACATATGCTCTACCTACATTTCCAAGCTTCATCAAATGACATACACTCTACCTACAGTTCCAAGCTTCATCAAATGACATACACTCTACCTACAGTTCCAAGCTTCATCAAATGACATATGCTCTACCTACATTTCCAAGCTTCATCAAATGACATACACTCTACCTACAGTTCCAAGCTTCATCAAATGGCATTACACTCTACCTACAGTTCCAAGCTTCATCAAATGACATATGCTCTACCTACATTTCCAAGCTTCATCAAATGACATACACTCTACCTACATTTCCAAGCTTCATCAAATGACATACACTCTACCTACATTTCCAAGCTTCATCAAATGCCATACACTCTACCTACATTTCCAAGCTTCATCAAATGCCATACACTCTACCTTCAGTTCCAAGCTTCATCAAATGACATACACTACCTACAGTTTCAAGCTTCATCAAATGACATACAGTCCAAAACTTCATCAAATTTTGATTGTGTCTTTGGTTAACATTACAGAAATGAAGTAACATACCAGCTGGATTTAATGCATATGCATGTGTTTCTTCCACCTTGAAATCTGCAATGAAAGAAAGTTATCAACAGTTGAATTTCAATTCTGATTGTGCAATTCAGCTGATATAGAGACAGGAAGGGAGCTAAACACCTATTAACTGTGTAACAAATATTCTATTTTCTAAAAACATGTATTGGCCACTTGTCAAGACTTGCTCTGAATTAAATTATATTTAAATGTGTTCTTTCTGGATGAATTTGAAGTCAGACAAAATTATCTCCCAGTTTTGCCCTATCTTTCCTTTAGGATTTACGCCAGAACTAATCATTACCGTTGACTTGGTACACATATCAACTATAATATAGACAATTAATACTATCCAACTAGAAGAAGTCTAAACATAAATTTTTCTTCATTTTTTGACTCTTTATTTCATTGAGTTTTTCAAAGTTTTTGGTAAATCATGTCTTGTAAAATGCTTCTGTATACTTGTTACTACAAAATGTACTTAATAACTTCATCTTGACCACTCAGGGTATACAAAATAAACAATCAAAGAAGAAAGCTTATCTGTAGGAGTATTTTTTACGCTATCACTGATTTACATCTCAATTATACCAGTCTAAAAATATGTAATCAGGAAAGTTCCACTATTTGAACTACCCAATATTAAGACCTATTTTGATCTTAGGGCCAAAGATTTCAGAACCAATTAATCAATTTCATTGTAAAAAGTAAAACCATTATATACCAGTCTGAAAGGTGGTCCTATAACTCTGATGTTTATATCAATAATGAAAAGTCTTACTATGTTGTAAACTTGAGGCATGGTCTAACTTGTAACCCTGAGAATCTGAAGTTTGACTGGCGTGGTCTCCATGACCAGTATTGCGGACAACATGGACTGTACGATTGGAAGGCTGCATCTGTTGACGATGTCCACCACCATTCTGCATCATGTAGTAGGAGCTAGATGGTGGCCGTATCTCACCCTGATCATCCATATACTCTACATCATCTTCATACTCCTCTGTATATGTATGTAAACATTCAGATATTAAATATTGTTACTATGGCAATATGTAATATTGACAGACATCTTTTACTTGGATGGGGGTGGGGTTTGGGAAAGGAGGGGGGAGTAATATTGGCTTACATCGTTTGGGGGGGGGGGGGGCAGGGTTCAACACAGTAGCTCAAAATTTACAGACAGGCAGTTAAATAATCATTCTTTTTCAGACATACCTATTCTAGACGACTTTCCCCAAGAACTGACGGCTTTTTCAGGGTATGACATGGTCAATAGTCAGGCTTGAACCTCAATCAATGGGACAGTAACTCTAACTCTTCAACCATAAAGGAAGCTGACATTCTCATGTGGAGGATGCTAGATTCTAGATACTCACTCTTTCAAAGTTATCAAACTCCCATAACATTCAACTAACTTATAAACTATAAGAAACCCATTAATTGTAAGAACAGTCACCAAACACCAAAGTTTTAGCTAAAAGTTGACATTTACAGCCGTTTCACCATTTTTGGATGGATAGCAATTTATTACAGAAGGTCTCCATATTGGTATTTTGTTAAAAAAGTGACTTAGTTTTCAAAACATCTTGTAAAATGCATTCATTTATTATTTTACCTACATTTAGCCAATTTTATACACTTGGGGTAAATGGCCTGCTAAACTGTAGGGACTGTATTTCAACTAAAACACAAAGTTGGGCAGAAATTTTACAGCTCGAATCACACCTAGAAAACTTCCTGGCAAACACCACCACTGGTGCCTGAACACCTTGTCTAGACCTATTCTTCCGACGGAACCTTTAGATTGAAAGCAGCTTTAGCCCAACATTATTGTTCCTCTAGAACTTTAGAAAACTTAAACCATGTATACAAACCTTCTGAGTCAGAGTAATCAGATTCATCCTTCCTCGGTCGTATACCTGTGTTACCTTCCAACATTTTCTGTATTTTCTTGTCTCTGAGGAACGTCATTGTTGAATCTGTGTCTGTTACTGTTGGATCCTCTTGTGTCACTATCCTGCGTCTGCCTGACTTGATCAGCTTTATTTGACCCTCATCACGCAAGTTTATCTGAAACCACAATGTATAAAATACTTAACAATAAAACTCTGGGTCTAACATTCAAGCTTCATAGAAAACAACTGATGCATTTAAACAGTGTCATGTTACAAAAAAAATGCTGGGTGCAAACTGGAAAGCTAGAATGATGACTTTAACACTGCCTTAAAATAAGCTACAATTGGTTGAAAAACATGACTGAAAGAAAAGCTAACATCACACTGTCATCACATCCTACCTGTATACCCTTGTCTCTCATGCCTGGAGGTCTTTTCTTGATAGATTTTATTTTTAGTTTTCGCTCAAACCTCTCATTTCTAATCTCATCGCACAAGACTATAGATGGCTTGTATGGGAATATCCCCGCATCTTCAAACATGTCCACGAGATTCTTGCACGACATGGCGAGCGGATACGCTTCAGACACTATCTTACAGATCGCCTTTTTGGTTATCGTCTCCACGTTATACATCTCCCTGAATATCCTCGTCTGTGTGATGAAGTGGTCCTTGAAGTGTCGGAAACATCCCTTCTCTATGGGATATGTTAAGCTTGTTGAGTTTGGTGGAAGGACAAACAGAACAATGTTATGATTTTTCGCCCAGGCGATGGTATCTGGATTGACCTTGGACTTCGTACCATCATAGAGTACCATAATAGGTGGCGTCTTCTTCATTCCTAAGAGAGCATACTCGATGAAGTGCTTCTCCAGATAGTATTTCATGGTTGTGTAATCAGTGAGGCCATTTTCTGTAACTGTACCCTGTACTCCTGGATATTTGCCTTTCAACAGATCCGAGTCCATTCTGTAACCTGGATATATAAGGAAAGGAGGCAAAGAGTTGCCAAGAGCGTTCCCGCATCCAATCAGACTGACCACAGTCGTCTCTGTCCTTGACCCCAACTGACTCTTCAGAGCTTTGATTGGTCGAGCTTTCGGATGTCCAGACTCGTACTGGATAGCTACTTCATCCAGACAGAAGATCCTGTTTGGTCTATCAAGCAGCTCATATTTTACAAGCAGCATGTGCAACTCTGTGTAGTAATTTGAAAGGCAAACATCAGTCTCATCAGCTAGAGTAGATATCTGGATCTGTTCTCCATCCTCCTCAAATTCAAATGTTTCTAGGGTCTTCCTTTTTGGACTGGGCGGTTCTTTTTTCTTTGTTCTTACACATGTACGGAATTCTCCGAAAACTTTCTCATTCAGGATTGGCCATCTTGTTCTAAAACTCTTATGCCACCTTGGAGACAGAAGTGTGCCTAAAAAGTAAAAAAACAAGAGCTGTCACATGACAGCACGCTCGACTATTCGAAAGCTTGTTGGTAAAATGGGGTTTTTGTCTAAGAACAGGAGTATTGTGTAATTGTCTATAAGAATTAAGGTCAAAGATATGAAACTTGTTCAAAGACCTTTGTAAATGTACATTGCATTCAAGGCCTTACTCTGGATTCTGCAAGCCAACTGGAGGGAGGATGGGGGGGATAATTTCAAAGAAATACATGACCTTGTATATTTGATCATGAATAATTTTGTAACTTTTCAAAATTGATATGTATAGAATTAAAAAAGCATGACCGCTTCATGCTGCATAATTATTCTATGACATTTCAAAAGAAAGCCATTTTGAGTATTTCCATTTTAGTCTGGAAAAACTGTGACAAAATTCTAAGTTAAAAAGGGCATAAATATGTCAAAAATCAAAAACATTGGTGAAGATGTTGACAGTAAATACGTTCGATAGTATTCTATCTTTAACAAAACATTCAAAATTAAAAAGGGACACAAATCTATCAAAAATCAAAACAGAGTTATGGGGATTGTTTCCTCAGGTGTAGATGTTGATGGTAAACATATATTTTGAGTTTCAAGTCAATACCTTATATAGTATTCAAGATATTTGAATTTACAAAAAAAAATACCAAAACTTCTAAGTTAAAAAGGGGCATAAATCTGTCAAATCAAAACAGAGTTATGGGAATTGTTTCCTCAGGTGTATAATGTTGATGGTAGACACATACTTTGAGTTTCAAGTCAATACCTTATATAGTATTCAAGATATTTGAATTTACAAAAAAAAAATACCAAAACTTCTAAGTTAAAAAGGGGCATAAATCTGTCAAAAATCAAAACAGAGTTATGGGGATTGTTTCCTCAGGTGTAGATGTTGATGGTAGACACATACTTTGAGTTTCAAGTCAATACCTTTGATAGTATTCAAGATATTTGAATTTATGAAAAACTTTAACCAAAAATTCTAAGTTAAAAAGGGGCATAAATCTGTCAAAAATCAAAACAGAGTTATGGGGATTGTTTCCTCAGGTGAAGATGTTGATGGTAGACACATACTTTGAGTTTCAAGTCAATACCTTTGATAGTATTCAAGATATTTGAATTTATAAAAAACTTTAACCAAAATTTCTAAGTTAAAAAGGGGCATAAATCTGTCAAAAATCAAAACAGAGTTATGGGGATTGTTTCCTCAGGTGAAGATGTTGATGGTAAACATATAGTTTGAGTTTCAAGTCAATACCTTTGATAGTATTCAAGATATTTGACTTTATGAAAAACTTTAACCAACGCAGACGCCGACGCCGACGCCGACGCGAGTGCAATAGTCTCCTTATTCTTCGAATAGTCGAGCTAAAAAAACTTGCCATAATATAAAAGTTCAAACATCATTCATCTCCTGGAACAGCATTAGCCTCTAGTTATCACTGTCACTCTAGAGTATCTCCAGACTTTTCCAACACTACTCTGGAAATCCTGGGCGTTTATTTCATGCAACAGCCCATGCAAAAATCCAGATATATGGATTAAGGAACAAATTGCCTATGCACGAGTTTGTTTCTTTTAATAGTTATTTTATATGAAAATGTTATATGTATATAACAAACTTCGGATATGAGGAACACATTTGAATGGTCCCAAGGAGTTTGTTATAATCCGAGTTTACTGTATATGTATTCAACTTCATAGGAGCATCAACAATTAAATATGTACCAAAAAAGTCTATTTTAAGTGGAGAATTAATCGGATATGAACACTTGTACATTTCAGTTTAACAGACACAATTCTAGGACATGTATTTAAAGACAAATGCAAGAAAAGTTTGCATGTAATTTAAGTATTACAGTTAATATTGATAAACAATGCAATTAAATGACCCTTTGTCTACCAGCAATTTGTTACTGCTTTTACCATCAGTACAGATTACGATCTCTACTATATAGATATGCTTTTGAGTCGGCAAATTTTCAGTAAACACCCCTTTGAATTATTAATGGTACTGTCTGTATTATAAGATGGACAAGTCTATTTAAGAAATATAGCTGGGTAAGGCTTGACAGATTTGTCAGACAGATATTTTCAGGTATACATACCCTCACAAAGTTTCCCTTTTTCAACAGCCAATTCTGATGCAAGATTTCTGAGTTCAGAAATAGAAAACATGTAACCGAGGGAAGACATCTGTAGGAGATAGTCTACCAGTTTCTTTTCATCTTCGTAAGTCAGCAAAGGCTCTGGACCCTTCCTTTGAAACAGCAAGCTAGCATCACCCTGAGCCTAGAACAACACACATTTAAATATCAACCAGTTTATACAGTACATGTTAATGGTTGTTAAAACACAAACAAAAATACAATGTTGCTGAAACAATTTTTAATCCGATGCAGTAAATGTATTCAAGATAATGCATGATCAGCAAAAACAAACCATTTAACAAACAAACCTGTCACAATTACCCAAAATATATGACATACAAAGATGATTCCTTCAGTGATGCATAATACAACATCATAGAAGAGTATAGAACCAACAGTAAAATTGCAGAATTTTTAAAGTAATCATTTCTCAAACTGGTAATTAACTATGTTATGAGTATTTTCTATGACTAACTGTGTCTTTGACTGAAACTAGGAGATATTTTTTATCTTGATTTTAATACCTTGTCATATATTGTAGACTTTGGTACACCATACAGCTCAGCTGCCTTATACGTCGACATGCCCTGTTCCTTTACAGCCTTCACAGCTGCAATTAGGTTCTCAGTTGTATACGCACCATACTGGACCTTCGGTTTACGTGGAGGTGTGTTGGGACGCTCAATTTCCTCTATTTCATCTTCACTCTCAGATACACTACGCTTACTGACTTTCTGCAACTTCATTTTAATTGACCGTTTCTTTTGGGGAGGTTTCATTTTGACCTTTAAACTTCCGCTACCAGATGTAGTACGACTAGTTGTCTTCTTGGTCTATAAACATGATAAAAATAATATTGCAATGAAATAGTGTCTGAAAATCAAAACGAAAAATGTGTGCACATAGTTGGGGGAAAATTGCAATGGTATAAAAAGGTACAATCACATGCTCGCTGAACTGTTTCTTTGTATTTAAACATGCAGAATGAAAACAGAAACCATTCATGACTTTCAATACAGACTTGACTCAACTAATGTAAAGCTGTAAAGTTCTGGCAAATTTCTAGAGTTAGAGACAAATTAGCAGATTGAGAACAGACTGAAACCAGACTCACATTAATCAAAATGTCTCACTCTTGAGCAGTTCTTGCTCATGTAAGCAAAAAAAAGCTAAGAAAATGACACAAAAGGATTATTTTTCTTCTATCTAAATGATTCACAAATACATGTATTCTATTAATAGTGTCATACAGATTTTACAGTTTTTCTTTTCCTGCCCCTGGCCATGATGAACTTGGGTCTTGTTATCTGTTGATATCTGTAAATAAAGAAGAAAATAGTTCAGTTATACACAATTTAAAATTCCATGTTACAGTATAAAGTACGTTTTTAAACTAGCTTCTGGTATCAGCCTTCAGATTATGTTGCTAAAATCTTTAAAAGTTTCAATAATTTTCAGTAATGTATGTAACTCTATAATTTCTAAATAAGTAAAGCAAAAAATATGATCTTGCTCATGTAAGATATATGCCATTTAATGTTACAAAATGTCAGAGCTCTTCTAAATCCTTCTAACACAACTAACATTGACAGAACTACCCTTTAATTTAAATAATTATATATCCAACCTAATTATGACATGTGACCACATCTGAAAACATGCCAACCAAGCCCTAAAATTTGGGCTCTGGTATCTCTCTGAAACTAGTGGATGAGCTATCAGTTAAGATCAACACTTACAGGAATAAATATTATAGTATGGGACTGGCACAAAACAAACATGCAGGCCATGATGGCCCTATTTTGCTCACCTGAGTACCAGTGTGTTTGCCTGGTAGGTGTGATCAATTTTGACCCCAGGGGCACGATTTGAACAAAGAAGGTGGAAGACCAAAAGACAATGTTACATACCAAATATCTAAGCTCTAGGCCTTGTAGTTTTAGAAAAGGAGATTTTTAAAGTGTTTTTCTATACCAAACGATCCCCTGGGAAAGGTTAATTTTGACCCTGGGGGCATGATTTGAACACACTTTGAGGAAATCCACTTGACACTGTTTTTTCCCATTTGTTGCAATAGCAACCAGAATTCTGCATGGAATGAATTCTTTGAAAAATTTTGGTAAAGCTTCATGCAAGGAACGTCCCTGCCAAGTTTCATCAACCTTGGCCCAGTTATTTTAGGGGAGATGTCATTTGAAGCAAAATGTTGATAGATGACGTAGTCTATCTCTACTACGCAGTCCAAAAATTTCATATGAAATAAGTGCAAATTTTCATCAAGACTACATTCACATCACCTTGCACATTTTGCAGATTTCCCTTAAACTTCCATAAGTTTGCATCTATCCTATCCACATTAAACTATCAATTTGCATATCTTAAATCCAGCAGCTTATTTTGTTTTCAGATCTAAATATCTATACATAGCTAATGTTATCATGCTTTATACTGTACAGACTAAAAATAATAATTTGTATGTTGTCTTCCTTTTGAATTAATCAAGAAATCCCTAAAAACTTTTTATTTCAGCAGTGGCTAGGTAGCCGGATCAGACTACCTAGACTTTTGGTCTAGACAGCCAGCACTATTATTTATGGAGTTTTGCTGGAGATTCTACAAATTTAATCAAGTGACATTCCTCTTTGTAACGTCATATAGCTTCATGCATTTGTTGCATGGCAGTGGCTAGTTACGGAATTTCTGTATCTCTAGAAAATCCTATGAGGATTGGCTAGAGAAACGGAAGTTTATAAAGGCATATGTGTGTTGCATTAAATATACATGGTAATGTATTGTAAACTTAAATAGTTCACCAGACATAGTGAATAAACCAATCTGTCGGCAAATGCAGCGACTCATTTTACTTAACTTCTACCGTAACTCTAGCCACTGCCTTGCATCCCACAGTTTTTTTATGAGTTTGTTAGACAATGACCATTTTCTCCTGGACTTCTCCACTTCTAATTTTGAATAAGTAAAAACCATATGACAATGTAGTTGAAAAAAGCAAGAGAAATCTGCTTATGATTAAAACATGATAATATTGATAATACATAATCAAGGTAGCTGGATCTGCTACCTAGCCAGTTCCTCTTACTTTTGATTGAACATTGAAAACTGCATTCTGTATGTAACTATAATTCTTCTAATTATGCAGTTTTTGTACAATAAGCAATCATGTAAACAATATAAAAAGTTTCCTTCTTGTCTAATTACATGTTAATCAATCAAAACTAACTAAATTCTTTTACTTTGTGCCCTTGTGTCCGAAATAAAATGGCGTCCGGAAAATAGGTCACGTAAAGCGCGACATTTTCAAAACAAACGCATAAAAATACAAATATTGACATGTTATGTGGATAAAATGTATGTGCCATATGGAAAAACAACATAAAAATAAGTGAACAAAACTGATCTTTATACTTGAAGCTTTACACATGCTCTGAAATTGGAGGAAATTACCAAAAAATGTGAAAGTAGCTTCAGCTCGCGAGGTTTCGTCTAGGGAGAATCCATTAGAAAATATTTCGTGGAGATTTCATTTCAAAGATTTTTAACACAATTCAGTTACTTTCAAAACATTTCATTTTACGCAAAACTTCTCATCTGGCCGATTAATTACGACTGTGCTGTATTTTCTTTTACGCAAAAAAAAATATAATATTGCTTCTCCCGTACTTCAAAGTTCACGATCAAGAATGTCGGCCGGTTTGAGGATTCTTGTTGGTTGTAAACGTGTAATCGATTATGCAGTTAAGGTATGAATCGCGATTTTCTTGCTTTTATTAGAGATCAAGATTTCAACGAGGTATTTAACGGTACAGACCAACTCTTTATTCACAACGTGTTGCATAATACTCGGATATGCAGTTGTTTGTCTGAATATGCCATGATTCGACTGCAACCTAATATCATAAGAAAGAGATTTTAGAATCTCATAATTATTAACTTCATTAATTTTAATAATATTATGGGTGACATCAAACTGGAATTGGAAACCCTTTTTTTTAAAAAAATGAAAGCAAACATAGTTTTCCCACATTCAACTTTCAAGGTTATTAACAAATTTAGATGCCTTTAAGTTCAGGCAAAAATGGGCACTATCATTTATACAATAGATGACTAAGTAACCATATAGAATTCTTTTCCCAGAGCAGGATGTGAACTCAGAACTTCTAGTATGCTATATGGGACATGTCGCTATTATGGATCATAGACCTGTATTGCCAGAAATTTCATATCACAATTAATTACAATATGGGAAACTGTATTGCCAGATATTGAGAGTGAATAATTCAAAGAAAAATATGCTTCGAAGAATTCAGATTTGGTTATAATAGGGTAATTATGTAATTGAATCATTCCTTTGGGCAAAGCCATTAATTTTTATTTTTCACCAGTTTAGTTTTGAGATCGAATAATATACCACCTGTTATTAATTACTAAATTACTGTCAGTCATTGTTGTCACAGAAAAAACACTACAGTAAACTCATTCAAATTCAAAATTCAGCTAATAAATAACAGAGAAATAGAATTTTTTAATTTATATGAAAATACTGCGGTACAAGGGTGAAATCATACCGGTGCGTAATGCGTCTCAAGCGAATTGCAATATACCAGCATACCTTTTAAAGGTTTTATCGCTCACCCCAAGTCTCTACATATAGATAAAAGCTAGCTCAATGGCAAGGCTGTAAAAGTGCCATATTATACTACAACCCACTTTTCGAGAATTTGTCCTTGAATTCTTGATGTATGAATGTCTTTAAAGGGTGCTTTCACTTCTACACATGTGGGTTATTTATGTCAGGTGCCAAATGTGACCATGAAAACTCCTTTTGGTCATCATTTCAGTCAGCCAAAAGATCATAACAGATATAGCTTAATCAGTTGATACATGTAGTGTGTTTAAGGATTGTTACTTACTGACCCTTGACTTAGTACAAAAGAAAGTTCTGGTAACTGGGGAATATCAGTAGTTGCCCCTTGTCGAATCCACTCCAAAGTAGCAACAGATCTTTCTCCAAATGATAGAAGTTTCCAACTTTCCAACCTGACCTTTTCAGAGCATATTGAGACAGCCACAGGAAGTCATAAATCTCAGTGAATAGACTAGGTTTATTTTACTAATTGTTGTAAATCTTATGTAAAAACTCTTAGATTGATATAATTATTGAACACCAGAATATGAGAAGCACATGCATTATGAATGAGTTAATGAAAAGATAAGATTGTCATCTCATAGATGATAGAGCTAAACATGTTTTCTTTCAAAACTAAACTATCACTCCATGCTTCACTTCAGTCAGTGTTTAGTGAGCAAAAATATGTGGGACAGTGTACATGTAAAACCCAGGAAGGTTTGTCTCAAAAGTAAGACATAAGTTACACAAGTCATGATACATGAAATGTTACTGCTTTAATTTCAAACAGTTGTGAAGTCTAGATCTTGCAATTAATGTAGTAAGGAAGGCAAGTTTTGCCCTTATTCCTGATGCAGCCTGAGCTATTATTGACAGGATCTTTAACTGTATAAAACATCTATTTTTTGGTATACCAGGTACGAGTGAAGCCTGACAAGACAGGTGTGGTCACTGATGGCGTCAAACACAGTATGAATCCATTTGATGAGATAGCAGTTGAAGAAGCAGTCAGACTGAAAGAGAAGAAACTGGCTTCAGAAATTGTTGTAGTATCATGTGGACCACAACAGTGCCAGGTATTTATTCTATGTGTACAATGTCTAAATTTGTGTTGATGTTTTTTCTGTTTTTGTGGAAAACACAACATATATATTATATCTATGGTAGTTTATTACTGGTCACTGTCAGGAAAGAGTAATTGACTGAAAGGACAGTTGACTGTGCAATACATACATGTTGAACAGTTCCAATATTACTACATGCACTTTATTAAAAAGAATATTAGAGAACAAAATGAAATGTCAATAAGTAATTGTTTTTAAAACAATTTTCATGAATAGACTGTTCATAATGAAAGCATATAAGCTGGAAGCTGTTGTGACTTAACTGACCAACATCTATTGCTAAGTCCAACTGTCCATCTGTGATACGAGAATGTTGAGCTGGTTTAAATTCACAGATGGACTAATACATCTAACTAATGTATTGAAGGAGTGTCACATGCTTACCCCTTATCCTGTTGTGAATTTGTCCATCTTTCGTTTTCACAGCTATGAATGGTTCAAAGGGATGCTCAATGATTTTTTTCTGAATGAAAAGCATCAATGTACAAGCTGATCATGATCTGCGCTTATCTGCAGGGTTAAACACAATTGTCCATATGAAGTACATTGTGTTCATTAATGTATTTAGAAGGTTGATGTGAAAAAAAATATTTATTTTCTGTGCTTTTATAATGTTTTGTTGAATTTGCAGAGCACTTGTTGAAGAAAGAATACATGTATAAGTTTGCCTAGTCCATTATGAAGTACAAGTATTTAGAAGTTTACACAAATGTAGCTTCTTTAACAGTTTCAAACATAACATTGTATGTGAGATTATACAATTAATGAGTTTCCCAAGGAGTTTCCAGTTTAGATCACCTTAATCTTATATGCATGTTTCTTTTCTCTATAGGAAACCTTGAGAACTGCCTTAGCAATGGGAGCAGATAGAGCTGTACATGTTTTAGTAGATCCCAAAGATTATGCTGTTATGCAGCCACTACATGTATCCAAGATTCTAGCAAAACTGGCACAAGAAGAGAAAATAGATCTCATGGTGCTTGGAAAACAGGTAATGATTAATTGTGTGTGCTTTTACTTCTATATGGAGAGCATCTGATTGAAAATAGGTCATGACTCTACCTAGTTACATTGTACAGCAGAGTTACTGCACCTGACTGGTGTCAAAAATGTCTGTAAGGAGACAGGATATTATGTTGAAAGATTTAATTAATACTTATAAGAATGTAATTTTTTTACCAGTATGTTGAAATGTGCACACCATGTTTTCAGAATTGGTCCATTAGCCCGAGAGTTATCACCCTTCAGTGTCAGCCTGGAGTCATATCTGAAGCTTCATCTTTTTTAGTACTTCAACAAATTTAAATCATACTTAGCATGTAGCTAAGAAGGTAGTTATTCAGAACAGTTTTTTTTCAGTAGTATATATCCAATTAAATACTAATTAGTCATTTTCTTATTGCCAAAAATAATCTTTCTTTTTTTCAGGCTATAGATGATGACTGTAACCAAACTGGACAGATGACAGCAGCATTGTTAGACTGGTCACAGGTAAATTACCTGTACTGATTTCATAAAGCTTTCTGGTTGATCTGTTGGTTTAACATTTACCCTGATGACAGTTTATTGAGAGTCTTTGCAATCAGTATGGAAACTGATTGGCCTTCACACACTGGGAGTCTCATTATGGTCTGCATTGTGTGCTTATCATGAATTAGACTTAAACGCTTTCATTAAACATCCCTATGAGCAGTGTGGTTTTGTCCAAAGTGAAAAATGGCCATGTCCATTTTAGAAATTTAGGGTGGTGTTAATAGATCAAAATGCTTGTAAAATGATCATTTTCAAGTTTACAAAAAATACATAATTTAATGCAGATGAATGGTAGGAAATTGAGAAATAATGTGAAAGTATCACTAGGGCTGTTTCAAACATCTTGAATATAGAAGAGATCAAAACTGGTGATATTTATTTATTTTATGCTTTTCAGTGAAATACTGAAATATTTCATTGAAATAAAATTGATATTTCACTGTTTCAAAGCAGTGAAAAAAGCAACATCTTCAACCTGGATTGACATCAAAAAGTATACTGTTAAAATGATGTCATTTGTGCTATGCTTTCTGATGACATTTCCAAGGGTTTTTGACAGTTTAATTAAGCTCAACAAAAGTAGAGTTTTAAACATAAAATAAACAGAAAAGTTATTGATTTCGATGTAATATCACATTCATTTCACTAGTGAGCACCAAAAGTAGTTACTTTCAAAATAATGTCTTAAAACCAAGAATAATCGTTCTTGAGACTCACTTTGGATGAACTTTAACTTCAGAGAAAGGGAGGGTGGCAATTTGGAATAAAATGTCTTGCCTTAAAGGCACTACCACCATGGTACTATTTGGATCAAACCCAGGACCTTGCAACTCGGAGGCAAACACACCACTATTGTGTCATGGTAGCTCAATAACAAATGGAGCTTTGGATGTTATCATTTATTACTGCACCACTACATAAAGTCATCCTAATGTTACTTTTTATTCTTCAGGCCACATTTGCATCCAAAGTTGAGAAAACAGATGGTGAATTAGTAGTTACACGAGAAATTGATGGTGGCCTAGAAACTATAAAAATCAAGTTACCAGCTGTAGTGACTGCAGACTTGAGATTGAATGAACCAAGATATGCAACATTACCCAACATTATGGTAAATTTTAATATGTTAGAGTGAAGCTTAACCATTATTGTGTCAGGGCCAGTTATATCTACTTTTAAAATGCCAAGTGTTTATGATTATGATACAAGTTGTTTTAGGTCTTATTCAGTATTATGTACCTAATTGTTCATACCCCAGCATGATTGTTTGTTTTGTTTAAAATGAGAGTTGTTTACCTGACTGCAATATCCAGTAGTTGACCAAATTGTGTGATTTTTGAGCGGAAAATTGCCAGAAGCTAAATAATGGTGAAGAATTACCAGTATTGGGTGATTTTCAGCCATTTTGTCTTGTTGCCTCTTCAATTATTTGTTATTAGATACAGCTATGACCAAGTTCTTTCTTGATGAGAAATGTAAACTGTTATCAGTCGTGATCCGTGTTGTAAATGTAGTGTAGGTCTGCATAGTGAAATATTGAATCTGAGTGAAAAACATTGACACTTTCGTGCAAACTGGGTTACAGATAACTTTTTGTTCTGTATTATTGCATTCTACAGCTAAAAGATTGCTCTTCTTAAAAATGTGTTTTATTACATAATCATATGAGGTAATAACTTTAGGAACGGTAGGAGTAGATATCTATTTAAAATTAGATAACATACAGATGAAGCAAATAATTACAGTGAGCTGTTTATTTATCTCAAACTTGGTTAAGTCAAATACCTGTTTATGTCAAAGTAAATGCTGGACCTTCAGATGTTTAAGATAAATTCAGACTGTTAAAATCAAACTGTTTTCAAAGTTTTAAGGCTACACATAATGGTAAAAGAGACAATTGAATATTAATGTACACTGTACAGTATTTTCAAGGTTCACTGTTTGAAATATTTTGAAATTGTTTTTGCACCAGTTGTTAAAAATAACCATAACAAGTCTGATTTTAACATTGTAGAAAGCTAAAAAGAAGCCTTTAGTCACAAAGAAGCCAGCAGATCTTGGGGTAGAAATAAAATCATCACACCAGATTCTTAGTGTAGAGGATCCACCAGTCAGGGAAGCAGGCCAGAAAGTCGAATCTGTAGAACAACTCGTAGAAAAATTGAAGGACGCTGGGTTTGTGAAGACATAGGTTGGTTTACCTAGAATATTATTTCTTGCCTGTTAGAACAGACACAAGAATGTTTTGTAAATATGACAAAGACAGAGAGACCTTAACATGTTAACAATAGTTGATTTGATTTTTAAACACTCAAGTTTTTACATTACAGTGAGCAGTTCCAGTTCTTTTTGTATTTCACTGCATAATCAGGAATAAAAAGATGAGGTGTGGTGCAGGGAAGTTAATTTTGGGTCTATTATGTTCTGTATGAGTATATTAGTACAATGTATGTCTGTATGTGAGTATGCAAAATAATGCTTGTGTAAGCACTGGGTAACTGATAGAATAATGAAATTTCAATGCAAAATGAAGAATTCTAATTTCTTTATTTCAGTAGATGTAACGGACAGTTACTGGAGCCGGGAACAAGGGAGAGTGATATGTATTGGTGTCATGTAAACAGGAAACATAAGTTTGTTAATGGATAGCTTAATGCATTGAACATAATTCACAATGAACTCTTGAAGGACTTGAAGCATAAGTGATGTGTTAAACTTATTTATTAATTTTCAGTTTTAATTGAAAACGAGGCACACTACACCTGACTTAGTGAATATAGGAAACTATTGGCCTATGGCAACACATTTTGTTAACATAAATTGTTTAAACCAAATATTAAATTATACATTTACAATAGAGAAATCTTGCTTATTAAATATATGAAGAAATAAAACTCCTTTTTTTCATAGAATCCATGGAAAGCAGCTATACATGTACTGTAGTTTGTAATGGCAGCACATCTGTTTGTTAAGGTTCTTCCATGTAACATTTTGTGGGCTCCTCACCCAGAGCATAATTGGTTATGGTAAGTTATATGGAGTGTTGGATGTGTGTCTTATACCTACCAGTAGTATTTGTTCACACTTGAGTCAACTTTCTCTAGAAATCTGATGTATGTTGCCCCAGGATCTTGGGCATGTTCAATTTTGGCTGGACAAGTGTGTATGTTAAAAATTATAACATTTAACAAAAAGCTTTATTTTTTTACCCCCGAAACGAAGTTATGGGGGTATTTAGGAGTCACCAGGTGGTTGGTTGGTCGGGTGGTCGGTCCGTTGCATTTTCCTTGTCCGGAGCATAACTTGAAAACTACTAGTTTGAATTCAATACAACTTCATACAATGGTGAAGCACATTGAGAGGAAGTGCAGTGTACAAGAACCATAACTCCATCTTGACGTATTACAGAGTCATTGCCCTTTGTTACTTTTCCTTGTCTGGAGCATAACTTGAAAATCAATACAACTTCATACAATGGTCAAGTAAATTGAGAGGAAGTACATTGAGAGGAAGTGCAGTGCACAGGAATCATAACTCTATCTTGACTCATTACAGAGTTATTGCCCTTTGTTACTTTTCCTTGTCAAGAGCATAACTTGAAAACTACTAGTTGGAATTCATTACAACTTCATACAATGGTCCAGTACAATGAGAGCAAGTGCAGTGTACAAGAACCATAACTCTTTCTTTAGTAATTACAGAGTTATTGCCCATTTTTACTTTTCTTGTCCAGAGCATAACTTGAAAACTACTAGTTGGAATTCAATATAGCATCATACAATGGTCCAGCACAATGGGAGGAAGTGCAGTGTACAAGAACCATAACTCTATCTTGACAAATTACAGAGTTATTGCCAAGAACAATATCTCTATTTTAGTTTTTTTTTGCAAGGTATTCTGTCACTATGAACTTCCTTATTTTATAAAGCAGTCTTTCGGGGTATTAATCATACTTAGTGATAGGTCTAGTTTATTTTGTTAACATTTTAGAAGTCCTATTTCTTGAAAGTTTTTGACTACAGTGACCTGTACATTGAAAATGTTTACTACAAGAAAACTGGACAGCCATTTAGTGTACAAAGGTTGAAGTCACAATTACCTTTTTGTGTCTACTCTATATCTCCTAAACATATTGAAGGGTTGTCATGCATCTTTGGTTATATGTGTATCAGCTCAAGATCAAGGTCATTGGTTTTTTCGATTTCCACTTTGTATCTCTTAAACCCCTTTAAGGATGTTCATGAAATAGGTAAAATGTTCACATCAACACAACATGCAGAACCCATCTTGTCACTGTTTGCTCCCACTACATATCGTAAGCTCTTCAAGTTTTCATGAAAATCGAGTCAAATGTTAATCTAATCAAAGGGTGTGCAGAACCAATGGTACAACCTGGCCAGGTCAGTCACACTTGGGGGTCATTTTTTGTTCGCTCTATATTTTGTACTCCTTGAAGACTTTTTGGAAACCTGGGTCAAATGTTCATTCTATCAAGACATGAAGAACCTTTGTTCCAGCCTTGCTGATCAAGGTCTTACTATGGGGTCATTGGTATTTCGTTTCCTGTTCTGTCCATTGAACCACCTGAAGAATGATAAAATGTTCATCTCAACAAGACTACCTGCAGAACCATTGTTTCAACCTACCAGGTCAAGATCAAGGCAAGACTTACTGGTCATTGGTTTTATGTGTCTTCTCCATATCTACTGAACCACTTGTAGGATTTTCATGAAACTTCGGTCAAATGTTCATCTCATCAAGGTGTGCAGAACCCATGTTTCAAACCTGTTCGTTAAAGGTCAAGGTCACACGTAGGATCACAGGTCATGAGACTATATTGGCTTAACACTTGGATCTGACACTACTGCAACAGTTGTGTTCTTTCAAAAATATTTGAAAGATAAACACAAGTGTGGTAACTTAATTTAACACAACAGTATAAAAATACATATTTAAATTATTTATTCAAATAATCATCAATGTAACATACATTAAATCACAGTACAAATTACATTGCATACACTATCAGTAAAAAGTGCATTGCCACTCATAGTTGAGTTAATAAAAGTAAAATCTGTTAAATAGCAATAAATACAATGTACATAAAATTCTAAAACTGTCCAGCAGTTGTAAATTAACTACTACATGACTTTTTGTACTTTGTCTCATCATTCATGTTACAACATAATAGTGAGATACATTTTCATACCATGAAAATAAAGAGGTTAACATGTCTGTATGTCATTATAAGAAGGATTACTAAAGACAATAAATTGTATGTTACATGCATTTAATTAAGAATTATGTACCATGTAACACATCATATGATGGAAACATACACTGTATACTGTACACAAGTATGACTATGTAATTTGAACAGTCCTGATAGAGGACTACTATGTAATGCATATCTATGCTCTGGTCTTTGTGGTTTCAGATAAGATTTTGCAAGTTTTTCCTATAGAAACATATGAAAAAACAAGTGACCCTCATGGCAGGGTCGATTTTGACCCAGGGGTCATGATCTGAACGGTCTTGGTAGAGGAGATTCTAAAAGTTTTTCCTATTAAAGTGGAATTGTGCGCATTTTTCTCAAGTAAGCATCTAGCTGAAATAGGTGTGTGTACAAAGGGTAGAGGAAATAATAGCTTTTAACCCAATACACCAAACTCTTTCCGCTACCAGTACGAAATAATAACTTTCCAAATATTACTTTTCTTATTTTGACTGGGAGAGTCTTTTGAGAAAAAAACAACTGCATGCAGGAGTTGCTTCCCTTCCACTGCTGAAATCTCTACCAACAACAACACAAGGGAGATCACTGCGAAGAAAGGAACTATTATTTTATCAGTCCGATTTTTTATTTCTAAAGCACCAACTTAAAATACTAATGCGGCATTATCATTAATTTAACACATTTAAATGCACAGCAACCAAAAATTGCTTTTATAAAACTGTCACCAAAAATACACAGTGCAGTAAGATGCACATAATGTCACTTTAATGTACTTTAAGTATTTGTTGCCATAGCAACCAGAGTTCTAATTGGAATTACTTCTTGATGTTCACCTAAGGAACATCTGTGTGAAGTTTGATTAAAATTGCTTCTTCAGTTTTTCACAAGAAAATTTGAATGGACATAGGATGGTGAGCAGTTACAATAGCTCAACCTGTGCACAAAAGCTTGACTGAGCTAAAAATAACAAACAATTCTATGTATCTGAGCTCATGTTCTTTTCCAGCAGGTGACCCTTCAACATAGCAAAATACTTGTACTTCCTTTGTGCAATAAAGAGGAGTAATAAAACACAAAAATAAAATAAACATTTACACAACACAAAATGTTGTCAGTTATTCTGAATGTTGTTCAACAGACATTCTAGCATAAAATGTGCTGTTTTTGCCCATTTTGCCAGTGTTTTAACAGGAGAAAAAACGTGTGTTAACGGGGAGATTCACGCGCCGTTATAACCCGTTTTCATTTATGCGCAGTACAGGGCCATTGTAAACAATGGACCTGTCTTCCAAGTCTTACATCATGTACGGTGTCAAAAGTGCCGGGCTTAAAAACCGCTGGTGACGTCGTAAATATGACGTAAACAACACGGACGTTGTCCCGCGCATTATTGAACGTCGTACCAGTAAGAGCGTTTCATTTTTATTTCTATGAGTTTTTATGTTATTTATGCTAGAATAGCGCTAACAAACGTTTATTCGTGTTATAACACCTGCAGAAACCCTCGGGATATGTTGGTGCCCTCGCCCTAACGGGCTCGGGCACCAACCATCCCTCGGGTTTCTGCAGATGTTATAACACGAAAAAATGTGCGTTAACCCTACATTTTAATTTACAATGGTAGCATTGGGAACAGCAGACCTGTTCACTAACATCTTCCCAAAAATCTTACATAGACATACAAGAATCTTTCTCATTCAACCTCGACCAAGGTCGAGCAGTATATTAAGTAACGTCTTTATTTGCATCATGTGGTTTAACTCTTCTAAAGTCAGAATCATTAAAAGATTCCAGCAAATCCAGATATGTCTCTGCAATAACTTTTATAGCTTCATTACTTTCTTCTTCATGCTTAAGTTCAAGCACCTTGGAGCTAGTACTCTCATTTTTCTGATCCCCTATCCGAGTACTTTCTTTCTTTTTTTTCTTATCCCTTGTCTGAAATAAAATGATTATGCTATCACTTTTACAGCAGACTTAAAACAAGAGCATTGGTCACATAGATGGATACTTCTCAAAACATGCATTTTCAAACAAACAGCACACATGTTCCATTCTTGCAGATGAAACTATAACAAAGTGTCAGTTCATTTACATCAAAATTTTAACCAAAGACAGGCAAAATATAAAATAAAGGAAACTGAGGTAGGGTAATGTGTCATTTAAGCAATTTAATAAACCGCATTTCTCTGGTAAAAAAATCAATTTTAATTCATTAAATATTCTAGAAAATTCAAGGCATACAAAAGTTTCAAGACTTTATTGTTATTTTGTACATTTACTTTCAAGTTTCGTCTATAAACTATAACTACTAAGTATACTTGTCGTTTACATTCAATATACATTGAGGAAGCCTTAAAGATAACATAATCATTAATTCCCCCAATAAATCATTGGTATTGTATCCTGGCCCTGAAAACCCTTTTTGCACTTTATGAAATGCTTTCACATAAAATCATAAAGATGCAAATATCTCTCAAAAACCTGAACAAGAGTTGAAGACTGTGACAGTGTTTGTACCCACTTTTATAAAATTTCAGTCCTGCATCTGCAACAGGTTTGGAGAAAGGATCTCGAGAAAGGTGTGTAACTCCAAAACTAATGCTGGTTCAGTAATGCAACCTCTCATTTTCATGTATCTTTCCATTATTAATACGTGTGAAGTAAACTTCTGATTGTATAGAAAAGATTGGCATTAAAAATTACACAGCAATGCCATGGAACCAGGTTTTCAACACACAAATGTATAAGCACCTAAGTTTTTTCATTTTTAAAGGCAAAAAGTCATTGCAAGGTCTTCCGGCCATTTTAAGGTGTACAAAAAAACAATTTAGCATTACAATTTTACCTTTCTACTCTTCAGTCTTGTTGTTTCTCTGTCAAACTGCTTTGTACCTGTCCCACTCTGGAAAATAAAGGCAATATAAATGCCTTTTAGTAACCCATCTAAAAATCGTTATGATAGAAGTTAAAAACTTATTAAGGAGAAATATATGTTTTCTGTGCATGACAAGCCATCCATTGTGATGAACAATTATGCCAAGTCAATTCAAAGTCCTTCAACACATGAGGAAGTTACAGCCTGAATATGCTCATCTGAACACCCCTATGTAGGACATCATTTCCATTGTTATCAAACAATAGACTTACTTAAGGGACAAAAGACAGAATGAAGACAATTGATTTCTATCATCTTAGACCACACCTCTTACAAGGTACCCCTACAAAGACTGTATTTCCACTGTTCTCAAACTGTAAATTACTGCCAAAAGTTCATTTAAGTTATACCTCTGAAGTGGTAGTAAGTACTCCATGACCTATGTCCTCCTTCGAGACACTGGTGACAGTTTCATCCTCACATGTCATGCACAGAGGATCTGGGTGGCTTAAAAAACATCAAGTACTAATTAGAACACGAAATACATGAACAAGTATTCAAAGCAAAGAAAGTTTTCATACATTTCAAAGTATTAAGTACATGTAGAACAGTGCAAACCCAATTTACAGATATTTCTATTTTTATAGATGTTGCTCCCACATGTCATGATTATGGCAAAACATCCCACAGCAAGACTCACAGTCTTAGACTTTAACTAGGAATTAATAAGTACAATAGAAATCTGTTTTTGACAGAATTATCTACTCTTGTTTACAAAATTAATGAGTGTCATGATAATTAACAAGTATTCGAGCTTTCAAAGTAAGTCAATGAGCAGACTGGTATGAAAAACTTAACTTAGTTTCTAATTCGAAAAGGGCCATAATTAAAAATAATTCACTGACATGGTTGCCTTCTCTTGGCTACATGTGTAAGGGTAAGTAAAGAAGTATGGTAAGTTTCAAAGCAATACCTCTGATGGTTTTGAAATAAAGTGGGGTAGTATAAAAAAACTTAACCAAGGTGTGACACCAACGCGGACATGGACGCAGAGTAGGACAGCTCCAATTTTCCTCCAAAAGTCGAGCTAAAAAGGGGCATAATTCTGATAAAAACCTTGACAGAGTTATGTACTCTTGTCTGTTGATGGAGGTCATGATCGTTATTAAGTATGGTAAGTTTCAAAGCAATAGCTCTAATGGTTTTGAAATAAAGTGGGGTAGTATGAAAAACTTAACCAAAGTGTGACACCAACGCGGACATGGATGCCGAGTAGGATAGCCTCGCTTTTCTTCGAAAAGTCGAGCTAAAAAGGGGCATAATTCTGATAAAAACCTCGACAGAGTTATGTACTCTTGTCTGTTGATGGAGGTAATGATCGTTATTAAGTATGGTAAGTTTCAAAGTAATATCTGTAATGGTTTTGAAATAAAGAGGGGTGGTACGAAAAACTTAACCAAGATGTGACATCCAAAGCCTAGGCGAGTAGGATAGCTCCCCTTTTCTGTTGAGTCGAGCTAAAAAGTTGGCTGGTAAAGAAAACTTAACCAAGGTGTGATGCCAAAGTGATTATGATAGCTCTGCTTTTCTTCGAAGAGTTGAGCTAAAAAGTGGGGTTGTACGGAAAACTTAACCAAGGTGTGACGCAGACGCTAATATGATAGCTCCCCTTTTCTTTAAAGAGTTGAGCTTAAAAGTAGGGTGGTACAAAAAACTAAACCAAGGTGTGACACAGACGCAAGTATGATAGTTCCTCTTTTCTTCAAAGAATTGAGCTAAAAAGTGGGGTGGTACTGTATGGAAAACGTAACCAAGGTGTGATGCCAACTAGGTGAGTAGGAAAGATTCTTTATTCTTCGAATGGCCAAGCTCAAATTCATGATATTCTACACATTTCAAATGCTAGCTAGAAATGTTTTTGGTGACCTTGACCTGAAAAAATGTCCTAACATTACAATATGCACAACTGTTACTAGACTTCATGCTAATACTTCCTACCAAGTTTTATCAAAATCCTGTAGGGGTTTACCAGATGGAGTGGGGGAAGACACAATATCTTTAAATTTGAAAGTTTTATCACAATGCTCCTTATATACAAAGTATGTGCCGCTGTATTTACCTGTCAGACATGTTCAGAGAGCATGTGTGATGTGTCTTTTCTTCGTTTCCTGAATGTGTCTGTCTGTCTATTTTCTTTTCATTATGACCTACTTTGTCAATGTGTCCACTATAATTTGAAAGACTTGTGCCTGCTATAAAGTTGGTATTTATCATAACATTGGTAGCTTTAGAAGAATTAGAAGCCTCTGTCCATACTGTAGATGCCCCTTTCACACATTCAGATCCTGTTGTTGAAAAGTTTGTTTTAACGTCATATGAACCTGACATATCTGAGCCACATGCTCTTACATCAATAGTATTAATCTCCAATTCAACTGGTTCTTTTTTTTCCCGAAAAGAATCTTTTGGAGTTGATTCCTCTGAAATTTTTATCGTCATTATTGATTCAGATGATCCCTCCTTTTTTACTTCAAAAGAATTTGCTCCTACCCTAAAATCACCAGACTTGGTGTTCTTATCGCTATCTGTTCTATTATCACCAGTGATAGGTAATACTCTATCAGAGATAATTATTGCATCATTACAGTCAACTGTATCTTTTCCTAATATATCTGCATATCCAACCAGTGCTGGTAACTCAGACTTACTCTTCCTCAGTCTTTGATAAAACTTTTTTCTGGATTCATAGGCTCTTGTTATATGAAATCTGCTCAACATTTTCAAAAGGTTTCCTCTACCACCGCGTTTCTTACCTTCTTGTACAACTATGCATGAATTTAGCTGCTGAAGATAACACAACTGCTGACTCCGGATGTTCGACCCCATTGCAATCATCATTGCGATTGTACATGAGGTTGAAGGTTTCGTTATACTGTGAGTGGCGTTACACAGTGTTTTCAGTATTTCCAACAAGAAGGGGTTTCTGTCAGCAACTTCTTGGACCACTTCATCAAAGATGTTAGTCTCCATTTTATCAGTAGCACTTGTAGCAAGATCTTTTCTTAGGATAGAAGTTCCATATGGACCAGTTTTGCAGCACAACATTTCGCATGCCCCACAAATATCCTTGAGCAATCTATGCTCTATGCGATTTCTGAATTCTTTTGTATCAAGTGCTAGCATTAGAATTTCATCCAAATTTGAACAAGTTAACAATTTAGAAATAAATTTTTTGAAATCAACTGGATTATCACTGAAGGACGGGTAAGTGTGCTGTAAGACAAAAGACACCTCTTCTTTTGTTGAATTCTGTATACTGTTCTGGATTTCATTGGTTTCTTTACTACACCTTGCACTGTCTTCATTTTCTTCAGATTTAGATGACCCTTGTACTTTTGTTGAATTCTGTAAGTCATTTTCTGGTTCATTTTTTTCTTCATTGATTTTTGTTTTTTCTCTAGATCTCAATCCATGAAGAAGCCACATTTTTGGAGTGTCACCTAGAGTTAAATGAAACTTGCTTAACATTTTCAAAAGTTTGGTATTTCCATATTGTGCAACAATGCATGTATTGATCTGCTGAAGGTATGACATCTGCGGATTCCGAATGTGTATCCCCATTGCAAATATCATTACAATTGTAGACAATACTGATGGTTTTTTTAAATGGGATGTGCAGAGACATTTCAGTACCTCAAGCAGGAAGGGGTTTTGATGAGCTATTTCCAGAACCACTTTGTTAAAGATGTCAGTCTCTATTTTACCCATAGCAGCAAGATCTTTTCTCAGAATAGAAGGTCCACATGGGCCAGTTTTACTGCACATCATTTCACATGCACTATTTACTTCACTTAACAATCTGTGTTCTATGCCATTTCGGATTATGTTTGTATCTAGTATTATTGTTACAATGTCATCCAAATTTAAGCAACGTAACAATTTAACAGTGAAATTTATTTCATCATCTGGATTATCACTGTGGAAATGAACAGTATGTGGAAAAACAGAAGACGTCTCTTCTTTTATTGAATTTTGTAAATTGTGTTGATGTTGACTGTTTTCTTTTATAATAGCACGCACTTCTGTCTGTGCTTGAGAAGCATTTTTTTCATTTTCTCGTGGTACTTGTGTGTCTTCCTGGAATGCATTATTTATATCTTCTCTAAACACCTGTGTCTGGTCATGGCAAATACTTTTTTCAGTTGCTGCAGCTGCTTGCATCTGGCTAACAGCTTCTTTGTTTTCCCCACATTTTTCAGACTGGCTCTGTTTAACATTGGTTTCATTTTCTCCATGTACTTCAGATTCTATCCAGTCATCAGGCTCTTTCTTTATTTCAACTATAGTTTCTTCCTTTTTCCCACATTCTTGGGACTGGCTCTGGTTAACATTTGTTTCATTTTCTCCATGTACTTCAGATTCTATCAAGTCATCAGGCTCTTTCTTTATTTCAACTATACATGACCTTTTTGGATTATGTTCATGTAAGGGCACTTCACTTTCAAACTTTCTTTTACACCTTTCAATCTTATTGGAATCTGCTGCAATATCCTGATTTCCCACATGCTCCAGAGTTCTTTTTATTTCAATCACTCTTTCACAGGCCAGTAAACAAAGTAAGCAGTACTTTGCAGACATTGGCACAAAAGTTAACAAATAGGATCCTAGTGCTTGTTCAAATGTTACAGCATCACCATTAGACTTCATTACAACAGTTGCAAACATGGACCTCATATATTTTTCATCTACAAGTTTGTGACAAAATCCACATTGTAATGTACTGGTAGATACTGTGAATGCAGGTGTTTCTGTAAAGAGAGAAACAGTAGACATTAAATCTCCAATACTAGTACTCCTTTTACTAAATGTACATTTTTATAACATAAATATCTGCTCTACATGTTGTTAAAGATACCCCGTACATTTATATTCAATTCAATGAAGTGGTGCAGCATTCAATTTAGGTGTTTAAAATAATGTACTTTTGTGTTACATAATGAAGACATGTAAGTATTTTTACAACTTGTACAGTAACAAGTTTCGTAGCTCACAACAAAAAGGTTGATTTGTGCAAGAAAAAACAAGACTTGTCAATCCATGTGTACAACAGTTACTGCCAGCATCAATCAGTGAAATATGAAAAATAAAACTTTCATAACTGAAGAAACAATTGGAAGTGTTCAGCACAGAATTCATCGGATACCTGCTGATATACATGTACAGCATGCTTGTAAAGTTGCATGTTTAAGTTTAAACATCAAGATTTTTAATCAGATGTGAAAAGTAATAAACATCTAGGGATAGTATTTAATTCTTCAATTTATAGTTGAAAAGTGGTGACTCTAACACAGTTGATCATGTTTTATGGGCTGGTAGTACCCAATACTGAAACTTAACTTTCCACCAAGTATTGAGCTCATTAAAATAAGGCTTTTCTCCAAGTATTTTGAAGTGACTTCGAGCGAAATCATTTATTAATAATGAATTAAAATCTTGGTAAAATACACCTGTCAAAGCAACCTCTTGAATTTAGATCCATTGAATCACAAAGATCAAATCGTTTGTTGTTACCCTGTGTTTATCCTTTGCTGTTTGTAAATGTAATTACTATCTGGAGAGGATGGTGCTAATCAAGTTATCCTGAATCTGATTCAGGATAAAAAGCGTTTTAATTTTTATTTATTTTTTACAGGCTTCTCAAACATATAATCTTATCTCTGTCTTAATTTATTGTGTACATTGTTATATGTGTTACATTTATTATATAAGCGGTCAATAGCTGTTCATATCTAATGTTATTTGTATTGCCGAAACTGACAAGAAATAAATTTGTATTCTCAGCTTTACACATCCGGGTACTGATAAATTATTTACATTCGGGAAAGGTGATTACTTTGCTGTAATCACTGGTCTCTATGCATCTTTAACTTTGAATAATACAACAACCAAGATTAGAAATGAAAGAAGACGATGATCTTCCATTACCTTGAAACTATCAGATTGTTTTTATAATAATTCTATGTTGTTAAAAGCTTTTTGTTTCATTTAAAATAAATTTAAACTTGCATATGAGTCAACGGTAAATACCGAGTTTTCACCTTTTACCGAATGAAGAAATGAACCCTACCTAATAATCCAATTAGTCAATTGGTCAGTATGACGTCATGGCAAAGCCGAGAATTGTATTGTAGTGATGCTATATTTCTCTGTACTTAAAGTCAACTGCACTCAAACCTCACTCGAAGTTATCCTATTTGTCTCCCAAGTAAATCTGACAAAGTGTGAAGTGAAAAACTCTATACTTAACATTTTTTGCATAATCTCCAGAGCTGTAATGTATGATCAAAAGGGTCACACTGACAAAATAAATTATTAGCATGTCTATTATATCGCCCAATGTGTGTATCAATATATATGTGTATCATACACAAATCAGTGTATCTGGTTATACACAAATTGGTGTACATACACAAATTGGTGTATACAGAAAATGATTAAGCTGATTCTCAGGTATTTAAAGTGACATTATGCACATTTTTTAAAAGTAAAATTCCAGCTGAAATAGGTGTGTGAAAAGGGTAGAGGAAATAATAACTTTTAACCCAATACAACAAACTTTTCCTGGTACCAGTATGAAATAATAACTTTCCAAATATTACTTTTCCTATTTTGACTGGGAGAGTCAATTTAAGAAATAAACAAATGCATGCAGGAGTAGCTTCCCTTCCACTGCCGAGCAACACTAATAACACAAGGGAGATCACTGCCAAGGAAGGCACTATTATTTCATTTGTCCATTTTTTTAATTTCTAAAGCACCAACTTCAAATATTAATGCGGCATTATCATTAGTTTAACACATTTAAATGCACAGCAACTGAAAATTGCTTTTATAAAACTGTCACCAAAAATACACTATGTGCAGTAAGATGAGCATAATGTCACTTTAAGGCAGAAAAGTGTGCTTTGTGCATTATACACATATATGTAATCATGATACTGGTTGTGACCACATTTGTGAAGTAGTGTTGCGTTTTTGCCTTTTATGTGAAAGTCACATTATGAACAAGGTCATGTTTTATAAAAATGTTATTTCACCTCTGTTGAATTCCCCTTTGATGTTGCCAATATAAGTAAACTGAATACTGAAGAAAACAATACAATTTAAAATTACACATTTGATCAATATCCTGATTTGTGTATAACCAGATACACTGATTGGTGTATGACACTCAGATCTGTATTCCATTCACAAATTAGGAGACATAGACCTGATTAGGCTACAACTTACAACAGCTAGCCTGTGGTGTGCCCATGGTTACAGTGCTTGATCCTGTTTTGTTACACTGGCAAGGCTGCGAGCAATGTCTGCTATTTTAGTGTGATACCAAAAGAGTAGCCTAATTAATTTGGTGTTTCAGTGTGACACCTTTCACAGATCTGATATTTTATAACTGTCACACCTCTACGCCTAATTTTAATGTGCTCCATAATAGGCGGAAAGTGTAGTTTCAATATTACAGTCAGGGGCGTAACTTGTATGAGCTATTTTGAAAAAAACTTCTGTAAGTGATATTTGAAACATTTTGTTAAAAAAAATTACTTCCCTTTGCTAAAAGAATTAACTCCCTTGAAAGTTGAGGTGACCAAAATAATGGGAATATCTTAAAATAACGTATACAGGTTACAAATCAACATTTCAGTTTTTCTTGAATTTCTTCATTACCCGGTACTAGCAGAATACCTCTGCAAATACCTTTACATAAGAGAAAGAAATGCAGGTTCTTTCTTTATAGCTGACAGTAATGACTTTTCAATTAGACATAATGGATTTATTGCCAAAATTGTCTAACAGATGACCTGAAAAATGTCCTACTTCAAAGCCCTTGCATAGGAAGGTTTTGTGGCGAAACATATTCTATTTCATAATCTTAAAGTTCAATGATCAAAGAAATAGAAAAAAATGTGTAATTCCCTAGAAAATTTGTATCCTTGTGAAAAAATGATGTGAAATCTTAGTACTGTTTGGACAAAATAACTTGAATAAGTGATCATGACTGAAAAACAAGAGCTGTCCATAAGACAGCAAGCTCGACTACTGTAGGTGTTTGCTAATAAAACAAAACTTTTATCAGTATAATAGCAAAACAAAATTCTGCTAACTATTACGTATAAACTAGGAAAGTTGAATCATAAAAAAAGTCAAAATCTATCACTATACATTTAATTTTTGGTAAATTAATTGTTTGATACAAAATGTACCCCTGAACACTATTGCTAAGTTTGATATAACTACCATAAGTGGTTACTGAGATATGTGCATGATAGTACCTTGCATGCAAAACTTTAACCAAATTTTCAAAGTCAAACAAGGGCCATAATTTGCACTAAATTTAAACAAGAGTTATCTGTCTTGACTGTGTGACACCCCTTTAAAGACATTAACAAAGTTTCAAGTCAATATAATAAGTGGTTACTGAGATATGTACATGATAGTACCTAGCAGGCAAAACTTTAACCAAATTTTCAAAGTCAAACAAGGGCCATAATTTGTACTAAATTTAAACAAGAGTTATCTGACTTGACTGTGTGACACCCCTTAAGCCATCAACAAGTCAATATCATAAATGGTTTAACTGAGATATGTACCTAGCAGGCAAAACTTTAACCAAATTTTTAAAGTCAAACAAGGGCCATAATTTGTACTAAATTTATACAAGAGTTATCTGACTTGACTGTGTGACACCCCTAAAGACATTTACAAAGTTTCAAGTCAATATCATAAGTGGTTACTGAGATATGTGCATGATAGTACCTAGCAGGCAAAACTTTAACCAAATTTTCAAAGTCAAACAAGGGCCATAATTTGTACTAAATTTATACAAGAGATATCTGATTTGACTGTATGACACCCCTAAAGACATTAACGAAGTTTCAAGTCAATATCATAAGTGGTTACTGATATATGTGCATGATAGTATCTAGCAGGCAAAACTTTAACCAAATTTTCAAAGTCAAACAAGGGCCATAATTTGTACTAAATTTAAACAAGAGTTATCTTACTTGACTGTGTGACACCCCTTAAGACATCAACAAAGTTAAAGTCAATATCATAAGTGGTTTAACTGAGATATGTGCATGATAGTACCTAGCAGGCAAAACTTTAACCAAATTTTCAAAGTCAAACAAGGGCCATAATTTGCACTAAATTTATACAAGAGTTATCTGACTTGACTGTGTGACACCCCTAAAGACATTTACAAAGTTTCAAGTCAATATCATAAGTGGTTACTGAGATATGTGCATGATAGTACCTAGCAGGCAAAACTTTAACCAAATTTTCAAAGTCAAACAAGGGCCATAACTTGTATCAAATTTATACAAGAGTTATCTGACTTGATTGTATGACACCCCTAAAGACATGAACAAAGTTTCAAGTCAATATCATAAGTGGTTACTGAGATATGTGCATGACAGTACTTAGCAGGCAAAACTTTAACTAAAGAAGCAACGCCCACGCCGACGCACAAGTGACTGTAATAGCTCTCCATATTCTCCGAATAGTCGAGCTAATAACTTAAAGAAGTGATTAAGTGAGTGATGAATAAAAGATAAATATAACTTGTAGAAGCTATCTAAAACAACACTAAAATAACTTAAACAAGTTACACCCCTGACTGTATTAGGTACCGAATCCAGACGTTTCGGCCCCAGTACGTTTCGGCCTCAAGAAAATTGTGATGACGTTTCGGCCACATGACATTTCGGCCTCACTTTATGTTCATTTCTGCCCCAGCATATAATATTGAATTATTAGTTGTATTTTGTAGAAATAATTTAGGGCCTTTGATAATGAATAAATTTAAGAAATAACATCCGTTCCAGCGGTGTTAGTCGTTTAATAAACAATGATTTGGAGTACTGATATGCAGTAATTAGCCACGAAGGCCGAAGGCCTGAGTGGTTTATTACTGCACATCAGTACGACAAATTATTGTTTATTAGACGATAACAACGCTGAAAAGGATGTTATTTCGATTCTAACATGACCAGATATTACAAAAAGTGAATAAATGCAAAGCTTTATTTTCTACACGAACGCTCATTTAACGTCATGCGGCGCAATATGACGTCATGTTTACAGCATATCAGTTCCCGCGTTGTTTATGGTTTAATATAACATAATTTTTCTACTCTTTGTATATAGAGATAAAATCGTGAGTCATGTTAGAATAATGAATCATTGTTATTTTGTGTATTGAATAAATGGTGATGTTAACAATAAATAGAGGATAATTGTTGGTTTCGGTGTAAGATCACGTTATAATTTCACCGAGTGGGCACCAAAAGTGATATTTTCACGAGTGGCGCAGCCACGAGTGAAAATAACAACTTTTGGTGTTCACGAGTGAAATTAACGTGATATTACACTGATACTAACAATTTTTCTGTTTATTTTATGGTTAAAACTCTACTTTTATTGAGTTTGTTTCTATAAAATAACGAAAATCGCGGGAAACGTCATCAAAAAACATAGCGCAAATGACGTCATTTTAACGACGTCATCGTCGCATGGTTTCCAGCATTAATTACGCTCTGTATACTTTTTGACGTAAATCCGGGTTAAAGATTGCAAAAACAGTGAAAAATAAAAATGGTAATCCACTGTTTCAAAACTGTGGATTATCACTTTTATTTCACTGAGAAAACTCTATAATTCACTCGAAAACATTAAATAAATGAGTTTGTTGTTATTTTCTAAAATGATTGTGCAAAAAGTTGTTTGTGTCCGCAATTAAAAGAAGTATTTTTAGTGCATTTCGATTCCTTTGAAACAACTTTTTAATAAGTGAATTTCAAAGGATAATAAATAATTATTGGGTTCCTTTGATACAATTGATTTATCTTTGCGCTAAATGGTTGAAACAATTTCATCGGTGTCTCAATAAGTTACTGAAGTTTACTTATAATATTAACAATTTCAATGGTAAAAAAATATTAAATGACAGTAAAAATCAATGGTATTTCTTCAATCAAATTGCCATGAATATATTAACTTAAACTTTTAAACTTTATCCTTACAATTCACGTATAAAAGTTGTATCGACTTTTAAGCATCTTGATGTTCATTTATGTAAAAATTGAAACTGGTGTCACACTCAAAGAGTTGCCCAACATGCGTCATTTTCCATGCACAATATGTTAACTGTAAATTATCAATTAGAACTGCCCGTTTCACTGAAATTTGGGGGTATCATAAAAGTCTTGATGCTGAAAATGTTCCATGGGGAACTATTATGATCACGACCGATATCACAAAAATCAAGGGAATTAAGTCAAATTTCATGTGTCATCACGGTGTCTACAGAGTTACCCTTCTTTTATCGATATTTGCGAGCGTGTGTGATTTACAGGGCCATATAAAACCAGTCACATTAAACTGCGCCTGCCAAACAGGATAAATCAGTATATATCGGTGTTTGGCCTGGGGACTAAAAGTCCCCTAGGCCTAAGTGAGCATACTACATTTCAAACACTGCTGACAATTTAACTGTGCTATGTGCGAATAACAACTGTAAACATGCGCTTTGGGAAAGTAGTGCAAGACAGACCAGATCAATCTTTTGTTTGAATGTCGCATACGATAAGAACATATTACAAATAAAAACAGTACATACAACTTAAAACGATTGCAGAAAGGTCTATAGCTTATGGGCAGCATTACACAATTTTTTCTGTTTTAGAAATTACTGCGCTGTTAGCTGATTACGGAAGATAATCATATGCATATCACGGAAAAGTACGGATATAAACGAAAATTTACGGAAACATACGGAATTCGATATAAGAGTTTGTAGTTTGATTTTCAAATTTCTGATGTTATTTCATTGACAACTTTCTTATTTATAAACGATTACATAGAGGATAATTGTTGGTTTCGGTGTAAGATCACGTTATAATTTCACCGAGTGGGCACCAAAAGTGATATTTTAATGAGTGGCACAGCCACGAGTGAAAATAACAACTTTTGGTGTTCATGAGTGAAATTAACGTGATATTACACCAATACCAACAATTTTCTGTTTATATTATGGTTAAAACTTTACTTTTATTGAGTTTGTTTCTATAAAATATCGAAAATCGCGGGAAACGTCATCAGAAAACATAGCACAAATGACGTCATTTAAACGACGTCATCGTCACATGGTTTCCAGCATTAATTACGCTCGGTATACTTTTTGACGTAAACCGGGTTAAAGATTGCAAAAACAGTGAAAAATAAAAATGGTAATCCACTGTTTCAAAACTGTGGATTATCACTTTTATTTCACTAGGAAATCTCTATAATTCACTGGAAAACATAAAATAAATATATATTTACCTAAAAATAAATTTCTTTAAAAAAAAGATACAATTTACATTCCCGAGAAGGAACTCACGTGATCAAAATCACCCGCCATTTACCACTAGATCACTAGATAATGTTATATACCAAATAAGTTTTCCTATATACGCCTTTGTAAAACAAATGATCCCCCCGGGCAAGGTCAATTTTGACCCCAGGGGCATAATTTGAACAAACTTTGAAGAGGTCTACTAGGCAATGCTACATGCCAAATATCTAAGCTCTAGGCCTTGTGGTTTTAGAGAAAAAGATTTTTAAAGTTTTCCCTATATAAGCCTATGTAAAACTAAGTGATCCCCCGTGCGGGGTCAATTTTGACCCCAGGGGCATAATTTGAACAATCTTGGTAGAGGTCCACTAGCCAATGCTACATGCCAAATATCTAAGCTCTAGGCCTTGTGGTTTCAGAGAAGAAGATTTTTAAAGTTTTTCCTATATATGCCTATGCAAAACTAAGTGACCACCTCCGCGGGGTCAATTTTGAGCCGGGGGTCATAATTTGAACAATCCTGGTAGAGGTCCACTAGACAATGCTACATGCAAAATATCTTAGCTCTAGACCTTGTGGTTTCAGAGAAGAAGATTTTTAAAGTTTTTCCTATATATGCCTATTCAAAAACTAAGTGCCCACCCACGCAGGGTCAATTTTGACCCGGGGGTCATAATTTGAACAATCTTGGTAGAGGTCCACTAGACAATGCTACATGCCAAATATCTAAGCTCTAGGCCTTGTGGTTTCAGAGAAGAAGATTTTTAAAGTTTTTCCTATTTATGTGATGAGTTCTGCATGGAATGGAATTCTTTGAACAATTTTGGTAGAGCTTCATGCAAGGAACATTCCTGCATAGTTTTATCAACATTGGCCTAGAGGTTTCAGAGGAGATGTCATTTGAATCAAAATGTTGACAGACGACGGACAATCATTGATCAGAAAAGCTCACCCTGTGGTAGCCAGGTGAGCTAATAATAATTGTTGACAATAGTAACAGATCAAGGAACTCAAAAAGCTGTTATACTCGTTGTTCTTGCCATATTAGAATAAATCCAAAATGTGTTCATTGGAGAACTTAAATTGTTGACTGACCTCTTCGCACGCACATTATTATGTTTGTTCATGTCAACAAATAACTTATGAAAAATTGAATGATGGACATGAAATTCAAGAACATGCTTGCACGGAAAATCAGTTGTTATTAGGGCATGGGAATGGCACGATGCTCATTTAAAATGTAGACAACTTGTCAACTTTAAATGCCATCCTTTACTAAGTTTGGGTCATTTCCAATTTAAAAGTATGCACACATATCAAGATTTGTTTATATACATTTTTTTATTTTTTTTTTATTACAAATTTTGTCGAAAACTTCAACATGTTGGAAATTGAACAAATCTCATTGCAATTTAGGTAGAATTGGGAAGAATTCCGATACACTTATACAGAAAACTTATGATAATAAAATATTGGTTTAAACTTTTACAGCAGAGAGATACATCTTTGTTATTTTAAATGTATTGTATGTTGAAGACTGATATCCCAATTGGAAACTGGTGAATAAAAACTGAAAACTGAAACTGATATTCAATTTTGAGTATAATAAAACAATTATATCAAAGTATGTACTACTTGTTTCGATATCTTTCTGTAACAACTCAACTGAAACACATATTGATTTCAATTATCATTGTATTGTTGCACGATGTGTAAAATCAATTATCCAAGTGAAGAAAACAATTTAAAAAACTTCAGCTTTATCATTTTACAGGAATAAAATAACATTATATGTCATTAGCTTTCTGGGGCCGAAATGTCATGTGGATGAAATGGAAATGGGGTCGAAATGTTGGGGCCAAAACGTCTTTGGGGCCAAAATATCATGCGGCCAAAACGTCTGTAATTCTTAGGTACAACCGGAGCATAGTACACAATTATTAATTATTAACATAGTTCAAATAACGATTTTCAGCTCTAAAATGAAGAATTAAATAAGGCTTTAAATGAAAACCTAAGATTTTATGAAAAATCTCACCATTTTATTCAAATCTGAATGTTGAAACCTAAATTATATTGCAAGTTTACACATACAGCATAATATGCCATTTATTTTTATATTACACTGATTGATGCAGGTGTGTAAATAAGTAAATGTAACTTGGAATTGAGTTAGTATCATTTTAAAATGTAATCCGATCATGTTAAATCTTAAATACATATACTGCCTGGCGTTTTATTTCCAGACGAAAATGACACATTTTCTATATTCGCCGGGTTATTATTTAACAAACATGTACCAAATTTTCACCATGCATACCTCATCACTTCCGCAACAAGACTATGTTTACCTTTTTGCTTTGTGACAACTTCCGTTTTACATAACGAGGTCCTGAACCGGGTTTACTTTCAGGTATGTTTTTAACGTAGTACAGGATACATTTCCGGACACTTTGGAAAAGGTGTTGTACTTTCATTATTTGTTTAAATTAGGTGAATTTTTTGAGCGAGAATATTATTTTGTTTTGATTTTGAATAAATGCTGGCTTATTTTTGTTCTTTTCTTACAATTTTATATGGTTTATAGACAGGAAAATAGAAACCTCTAATCAACGTCAACAACCGATACTGTAGGCAGGTAGGTATAAACACCGAAATGGAAATTTAACGGCGAAATGGGCGAAACAAAGGGGTTTGTTCGAGTTGCTTCCCTTTGTTTGGGAAAGTTGAATTTTTAACGTCTAGTGTCTTCAATCCTTTATAAAGTTGATTATAATTACAAAATATTGCCGGTGCACAAATTGTAAACGTTGCATTTATTTTGGAAATAGGTATTAGTTTTATGAGGTTTCATACGTTCTTTAATTGAATTCTACATCCGTCTGCTATCAAGAACAGCAACATTAAAAATTTAAAGTGCACATCAGGGCAATCTTCATAATGCTGCATGATGCGCATGCGCAGTTATACCATTTTCCCCAAAGCATGTGTACAGAAAAGAGAAGATGCGTGAGTAAGTTTTAATGCATTTTTGTTAACATATACTCACCAGAAACAAATGAGTGTTGTTCATCTGCTTAAAAGCAAGCTTCCTAATGATTGCTCGTGCTTGATCAAAACAAAATGTAAAAATATAGCTTAAAATGGGGGTGTCTGGAAATAGAACCTGTCCGGAAATACGTCGCCAAGCAGTAAATATGGATTTTATTGCGTTAATAAGTGCCAAACAGAATGTCGTTGGGGATGTATTCCCAGCTTTTTGCACATCAAAGTGAGACTTAGAAGGTAGACAGCTGTAATATGTCAACCTGTATAATTAGTTTGCCTTCGAAGTGGAAATAGTGAGACTACCAAAAGAGCAGATAGAATACTAATGCTGCAAGATGGAGACATAATCATACGGGAAAAACCGGGTTTTTCCCGTCCTTAAGTTACACGTTAATTTAAAAGTATTGATGAATTAAGTGTAAAATGAGTTTACAATAATTTTAATATATATACGTCCAAGTTGAATTTAGGTTCTCCGTTACAGGAGCCATTTTGGATTTCGACTTCCGGTGGTTATGACTAAAATATTTCCGAAAACAACTCTTCCACCTTTTTCATTCTTCAGCAACCAGCTAATAACTGGTTGTTAAACTTAATGATTTTTTAAACTTTTTAAAATAAATTCATTTTATTTAAAAGTATTTCCCCAATTTTGTCAGGAACGCTAAATTGGCGCAGCTCTCCGGCTGTAAGGGGAGGTAATCGTTGCGGTGCGGTATTATAAAAGCGTCTACTGACCTCGACTGGTAAGGTTATTTAATGGACGTCATCGTACCATTATACGGAAAGTTGTATCATTATTCGTATTTTTTTTTTTTTTTGGTTAGACTGTAGTAAATGTGGTGTAAAATGTGGTGTATTACTTATTATGATAACAGTTTCAAATTAGTTAATGTATTTGGTTTTTCCCGTGGATAGGTAGCACCTATAGTTATATTAATTATTCAAATTGATTTCTGAACGCAACACAATGGGATTGCACTTACCAGTTGGTGTAACATTCTGATGTGCTTGCAATTTCTTAAAACCTGGTAATTCTTGTAATTTTAAATATATTTGCTCTCTCTCCAAACGAATTCCATCCAGCATTGTTTTCTCAGCATTGTAACGATTGTTCAGTGTAAGAATTCTATTCAATTTTTGAACACAAACAGGACAGCTTAGTCCCCGACATGATACATTGATTTGCTGAAAAATTGATCCATACTTTTCGATGTTAGTTTTTGTCCCAATGTTGCGATAATTTCTACCTTCTAAAGAAGAAAAACATAAAACGCAAGTTTTTTCAAAATTGTCCATGGGCGCGGCCATTGTAATGGACATACTAGTTTTGTAAAAAGCGTTTTGATTGGTAGATGTTTGTCCTCTAAGCTAGGGATAAACGCCGACTATGTAAGGTACGAAACGTACCGGGCATTCCTAGGTGTAAATAAATATGCTAAATATATTTCCAGAGACCAGATCACCACTACACATTAGCACAACATTACTCAGATACGGAATGATAGATTTTGTCATGAGCACGAGGTTCATATCGAAATATCCGTCACCGAGGGTAATTGTTTTGGCGGGAACGAGGCTCCCGTAAAAAGGATACTCGATGTGACGGATATTGCCTTCTGAGCCAAGTGTGTCATGATGGAAACTTTTTCTTACATGCCATCTTGCACGTTAAAGAAGATTTCTAATGCAAACTTATCAAAATGATGAATTATCATGAAAAATAAACGATTACAGACGTTGTGTTTGAGGAATTGACGTCACAATGTTTATAACGTCATAAGTAATTATAGAGAGTCGTCTGGCATAGCAAGTCAAGTCAAGTCAGGTCAAGTCAAGTCAAGTCAAGAAGATAAAGTCGGGTTTAGATATAACATTGGTACCGAGTTCACAAATAAAACACAAAGTCTGAAGAGCTTTTTAAGCCGACTTAAATACATATTGCAAATTCACATACATAATGAAAAAGAAATTATTTAGTAAGACATAGTATTGCAGTACTATATCACATGACCATAGCAAATATCACAAGTATTATCATTATAATTTATATAACCAGTATAAGTTTACCTTACATGTATTAAATCACAGGTAGTACATTATATATCAGTGTACAGGGTTATCATTAATATATGATAGGATAACAAAACTTAATAAGATCTCTATCTTTGAAGATATTCAACTGGGCAATGTGTACTATTTTAGCACATATACATAAATTTGTCCTATGTCTAAAGTTATATGAAAACACATTTCCAATTTTTACACCAGGTGTTAAACATTGCCACCCTAGTTCTCCAAAACCAACAATGAAAATATTACCCTATCGCTCTGTGAGCCCTAAACACCACCGAAACGGCCCCTTTTTCACTTCACAATGCCATCTCATCGTGGAATTTAGTCATTTCAGTACTTCAATTTATGAGATGTGTACAGTTTTTTTGTAATTTTCTTCTTACCAAAGTTGGATTTTCTCCAATTCATAGTTTGATTATTTATGACTAGAATCTAAGTGCGTTTTGGAGTCCCAAGGAAAGTATGACGTCACTGATGACGTCAACAACGTTACCATGACGTCGTTTGACAAAATTTTGAATTTTCAAGACAAATTTATTCAATTTTCTTCAAATCAATACCAAAATGAGACCTCTGGTGCAAAATTTGACAAATCTACTGTGATTTCTTATCCTATCATATATTAATGATCACCCTGTATCACGAAGCACAAATGGAAAGTCTAGGTTTTCGCAGGGGCGCCAGACCGGTTTTTCCGGCATGGGCAAAATCACCGGAAATGCCGATCCGATATGCAAAAAGCCCAATCACTACAGACAATGGCGATGGGAATGGTACTGGTTAGTTAGCCAGGATCAGGAATAGTATTTCACCAAGCCCCTGTCCGAGGGACGAGGTAGTCGCTAATCATGGTCTGCACTTGTTTCTTTTATTGATAACAAGATCTTCTATGAATTTTGTTATAAGAAAAACATAATAACATAATTTCACTCAGAAATCAATAAACTTTCGAAATATTTTTGCCAAAATTTCAACATTCATATATTTCAAACAACACATTAAACGAATCATGATCTACACTTGAAAAGTTCTAGTCATAGTTTTCATTGGCAATTTTTGTAAAGAAATGTACCTTAACGATTATAACAAAAATGCTGAATACATGTATATTAAAGACTGTGCTTTATCCATTGTAGGAGACCGAACTCACATTTGTCTTTCCTGGCATCATTGGTTAATTTACTATCCGTTTTTTGGCATTATGCAACGGTAGTAAATAACCAACAATATGTTTATTTTTATCTATTTGATTTATTTTTGTTTTCTTTTTTATTTTGCTTTTATTTTTCATTATGTAATACTTTTAGTATGCATGCTCTTAGTTGCCTTTGCATTTATGTGCTGGTCATGTTTAAAAAAAACATGTGAAAGTGGACCTACTCAGTTCCCTCTGATTTGAATGGATATTAGATTTCTTACACCATTTCTTAATTATACACATTTGTGTTTATTTTGCTAATCAAATATTATACACAATATTATACACATAATTTTATTGCAGTTTTTAGTCTATCATTAGTTAGGAGTAGATCCACTTACACATGTTTTAAATACCCAAGAATATAAATATGCTTTATGTTATTCTTATCCTTTCCTGCATGCCAAAAGTGTTATTATTTTCTCTATATATAATATGTATGTGTAAAAATGATTTAAATGCCTATTTGTATCTCCATTTTATCTGTACTTTTACTTTTCAGGTTAAATGTTTTGTTAAATCTTGTTGTTAAGAAACATTATTATGTCGGTAAATAGCTTTTAGCTAATGTTTTCTATGTTCATGTAACATCCGACTATAAATAAAGTTTCTTGTATCTTGCATCTTGTAAGAAGTAAGACAGTCAGAACCAGTTTGATGTTTTACAACTTTTTTTCATTAACATGCTGTTTATTAACATTATTGTAAGTAAATTATTAGTCTAACAACATTACTACACGGGTTGATAACTATATCGTAAGTAAATTATTTATTAAATATAAACACTAACTCCCTAAAAAATTATCACATATAAATAAAAACATAAATACTTTTATTGTTCATAAGTAAAAATGTTGCCACTATAATGAACTCTATCCTTAAATTATTCTCTCTTTTAAAGTCGCTAAATCTTTTAATAAATACTTTTTAAACTCTTTGTAATATTTTCTAGTACAACAATTCGACTATGGAAATAAATTTTCAAAATTACGCTGCAACTGCTAGATCTACATCATTGTCTACGACCACGCACCCGGTCACATCTCCGACAATGTCTTCTTTCATAATATAAGTAACACATATTTCTGTACATTTTATTCTCTCCTTTAGTGTTTAGATCACTTACTTAAAGGTCCATTACTAACACCAAATCGAATTTTCTAAAAATCTGGAATTGTAACGGGCGTCTGCTTAGAAGGAAAAATATGACATACTGCATCGAATGTGACCATATTGTGTTGAAAATTTGAGTTTAACAAAAGAACTAATAAATAATATTTTGCCTTTTCAAAAACGATAGTATTTTTTCCCGTTTTCAAATATCTGTGTAATTTTCCAAAAATATCCCATATAGAGGCTGTAAATAGGTTGTACATAAATAAACATGCCTATTTTGAATTATAGTTGAAAAACTTTACTTCCAATGATGTGCAAAGAATATGGCTGACTGTTTACAACATTCAATAAAGTGAAAGTAGGACAAAAAAACAAAAATAATATCAAACAGGGAATGCCACGTACCAAAAACGCAGCCTCCCCAAAACGAACCCCACATCACCCAGAAGTGCACACCACCAACACACACACACGCGCGCACACGCACACACACACGACACACACACACACAATCATGTACACACACATATATACACTACCAACACACACTAGCATACAAAGCAAACACACGAGGACAAAACGAACAATTAAAGGAACACAGTGGGGCACCGCCTTGGAACGGTCAGTGGCAAAAACACCACTGGGGAGCTTAAACCGGTTTATGGTGCGCACCCAACCTCACTCTTACCCCCACCATGTTCCAAAGTCACAGGACAGTGTAAATAAAAGTAATCCCTGCTAGGTGAATCTCTAACACACGCAATGGAAACAAAAGGCATGGTATGTAAAACACAAAAATGCTCGTGTATAAATATATAAAAAGCAAACCTTGAGAACCAAAAAACGTATGTACTCAATGCCTTTGCAGAAGGCAGAGCACCAAGAGAAACACCCTTAAGGGCCCGACGAAACAGGCCAGAGGACAGAAATCAAAACAGTTTCGTCCCAGTGGGATTTAAAAACTGCCCATCAAAGAGTCCTCCCCCTCTTCCGTCAGACACAATCAAAGAGGGAAGCATAGCGTCCAACTGTAAACGGGTTGAACACCAAACATGCGGTGTGTCTCAAAACAGTTGGGTCGTAACCTCTTTTAACAAAACGTTTTATAATTTTAGCAAATACAGTTGGAAAATTGCCATGACCCAAAATCTTACGAAGTTTGTAAACCACATCCCCATAAAAATCGGGTTTTGAAATACCTTCTCGCAGAAGAGTCTTTAGATTACTATTGAATTTCAAAACCAAATCAGAATTACGATAGTAAAATTTAGCAAAATATTTACGCAATTTGTAATAACGGTAGCCCTGTTGAAGAAGTTTATTTGTAATATATTGATTACGTTCATTGAAATCCTCAACATAACTACACGCTCTGGCAAACCGAATTAACTGAGAAATGTATACCCCATAAGATGTAGCATGAGGTACATCCCCATCCAAATGGGGGAAATTTACAATACTAAAATTAAAATCATCCCTCTTGTCATAAATTTTGGTATGTATAATATTGTTATAAATAGAGAGATGTAAATCTAAAAATGAAGCACCAGTATCCAAATTGTTAGTTTTAATTAACTGGAGTTCCCGGGGATAAATAGTGTCCACCAATTGACCAAAAAACGGGTTATCCATATTAAGAATATCATCCAGATAGCGTGATGTATTATTAAAAGCAGTGATAATGTCTGCCTGCGTGTCTGGAGAAAGACTCAACATAAAGTCTCTTTCATAACAATATAAAAACAAATCTGCGACAAGGGGTGCACAATTTGTTCCCATGGGAATACCGATTACTTGTCTGAAAACTGCATTCCCAAACCTTATATAAATGTTGTTCAATAAAAAGGAAAGGGCTTTACAAACTTCGTCACAGGTCCACATAGTATAATGTTTAACAATACAGCTAGTAAAAAAAGCTTTATCGAAATTGCAGGCGAGAAATGTAACATTCTCCCTGGCAAAAGTCACCAGGAAAGAAAAAGACCACACCAGGTCAATCTAAGAAAATACACAAACATGCACTCGTTTTTCTGCAGCAGTGTCTCAAACAGGGAAATACTCCACGGCTATTGTAAAGTTTAAGAAGCCAGTTTCAAACTGTATTTCCCTGTTACAATTCGTGATTAAAAAACAATCGATTTTGAGTTAGTAATGGGCTTTTAAATTAAAAAAAGATAAGACTGATAAAGTAGGACAACAATTCATTAAAATGAAGATGCATAATTCTCTTAAGCAAAATTCAAATACAGTAAGGCTTCCACGATCCAAACATAACAGTTAGGTCAATCGCACTCACAGATCTCATTGTTTCACCGCGATTGACCTACTCTTTGGCAACCAATCAAATTCACTCTTTGGCTAAAACTGACTGTACATTGCAGTCAGGTAAATCTCTCCTGTTTTGGACTCAGAAAAATCACACTTTGTATAGGCATGGTAGGAGATATGCCAAGGTCTCATCCAAGAATACAAGCTAATATAAATGCTCTTATGGACGGACCTTTTTAAAATTTGCTTCAAATCAAATCAATCTAATTATTTCCATATACTTACATTATGCTGTTTTAGGCTGGTGCGACTACCAACACTCTCATCGACTGCCGAAATTCATTCTATTTTGCAGAATCATCCTAGCTAGTCCCACATGAAAATAGCAAAATTTATACTTGTCATGACAATAATCTAAACATTTGTGTTCCCTTTTTCGGTGAATAGACGGCGGGCGTACGTACTGGGTGTGCAGCAAGAGAAGAAAAAAAATAACATGCTACACCAGCTTCAAACAATTTGGCAGTATTTTCAACGTCAGTGTCATCGGCCATAATTATCCATCTTGATATGCTCAGTAGAGTAAAGGTTGCAGCCACAGTAACTGTCATCTCAATATTTTTGTGACAGTGAAATGGAAGTACAATTTGTATCTAGTGACATTGTCTTACGTCAGTGCTATTTCACCTTCATTTAAAATTTACGTTATATTCCAGCTTAAAGAAGTGGCAAGCCAGAACCTGTTCAAGCGACCAGCCCATATCGTCCAAGGCGTGATGAAAGAATCAACGACGCGAGAGGATTGGTTGGTAGAGGGCCTAGCCGGAGCCGCAAATCTTCACCGTCAGAAATGAGACCTTGCATGAGCTTAAAAGTAATTATAAAGATATTGTATTGTTTAATAAAGTAAAGTACATAAATAAGATATCCCCAAGTAGCATAAATGGAGTTTGGCGTCCTTTTTTGCTTCCCCAAAAGTGGGAATATTACCATCGCACCGTCTGTCTGTCTGTCTGTCGGTCGGTCGGTCGGTCGGTCCGTCCGTCCGTTCGTCCGGCTAAATTTGTCATGCATTGTTGTATACCTGTTTTACTTACTAATAAAGAATTATTATTTTTTAACATTGCAGATTGACCAAATTTCATCGTCGACGATGTACGAGTAAACGACCAACGACATATCGTATTTGCTACCAGAGATCAACTACATCATCTCCGACAGGCACAGCGAGGGTTTATAGATGACACATCCAAACTAGTGAGAAAACACTTCTACCAACGGATGACCATGCATTCGCGAAGAAGGAAGAAGACACAAAACAGGTTCCACTTGTGTACATCCTAATGTCTAGACGTACCAAACAAGATAATGCCACACTAAAAGTTCGATTCCTTTATCTGTAACATTGTTCATTATGCGTTTATCAATACAATTTATTTAAAAATCTTATAATGCTGAAAAATATGCATTTTTACTTAAACGAGTACATGCATTAATTTAATTTCAGGGGCTGACAAGTATTCGACGAGAGCTACAACATTCCTTGGTAGAATGGTTTATGTTGGATTTCGAAGGTGGTAAGTTATACTGTATTTAACAAATACAAAATGTGTAGATACTTACATATACGATATTCACGTTCATTTAAAATAGGTTGACCCATATAATTATCTAATAATATTTCTCTAATAATTATCTTCAATGCTTCATTTAAAATAACGCTGAAGAACGAGTCACGAAATAACAAAAGAATTTAATAGTTTAATAGCTGCATGGTAAGCAAACTAAGACATCCTTAATGGATGTGTCTTCCGCTGGAACCAATATATGTACAATAATATACTAATATACTGTCCGAGGGTCTAGCAACAGCATACACCGCAAAGGGTGCCAAATAACTATCCTAAGAAAACTGTAATCTATGAATGTTATCTGCTACTAGAATAATGGTTTTACGGTGCTGTGGGGCTCGTTTTGGGGAGGCTGCGTTTTTGGTACGTGGCATTCCCTGTTTGATATTATTTTTGTTTTTACGTACTGCTGTCATCATACAAATCGCTATATGATTCACAATGTCGTTAAAGCTGCTTGTTCACAGTTTCCAGAGTAAAAGTTAAAATTAACAAAACATGAAAGAATCAACAACTTGAAGTAAAAATCTAGGTAGCAATTTGCAAAAATCCGTTCGAAATATTTGTAGGTTTGGTTTGACAGCACCGCTACGCTACATGACCATATTGGGGTGTCAAAAAGCGTTTGTACATAACGCTTTATAACTTGGTTGGATATATCTCAAATATACCGATATACGTTACATGACATTTTGCCACGAGGTTCAGATCGAAATATCCGTCACCGAGGGTAACTATTTAAAACAGTTACCCTAGGTGACGGATATTTCCATCTGAGCCAAGTCGTCTCATGATGGAAACTTTTTCTAGCATACCGTCTTGGACTTTAAAGTAGATTTCTAAATGCAAACTTATCAAAATGATGAATAATCATGAAAAACAAACGATTTTCCGATGGCCTGTTTGGGAAATTGACGTCACAATGTTCATAACGTTACGTCATAAGTAATTCATGAGAGTCGTCTGGCATAGGAGGTTGCCAGACCGTTTTTTCCGGCATGGGCAAAATCACCGGAAATGCCAATCCGATATGCAAGAATTGACTATTCGTCCTACAATATGTTATTTGAAAAGAGTTTGGAGAACTTTATTTTTTTATCAAAACTTGAGAGCGAACAGTTTTAAAAGAATTATTTTAGGTTGTTACCATAAAGGTCTACATCAAATGCGCATTTATATATTGAACTCCCGTAACGGGTATCAGGTAGATCTATTTTTTTTTATGTTTTTCGGTGGTTTATCGAAATATAACGGTGAATTATATTCCGATAAACTCACTGTCCACGCAGTGAAAATTATCAAAATATGTTACCCGGATTAACGTCAAAAAGTATACTGAGCGTAATGAAAGCCGGAAACTATACGGCGATGACGTCGTTAAAATGACGTCATGCTTGCGATGGTTTCTGGTGACGTTTCCCGCGATTTTCGACATTTTATTGAAATAAACTCAACAAAGGAAGAGTTTGAGACATAAAATAAACAGAAAAATTGTTGGTATCGATGTCGAATCACGATAATTTCACTCGTGAACACCAAAAGGAGTTATTTTCACTCGTTACTGCGCCACTCGTGAAAATATCACTTTTGGTGCCCACTCGGTGAAATTATATCGTGATCTTACACCGAAACCAACAATTATCCTCTGTGTAATCGTTTTCTTTCCATTCTTCCATAGAAGCAGTATAAAGCAAGTCTAAGTACCTTTGTATATTCAGTTTATACCTAGAACATCAAATCACGGATCGACCTATATATTATGTATCTTCAGTAAAAAAACAACACGCTCTATATTTAAGTTTTTGATGAAAAAATAACACTTTTTATGTAGAGCTATATGCCTATCGAATATTGTTTATAACGATTAATATTTAATATGATTGATACGCTTTCTTTCATTTATGGTAACCTTTGCTATTCAGTCCTTTCTGTGCTTTGATCTAAAGAGTCAGTAAATACGTACTCATGAAAACAACCGAAGAAAGCAATATCAATGGCCAGGACTATAATTATCATAAGATTTTATTTGAACAAGTAACCTGTAAAATTAAAGTAAGCTAGGGCTTAATAATGTTTGATACGCCGCTGTATCCGCCCCTGTCCGTTTATTACATCATTTTCTACACAGAACTAATTGCTGGTTTTGCATATGGTTTTAATAATAAACTGATGGAGACTGGTCCTCCCAATATTTATGTTGAGCTACTCAGAGAAGGCTGAATTCATACCAATAAGTCAATGTCATATCATATGTCACTTGCACTTAAGGGCGGGGGTTCTAATCAATAATGAGACTTTGAAGCAATTTGACATATGGACCCATTGTTACCAGTGCGTTGATTGCTAGGTCACATGGTTGAAAAATCAACAAATGGGAGGTACCTTAAGGTAGAGCTGATTTAGGCAGGTACTCTTTGCACGTTCGATTTGTGGTTTTCATACCTCTCTTGGTTTAGAAAACTATATTTAAAAAAAACTGATACGGATTCTAATATCGAAACATAATTTTACATTTTGTTGGAAGATATATCGAAGCACTTAAAAAAATAAAACCCCAATTAGTACATATGACGTAAGAAACCACGTGGTATGTGGGCAGTATCGATGAACTGACGCCCGCCATTTTGACGAAGAGTGACAATGTCGCTGAAATAGGTAAGCTACCAATTACAGACGTGGCTTCTTCAGATTTACAGAGATGCTGGTGTGTTTGAATGATTTATGCCCGCGTCTTTACAGAGAATTCCACGTGTCTATGACAGTCCATTTGTGGATTTTTTTGTCTTGATCTTGTGGGTAAATTATTTCTCACCATGACCTACTTTTAGTGGCTGTGTAATTGACTGTCTTGCGTAAACATACACCTGGGGAGAGGAACTAGGTCACGCGACAGAAAAACTGAAAGTGAAAGTAGATCTAGAGGCTTTGAGTATTGAAATATTTTTTTTTTATAAATAAATATGACCAAATTACCAAATGCAAACTTTTAGTGTTTCTTGCACCATTCAAATTCGTTTACGGCTTCCAAAATTGTTTGAAAAAATGAAATCATGAAGCTTGGAAGTGTTAAACTGTTCCGAATTGCCAATCAATAAATTTTAGGCTAAGTGTTCTTGCTGCCTATTATAAAGTGTTTAAGATACAGGTGAAGATCAAACTGATAAACCAAATGATCAAGTCGCCATACAGGAATAATGATTTTCTTTCCTTCCATAAGATAAGATTTGTTTCAAATCAGGAAGACATAATAACATGTGAACATATAAGTTCTGTAGAGCTTTTTTAACAAACAGTTTTTAACATCAGCATTTAAGTAAAAGAGTTGTGAAATGAAATTACATGTCAATGGATGCTGATCTTGCAACCAAATTATGCTTTTCAGAAAAAAATGTCCATGTACAGGTCCAATTTGTCTTGAGATATAATTGCTTGCAGGGTAAAACCTGTTCTGTTACTATATATATATTTACTCTTTTATCACTTCCTTTTAACCCAGGTGAGTGTTTTAAGGATAGCATAAACATCTTGTATATTTTTTTGCTTTTTTTTCTGTCAGATGTACCTTTGATGTATGGAGACCATGTATTGGATTAGATAAAGTTCACAATGTCGGTAGTGACCCATGTAATTCCACAATCATTCTCGGATGGACAAATTATAAACATAGTCACTCCGGCAGTTGGTATTGCACAACAGCAAGATGCAGCATCACAAAATAGGTAATAACTATATCGTTGTATTTCTAACTATTCTGCATTGTGTTTTGTTTATAAATTGTGCTTGTGTATAAATTTGAAATACTACAATCTGAACATGACATTTTAATGCCACTAAAGGGTGGCATATTAAAATCGCACTGTCAGTCTGTGCATCAACACTTACATTTTTTCACTAAGTCATGCATCGAAGGATTTTAAAATAACTTGGCACAAATGTTCAGCACATCAAGACAACATGTCACGAGCAATACCCATGTCCCTACCTGAAAGGTCAAGGTCACACATAGAGTTTGAAAGTAATAGAATCACATTTGTGTCTGGACTGTAACTTTGTCATGCATTTAAGGATTTTAAAATAAGTTGACACAAACGAACGATGTGTCGCATGCAATACTCGTGCCCCTAGACCTCAAAGGTCAAGGTCACACTAAAAGTTTTGAAAGTAATTAAATCCTGTATATATGCTCACATTTGTGCTGCACTATAACTTTGTCATGCATTGAAGGATTTTAGAATTACATGGCACAATTGTTGAGCACATGGCGAGGACACAGAGTGTGAGACAACCTCTTTTGAGGGCATTGGTCACTTTTGAGGGACAGCTCTTGTTTAAATAGTGACGTTATTTGCATGTAACCCTTCTCTTCAATTTTATTTCAACTGACATTTAAATGTGTACTACAGTTTAATTTGAATTTCAAGGTAACAAAAATAAAATTGAAAAATCTCTGATAAGTGACATTTCATTATTTAGAATGATTGATTTTTGCTTTTGTACAAATTTTATTATATTTACATCTGAAATTATCATAGCGTTTTTGATCTCACATTGTTCAAAGTTAAAATGGTTTTTTTATTAGGACATTTAGAAGAGTCCTTAGTAGTTTAATTCATGCTAGAAGTATTAATGTAATGTTTCCTTAGGTAGCTAGATGTACAAGTTGTATGACTTGAGCAGAATGGCTTTTGTCATGATTTCACTCTTGCAGAACACAACATTAATTACATGTGACTTAACCTGGATTAACCACCCATGTTGCCTGTCTTGAGTCATCTATGTGAATCAGGTGTTTGTGTATTTCAGTATGTCTGCTCAGCTTGTTGCAGGAACTTTTACAGCCACACCAGTGCAGACTGTACAGACAATTCCAGTAGAGCCAAACTTAGAAAAAGACAAGCAAGCAATATATATGTAAGTGTAAGCAATTACTGTTGAATAATTTGCTATATTTCACTGTGGTCACTGTTTGGACACTTATCATACAAATGTAGATACAGTGTTGTAGTTGTGTCCAGAAGAATCTAATTAAGAAAGATATGTAAAGATACCAATGTCCTTATTGTCGGGGCATGGGACCAGGACTAGACTATGACGGGTGTACAAAAGGGTCTGGTGTCGTCAGGTTGTTTGAAATTTACCTTTTCATGTTTAAAATCTGTCAACATTCTTTGCTTTGACATCAATTTATTTTTGATGTAGTTGCTATAAACCAAACTTTTCTCCATTTTCCAGTCATCCATTGTTTCCATTGATGGCGCTCATGTTTGAGAGATGTGAACAGGCGTCTGCAGCTGCAGATTTCCCATCTCCTGATGGAATACTTTCCGACATACAAGCATTTATACTGCATCAAGAAAAGGAGAAAAAGAATCTACTCAGTGGGGATGAAGATTTAGATAATTTGGTATGACTTGACATTATTATCAAACTGTGTCCTTAACCCTGACCCCGCTAAATATCTTAAATGGACTTATCCATTTTTAAATTTTGACAACCATTATTATTTCAAACTGTAAACAATGAAAACTTGCTGACTGAATAGTTAACAGTGCAGATCATGATCAGACTGCATAAATGAGCGCATTAATCATCTGCACTCATAAAAGTAGATTCAGTAACCTCCAGTACAGGAAGAGATAATATTCATATAAGCCTTACAAGTTTTGTAGTGTTAATTTATAAGAGCATTTTACGTAGTGGTGAAATTAAACTGTTACTTAAAGATAGTTCAGTACAGTACATTTTGCAATGTCCTAGTTAAGTAATATAAATACAGATATATTTTAGTTTTCTTTTAAAACAATGATCTTGTTATTGTAACAACACATCAATAGACAGTTTCACAATGCATGTGCTTGCATAAAAAGACATTACAAGTTCAGTATACTTCAAAGCTTACCTAACTATTTCAGATGATTAAGGCAATACAAGTGTTAAGAATTCATCTTCTGGAATTAGAGAAAGTGAATGAACTATGCAAAGACTTTTGCCAAAGGTATACTAACTGTTTAAAAGGAAAACTTCAGAGTGAAAATCTGTTACGAACAGAATCAGACTATGACCAGTCTATGTTTGATGAACCACCCAAGGAAGAAATGACACAACCAGTCCAGACGATAGTGTCGTCTGCTCCAGGGGGCGGAGTCATACTCCAGCAGCCATTTCAGTCAAACGTTACGGCAATGCCTTCTTTGGGACCTGGACAGATCATGTCTGGCGGCACCATTTACCAGATGGTTCAAACACCGCAAGGCTTGGTTGCCCAACCAGTGCAGGTACAGTAAAACAGACTGGAGTTAACACAATCTCTAAGAATAAAAATTATTAAGTCTCCTGAAACTCTTGTAAGATAAAACCTGAAGTGCAGTATGGTAGAAGTAATAGAATTTGATTTATAAACTGCTGTATTTCACAAATAAATTATTCTTTTGTTTTCATAAAAATGATTATCAATATACATATGCAAACTTGTAAACATGATTCAGTTGAAATTTGCAGTTATTTTATGTTTAAACAGGATATCTATTTCAGAGGATGTTAAGAATTTTATCTGATAGCAAAATCTTAAGTGTAGACGAAGGATTTATATTTTAGATTGATGAGTAAATTTTCTTCCTTGTTTCTTTACAAATATTGCCATGGTAGTACATTACTAAGCGGAACCACTTTGAAAGAAGTTTCCATGCAAATATCCTGTTTGAAAAGAAAGTGCAGATCTAAACATTGACTCAGATGGAAACATTTCAAGCATGGACAATTGTTATGTTTCCACTTCAGAAATGTGTAATGCAATACAAAAATGCATTCCCTGCAGCATTTGTTTATGGTTTAAGTACATTGTGTTAAGCTTTTGTGTTGACATCTGAGTATCTAAGTCTGTATCAGTGGAAATCAGATACATGTTTTGATTTAACTGCATACTTTTTAAAGCTCACCTGTACCACAGATATTTACCAATGTAAAGCAATTACTAGCATACCTGTAAGCCAATTATTCAAAGTCATTATTTTGTAAATCAAATTTAGCATTCAATTAATAAAATGAATCATATGGCATGCAGATAGCAGTGTAAACAAGGAGACAGGAATATCCATCCTGGCACCAGTGAATTGTTACCTTAAAAATATCTAGATTTTGTATCAGTGTTTAAATTGCCCAAAGTCAGGCAGGCTCAGGCTACAAGCCTGCCAGCCCTGACCTGCTTGTTTGTCTGAGCAGCAGTTTTTTTTTACAAGGTTCAGAGACATGAAGATATGGCATTTAAGGGATTTTGAATAAGAAAAATATACAGTGCTCTGAAATGTGGCTACTATTTTGAGTGATTTCTGAATCAGCAAGGCTTTTTGCTTCTAATATCTTAACAGTGGCATTCTGAAATGTTCCAGTACTGTATAATTATATATTTAACTGTAAGATCCATAGTAATTTATAAGACAAGAATGTGTTGTATCAAACCAGAACCTTGAGACAGGATGATGTGTATTTTGTTTTATAGAACTATATTTTCTCTAGTGTATGTTGATATAAGGAACACAAAATTTTAAGTAACCATTTGTATGGGGTAAAAAACTAATAAACTTCATATGAAGTGTGGTCTTTAGGGTATGGTACAAAAAAGACAAAATCAGGTGCACACTTTTTACTGTTTCAGATTCAGTCTTCCTCTATTGGTACTTCACTAATACATGGGAGTACACCATTGTCTCAGATAGGGGTTACAGCTCAGACCACAGTTGCCACGGCACCAACATCAACAGGTACTGGTTTTAATGATTCATGTAACTGTGGGCTGTAGAATTTATGATTAGTTTATGACATGTCTTGCTGCCTTGGCTTTTACCAAACATTAACAAATTTCGTTGAAAGATCTTATGCTGTCACTTTTGGAGGCTTATCTGTATAAGGCAGATATGTTGATTTGGTAAAAATGTAAATTGACACTCAAGCAAGTGAGAAAACATGCTGAAGTTTAACATGGCACTTCCAAAGTAAATCATTAAAGCATAAAGCATCAGTTAAAGAAACAGCATTAATTCTGTTGCCTCAATTCTTTGAAATTGATAGATGGTTTTGAAATTGTACTGTTGATTACTGATGTTTCAGCTATTAACACTTTAAGTAGTGTAAGCAGTGGATTCGACTCCGATGATGATGATTCTGGCAAGAAGAAGAACAAGCGGGGTGTTTTACCAAAGAATGCAACGCAGGTCATGAAATCATGGTTATTTCAACATATTGTGGTATGTTTTACTTTTATAGCAAGGTAGCGGTAATAGTTGATGTTTTAATTCAGGCTGTATCTAAACTGTGGTCAGTTGACGTGCAATATAATCTATCATGAGTCTGTGTTATAGAACTAACAGGTATTTACTTTCACTGGGATTACTCAGTTTTAACTGCTATTTTGCTTGTTGTATATGGTAAAGAGAAAACCTGAGTTATTTGCAACTAAATTATTGAGTTGGGCTGGAACATTCTTCTTATGCCAAGGTGTCCAACTATCCTAAAATTTTAACTGACACAGAAGTAAGAAATTTCACCTAAAGTAACATGGATATCTGTATGAGAAACAACAATAAAGTCAGAGGCTCCCAACTGATGGGAACCACTAACTTTGTCATTATCTCAGACTTTTATTCAGACTTTATGCAGAAAGGGAGATAATTTGTATTAAAATGGCTTGTCAAGATGAGGTCATTGTAGGGGCAGATACTAACATGAAAAATGTATTGATAAAGAGCAAAACAGACTTGAAAACAGCCATTTATACACCCAGAGGCTGAGTCAATGCTTTTTCTGGAAAATGTTAAAATTTAAAAATGCAGTCATAAACTTTTGATGTTCACCCTATCATGTGAAATTCTGATCGAACATTGAAATAAGTAATTACTTGTGATAATTTTTAGCATCCCTATCCAACGGAGGATGAAAAAAGACAGATAGCAGCCCAGACAAACTTAACTTTACTACAAGTTAACAACTGGTAACTACATGTAATTTACTGATTGTGGTCTATTTGCATATACAATTGTGCTTGTTTTAAAATTTGTGCTTGGCTAGTCTGGGTGAAGGAAAAATTAGCTTTGAGCCAGGAAAACAAGTAGTTCGACTAGTTTCTCAGTAAATTTTATTTTTAGTTGCGGCAGATTTTATGACTTATCTTTTGGACTGAAAGTGATAAAGACTTTGAAAGTTCAGGTTTTTCTTCTACTCATTTTAGATTTCAATTTGTATTGTTTTATAGATTTATCACATGCACCCATAGTCACTCATTGAGAAGTAGCGGGAATTACTGAAATCAATGCATTGATACAAAGCACATCTCGTCCATATACAATATAATTATATTGAAGTGATTGTTTCTGATTACCTGACTGGCCGATTACTCAATATAGTAAGAAGGACTGAGTACTCGAGGAACCAAATTAAATCCAATCATGTCGCACTTAGCCTCAAGTTAAATGCTGTAAATATTCTGCAGGTTTATTAATGCTCGAAGAAGGATTTTACAGCCAATGTTAGATGCGGGAAATCCTGAGCAAGCCAAAGCCAAGAAAGCCAAACCTCAGAGCAAGCCTCCACAGAGATTCTGGCCGTTTGCGGGCAACAATCAGCAAAACACAACCAGCGCTACGAGACTAACAACAGAGACTGTGACCACCTCACCTCCGTCCACCCCAAATTTATCTTCACTGTCTTCTATTAATCAAGCCATCGTTATACCTCCAGGGGCATGTGAGTTTTTCTTATATTTGTTCTTCTCTATTATTGGGCAGAGAGAGTGATGGGTTCGAATCCTGTCATTGACTGGACCTTTATGTGAGAAAGTGTCATATGCTGGATTAGAGTCTTAGTACTAGTCCTTCACAGGAATGATGGCTAGATGTATGCATCATTAAATACATAAAATACTGTTTAAACAGGCGTTAAACCTTGAGGGAAAAACTTACCTTCTGTTCATGTGAGGTTATGATTCTATCTTGAAGAGAAACTTTTAGAACTTACCTAAGTCTTAATATTTACAAAGGTATTTGGTAGTATTTAAGTTGTTCAAGTGTTTTTTTTTCCTTTCAGTTTTAACAACAGATGGGCAGATTGTGAGTCTACAGGGAGCCAATATGGCTGCCATGTTGAATCATGTGAAACAGACATCGCCATCACCGCCGCCGGAAGAAAACACAGTTAAACAAATTCTGCCAAGTGATACAAACAATAATAGTCATAATACAGACAGTGAGTCAAACAATGAAAATGAAGATTTAACGTGATATAAATGAATTCTGTGTTTGGGAAATAGTTACAAAAGTCATGGGGTTGCATGCCCTGTAACTTGATCTGAAATTCTTTTTTTGTTACTTAGGAAATTGCCATGGTTGAATACAGAATAGCAATACATGTAGTTAAGATGTGTATTATTTGAATGGAAAACTTTATGGTATATACTTTTCATAATCTTGATCAGTTGTTACATGCGATATAGGGAGTCTAAGGTTCAAACAAGTCTACTGTCATCACATCATGAAAAATTTTTCATTGAAAGAAATCAACAGAGAATCTACATATAAGTGTTTAGAAAATGGTAGCATTTGAGCTCGCCTGGTACTTTAAATAGTGAGCTATTTAATCACTTGTTGTCCTTCATCCATCTGTCCACCATCTCCTTCAAAGAAAATCTCCTGAAACCACTTGGCAAAGATGTTCCTTACATGAAGATCTGCCAAAGTTGTTCAAAGAATTCAGTTCCATGCAGAACTCTTGTTGCTTTTGCAACAAACAAGAATATTTTTGAAGATATTCTCTTAAAACCGATAGGCCCAGAACTTAGATATTTGGATAATAGAGATATCTAGTGGACCTCTTTCAAGATTACTTAAATTATGCACCAGGGTCAAAATTGGCCCTGCCCTGTGGGTCATGTTTTACGTAGGAATATATAGTAAAACTTAAAAAAAGTTTCTTGTCAGAAACTGTAAGGCCTAGAGCTGAGATAGTTAATATGAAGCATTACATGGTGGCCCATGATGAAGGACCGTGATCATGTCCTATAAGAAAATACATGTACTTCAAAAATCTTCTTGTGCAAAACCGTGAAGCCCAAAGCTTAGATAGGTGTTGTGTAGCATTGTCTAGGTGTCCTCTGTCAAGCTTGTTCAAATTCTGCCCTGGTGTCAAAATAAGTCATGCCTGACGGGGAAGGGGTCAAACTTTCTTGTTTTTGCCTTAAACCTACGTTTTAGTACAAGTCCACTAGTGAATTATGTGTTTTGAGAAAACATGCAAAATCCTATTTCCGGTATAAATTTATGAATACTGTTTGAGAATGTACAGAACTGAATATCTATCTAAAATCAGCATGCTTTGTTAATCGTTTAAGTAGTTCTCTAAACTTCACAAGAGATGTGAAAATGCTCCAGATATTTTACATAATGATTCAGACATACTACCTTATATGACCTTGATGCTTCTTTAAGATTGGGGGAGATAGCCAAGATGCTTGAGTGCTTTATTAACCTGTGGAGGTCTAGTGTTTGTCTATTTCTGAACAGATAAATTTACTGTTTACCAAGGGCTGAAGGTGTGTTTCTACAATGTAAATATATTTTATTGTTAATGAAATCCTGTACGTCTGCTTATACTGATGTGGGAAGCTGTCTTTATGTTTAAAATCTTGCATGTGCCTTATCAGTGTTCTCAATGACGTACCAGTTGTTCTAATCTTGTCTTTTTTTGTCCCAATTAAATTTGTCTTTTCATAAATTATATTTAAATTTGGTATGTCTACATGTGTGTGTCTGTCTTAGACTTGTACAATTCTGAATATATTTAAATCACATTACTACAACAATGTCACTGATAAGTTATTAGGATTAATTATTTTGATTCATTGTTGGAGGAGTTACTTGCCATTGCAAATGAACATCGATGCAGGTTAGATTAGATCTTGACTGTTCTAAATACAGTCTTCAGTATTAAACATGACATACTTGCATTCAAACTTAAGGAAATTATTGAAAACTGTTGTAACAGTATTGACAAAAGGAACATCTTGTTAGCTGACATCTTATTTTAAAATGGTCCTAAACTGTCGTCTCTTTTCACATTTGTTTTGTGTCTTGGACTGATAACACATGAATGAGAATTGCAAAACACAATCATCTTTGCAGGTCTGCATGAATTTCAATCATGGCTATTATTTGATTTAAACGAGTTTGAAATCAGTGAAAACTAAAGCACAAAAAGTTCATCTGAAATATCCAACTGCTTGTTTAACATGGTAAGATTACCTCCCCTTATACTTTAAAATCAATTGTTAATGATGTATAAATAGAGAGAAAAAGACCTCCTTTCACCTGTTTTACATAAATATGGCAGCCCTAGTTGTTGATGTATGTACATAGGTGGTCACTGTACTGTGTCATGTTGAAGATGTCTGTTGGTCTTTTACAGTTGTTTAACTTATATTGCATTCTCTGTCAAAGGGTGGTACACCATATACAGAGTAATGTCTCAACAAAGTAAGACAGATGGGGGTTAACTGTTTTTTAAGTGCAATTATAATGATGTTGTTTTTCATGTATAATCTGCAAAATGTATTCTTACAGATTTATGCATGTGATTTTGAAATGTTTGTTAGCTATCAATTCTTGTCTTTTTAAAACAAATTTATGAAATGTTTGTTAACTGTGAAATTTTCTAGCTTTAACTTAAATAACGCTAATACCTTTACTTACTTACAAAAGCACACATATATCCCTTCCATATCTTGCTATATCATTCATCAAATGTTTATATTAGTGTTGATGTTAATTCAAGAACTCTATTGAGTTACTGTTCAAATTTTGGTTAGTGTTATTAAATGACTTATGTTTTTAGCATAGCTTTCTGTAATTCGTTTTAACATTTTAAACTTTTACAATGCTGTTTTCTATTTATACAGATCCCAAACAGTAATAAATTATCAACTTTATATGCCTTTCAAAAAGGTGAGATCATGCAGAGCAAACAGTAATAAATTATCAACTTTATATGCCTTTCAAAAAGGTGAGATTATGCAGAGCAAACAGTAATGGTCTTGAAAGACTGATAGACAATCATAATGGATTTTAAATATTCAAGAAAAGTTAAAGTTATATATATGATATATTTCGTATTGACATTATATATATGTTTTTAATCTGACCCATGTAGCATGCTTTACATAATACAGTCAAACCTGTGTGAAACACCACCTCCAAATAAAGACCACCCTGCAAAAACAACCACAAGTGAGAAAACAATGCTCTATTCAGATATTGTGTAAACACAGTCATGTGAATAAAGTATACCTCTCAACAAAGACTGCTTAAGCTCTTTCTCTTGAATGTCTTTGTTCACTGGTTGACATTATTTGTTTCACCAAAGTATTTTGCAGAATTTGCAATAGATACAGATCTTAGAAAGTTTGTAGTCGCAAAAATGACCATGTGTTGAAAAACGCAAAATATTGTGTCTGCATAAGTTTCACAGTTTACAGTTGCTAGAGTGGCTGATTAATACAGAATCCTTGGTTTAGTTGGGTAATGAAGTCATGTCATAATTTATCTTGAAATGGGATTCAGTCCACATGAATTATGCAAAAGTTTTTTGGGAGGGGGGGGGGGAGAGTGGGGAGTGGAGAATGGTTTCTTGAAGCTATTGTGAGACTTAATCAGCAGATTACATCTAGTTGGAACCTTTCATTCATACTAACTTACATTTGTTTTCAAAAAGTTTAAGTGGTGGAATGTTAATAAGATGCAGTGAATATTCAGTCGAGTTAAAATGCTGTTGTTTTTTTCTTCAGAAGACAGGTTTTTCTGTCAATTATTTAAGGAATCAACCTCTCAAGTACAACACCTCTGTGGAACAAACACATGTCAGTGTTCCAAAGGGTGTTTGCCCTTTAGAGGATGTAATATACTGAAATGTGTTTGATGTAGTTTACTTGTATTTTGATGGCTGACTTTACCAAAGAACTGTTCAGCTGGTGCAGAAAATCAAATTTGAGAGTAGGGAGGGGTACTTCACAAGATTATGGAAAAAATAATTTTATTATGCATTGTACGTAAGATGAGATTAGCAAGGTTTAATTTCCTGACGATTTGCAATGGTGTATACACATGCTTTATTGCTATGAAAGAAGACATCTATAGGTCTGATTTAAACAAATCAGATAAACTTTGATAATATTTTTAGTCCTCAAGCAGTGAAAGATCGTTCGGAACTATAGGTTTTATCTGTTCTGTCCGTCAGTTAGTGTGAGCTTCTGAATAGGCGTGTATTGGTACCATATCCTTCATTCTGTCTTGGAACCAAACAAAAAGGGGTTCTAGTTGCATAGGACTAATGCTTAGGGTTAGTGTGCTGTTGGGTATCTTATGATGTGGAGCTTAGGGAGAGCATGAAGAGATTCCAAACTGTGCACTAGTCCTAAGCATTATACTTACTGGGCTGCAACTTCTACATGCATGTGGTGATTTTGAAATACCAGTAACATCATGCAATTGTTGCCCATACCTTGAGGGTTTTCATGAAACTTTAGTCGTATGTTAATCTCATCTCGTCATATACGGATGGGGGCGGTATTGCATGGCAATACCCAATCCACTTGTTTGTTGATTTATGTAAAAGAAGACATCATTGGATCTACTGACAAACAAACAAATCACAAGTACTTTTATAATATTTTTTGGTTATGTTCAGAAGTCTTTTATGTTATATAAAGATGTGCTATGCAGAAATGTGTTGGAGAGATAACTAATAATGTCACACAATATGTCATTAACTTACATTTTAAACAATAAAACATGAAAACTGACTTTCGTCCTGTATTTACTGATATCTTCTTTATGCTGTATAGTAGTACCAAACAACCCAGCCTTCACCACACACCTTCCTCAGCATCGGAGAAACATAAGCCATTGTATTCCAAGCTCAAAACTTCTTTGGGCAGGAAATGAATTGGTCCTAAAATAGCATTGGTATTTCTAACTAATTGTTTTCCAGTGTTAAATATGTTTTCAGGCTTGTTTGAATGTTGCTTTATCTTAGTCATTTTCCATTTAAGGTTATACAGAGATTTATTTTAGTAAATCAGGAAGTCAATGACATAATGCTTATCAGTGAAACATGCATGAAAATGCATACAGTCATGTTGGTTGACCATGACCGATACCAAGGAAAATACTAAAAAAGAAGAAAAGTGATTTGCCCTTGTTGCCCTCGTGGTGATTGTCATATGTGTCATAATCATGGAAAAGTTGAGTAATAAAGTACGTGTACTGATAAATTAATTGTTAAAATAGAATTACATATATAAAAAATATATGTTAAAAATTGTACTAGTTTTAAAGGTTTCAATGAAGAGATTGATATTCCTCTTGTTAGCTTGACTTTTCTATGAAAAGGGGAGCTATCCTACTCGCCCCGGCGTCTGCGTGAGCGTCACACCAATGTTCAATTTCGTGTACCGCCCCAAATATTTTCAAAGTCCATTGAGATATTGCTTTGAAACTTTGCACACTTGTTCACCATCATGACCCCAACCTGTACACAGGAGGAGGTAACTCTATCAAGCATTTTGACAGAATTATGCCCCTTTTTCAACTTAGAATTTATGTTAAAGTTTGCGTACCACCTCAAATATTTTCAAAGTGCATTGACATATGGCCTTGAAACTTTGCATACTTGTTCACCATCATGTCCCCAATCTCTACACAATAGGAGGTAACTATGTCAAGCATTGTGACAGAATTATGCCCCTTTTTCAACTTAGAATTTATGTTAAAGTTTGCATACCACCTCAAATATTTTCAAAGTGCATTGACATATGGCCTTGAAACTTTGCATACTTGTTCACCATCATGTCCCCAACCTGTACACAGGAGGAGGTAACTCTATCAAGCATTTTGACAGAATTATGCCCCTTTTTCAACTTAGAATTTATGTTAAAGTTTGCGTACCACCTCAAATATTTTCAAAGTGCATTGACATATGGCCTTGAAACTTTGCATACTTGTTCACCATCATGTCCCCAATCTCTACACAATAGGAGGTAACTCTATCAAGCATTGTGACAATATTATGCCCCTTTTTCAACTTAGAATTTATGTTAAAGTTTGCATACCACCTCAAATATTTTCAAAGTGCTTGACATATGGCCTTGAAACTTTGCATACTTGTTCACCATCATGTCCCCAATCTCTACACAGGAGGTAACTCTATCAAGCATTTTGACAGAATTATGCCCCTTTTTCAACTTAGAATTTATGTTAAAGTTTGCGTACCACCTCAAATATTTTCAAAGTCCATTGACATATGGCCTTGAAACTTTGCATACTTGTTCACCATCATGTCCCCAATCTCTACACAAGAGGAGGTAACTCTATCAAGCATTTTGACAGAATTATGCCCCTTTTTCAACTTAGAATTTGTTAAAGTTTGCGTACCACCTCAAACATTTTCAAGTGCATTGACATATAGCTTTGAAACTTTGCATACTTGACTATCATGTCCCCAATCTCTACACAATAGGAGTTAACTCTATCAAGCATTGTGACATAATTATGCCCCCTTTTGGACTTAGAATTTATGTTTAAGTTGGCGTGCCACCCCAAATATTTTCAAAGTCCATTGAGAAATTGCTTTGAAACTTTGCACCCGTGTTCACAATCCTGTCTGTAAGCAAGAGAAGATAACTCTGTGAAAATGTTTTTTGATTTGTACTTAGAAATTCCTAGTTAAAGTAGTTAAAGTCTTGTGTGCCCTTAACTGTCAAAGTTTTGTTTTATTGGCCAGCACTAAAAAAGTTGAGCGCGCTGTCCTACTGACAGCTCTTGTGTTTTAATTACTTGTTCTGAAAATGCCTGTCAATTCATGTATATGCGAACAACAGACTCTGAATGGATACTTAATGGCTCGACTCAGAAAGTCTCAATAAATATGCATTTTGGACAGTTAGAGTGCATTCGTAGTACAAGAGTAGTCTCAGTAACAACACACACTTTGGCATAACCATCACTTGTATGAATCAATGGAATGAGAAATTTTACTTGTAACCATTTGTAAGTCTTATGACTGAGTATGACTTATACAGGAAAGTGTTCGTATACAGACTCCTCTGCTAAAGTTATGGTATTAAGATTATGCACTTGACCTTTTTATTGTTTTAATATAAAAAGACAAATAAAACTCCACAACTGGTTCAAAGTCAGCATTATATTTAAAACAGGTCAATTTTAACTTTCGGGATACCACTAGTCATGACTAATTTATGAGTCCTAACTGATCAAAAATAATTTAATATATTTCAAGATGCTGGTCTTTATGCTAGTTTTAATAGGGATAGGATTGTCACCCAACCAGACTAAGGTTTATGCTTTGGATCTTGGTAAGTCTCCACTAAATCTTACTTATCTACAGGTTTAAAAACTTCAGAACTATTCTAAGGCAAAGCGATTTTAGTTTAAATAGCTGTGTACAAAATTCTAAATGTGTTCCTTTTGTTCTTTTTATTTAAAAGATGAGTAAAAAAAACAGGTTAGAAGAGAGTCATTTCTGACTGAGACTCCTCCATGTACACATTTACCCCATGATGCTGGGCACCAAATTGATACCCAAGAAGTCACCAGCATGTAAGCAATTGAATCTTGTCAGACTGGACAATGCTGGGATTCAAACCTGCAAGTGGATTCCTAGCATAACAGACCAATAGAGATAAAGGTGTATTTTTACTAAAACAATAAACAAAAGGAGACAAATACTGTATACTTAAAATCTGTTTCTGGTAAGTAGTACATCGCAAGAATTTTTATTAGCTCACCTAACCATGAAGTGGTCATTTTGAGCTTTTAGGATCATTGAATGTCCGTCCTCTGTCCGTCTGTCCACAATATGTTCATTTACACTCTAGCATCTACATTTTTAAACAATCATAATGAAACTTGAACACAATGTTTATGGCCACAAAACCTTGAATGAGTTTGATTATGGACTTGATCAGATCAGTACTTCCTGGCCTCTGATTTACCAAAAAAATCAATATTTAACTATGTTTACACTCGAGGGCCTTCATTTCTTCACAAATCATAATATTTACAGAAAATGTGTATGACTGTTAGATCTCAGATGAGTTTAATTATGGGCTTGATCGGACTAGTTCTTCCAGAGTTATGGCCCCTAATTTAACAAAAATTGCAATAGTTAACTATGTTTACACTCTAGCACCTTCATTTCTTCACTAATCCCAATCAGTATCCCATTGACCCTGCCTGGGAGTCATTTGCTATACGAAAAACTTTAAAAATATACTTCTCCAAAATCACATGGCTAAGAGCTTTTTAGCTTAGATGTTTAGTATGTAGCATCGTCCAGCGGACCTCTGCAAAGTGTGTCCAAATTGACCACAGCCGCTGGTAGGGGGGTTCCTTTGTTTGTATAATAGAGTTTTAGGGGAAACCAATGACTTCTTTAGCAACCAGTGACTTCATTTGCAACCAGTGACTACCCCAGCAACCAGTTACTTCCTTAGCAACCAGTGACTCACTATAGCAAAAAGTGACATTCTTAGCAATAATTTAGTTTCCAAGAAACCAAGGAATTCCCCTAGCAACCAGTTACCTCCTTAGCAACAAGTGACTTACCTAGCAACCAGTGACTTCCATTAGCAACAAGTTACTTCTGTAGCATCCATTAACTTCCTTTGCAACAATTTAGTCCAATAGCAACCACTGACTTCCCCTAGCAACAAGTGACTTCCTTAGCAACCTTTAGCATCAACTTGTCACCAGTGACTTCCTTAGCAACCATTGACAACCTTAGCAACTAGCAACAGTTGTGTTTTCCATACTGACCAGTGATTCCCTTAGCAGCCAGTGGCTTTCCATAGCAACCAGGGAATTCCACATGCACTGGTACTCAAGTGAGCAATATGTGGCTATCATCGCCCTCTTGTTATCAGAAACTGTTTCAAAGACTTCCAGGTTATGCCATCAGTAGCAGACTGGACATCAGCCCAAGACATATGCCTACTTTCCCAGGATATTCTAATGCCTGAGTTTGGAAACAATTTACTCAAGATGGAAATATTTGATAGATTAAATTCGGAAGAACTTTGGTGGATGAATGCAAAAAATGTTGTAATTGGCTATGGAGGTAAGTGGGTCTGTTTTAGCTTTACAATTTTTGACCAATGATCAAGTCATGAATTTAGTGTGCTTGTTACAAGTGATTTTGCCTTACCAACCAGTGCTGATTGTGATAAGCCTTATCTATATGTCTGATCATGATCTGCACTACAAGTAATGGTTCTGTCAAAACTGAAATAAGGACTGGCAAATTTGAAATTTATGGTGGTCACAGTTCAAAGTGTCTCACTTCATACATGTATGAATAAGCAGAATTGTGTTCCTACTAGTTAAAGTTCCTGTAGTTTTTCTACATCAGGAGATCTCGACAGAGCTGTTGTCACAAATGTTCTTGGTTAATTAGGGAGATATCTAAAATCTGCAGACTTTGTAGCAGGGTGCAGCACCCGGCCCTTATTTCATTGACATTGACATATGGCTTTGAAACTTTGCACACTTGTTCACCATCATGCCCCCAACCTGTACACAGGAGGAGGTAACTCTATCAAGCATTTTGACAAAATTATGCCCCTTTTTCTACTTAGAGTTTACGTTAAAGTTTGCGTACCACCTCAAATATTTTCAAAGTCCATTGACATCTGGCTTTGAAACTTTGCACACTTGTTCACCATCATGCCCCCAACCTGTACACAGGAGGATATAACTCTATCAAGCATTTTGACAAAATTATGCCCCTTTTTCTACTTAGAGTTTACGTTAAAGTTTTGCGTACCACCTCAAATATTTTCAAAGTCCATTGACATCTGGCTTTGAAACTTCGCACCCTTGTTCACCATCATGCCCCCAACCTGTACACAGGAGGAGGTCACTGTATCAAGCATTTTGACAGAATTATGCCCCTTTTTCGACTTAGAATTTACGTTAAAGTTTGCGTACCACCTCAAATATTTTCCAATTCAATTGTCATCTGGCTTTGAAACTTAGATATTTGGCATGTAGCATTGTCTAGTGGAACTCTACCAAGATTGTTCAAATTATGATCCCCAGGTCAAAATTGACCCCGTGGGAGTGGGCACTTAGTTTTTGCATAAGCATATATAGGAAAAACTTAAAAATATCTTCTCTGAAACCACAAGGCCTAGAGCTAAGATATTTGGCATGTAGCATTGTCTAGTGGACCTCTACCAAGATTGTTCAAATTATGAGCCCTGGATCAAAATTGACTCTGCAGGGGGGTCACTTAGTTTTACATAGGCTTATATTGGGAAAACTTTAAAAATCTTCTTCTCTGAAACCGCAAGGCCTAGAGCTTAGATATTTGGCAGGTAGCATTGGCTAGTGGATCTCTACCAAGATTGTTCAAATTATGACCCTCGGATCAAAATTGACCCCGCACGGGGGGTCACTTAGTTTTACATAGGCTTATATTGGGAAAACTTTAAAAATCTTTTTCTCTGAAACCACAAGGCCTAGAACTTAGATATTTGGCATGTAGCATTGCCTAGTGACCTCTTCAAAGTTTGTTCAAATTATGCCCCTGGGGTCAAAATTTACCTTGCCCGGGGGATTTTGTGTCACAAAGGCTTATATAGGAAAACTTATTTGGTATATAACATTATCTAGTGATCTTCCACCAGGCAAGTGGACTTGTACCAAGGTGAGCGATATAGGGCCATCTTGGCCCCCTTGTTTTAAGACCCTGCAGATGCCATCTTAATGGCCTTTACTTTATTACTTATCTAATTGGCTTTTGGATAAAATAATCATGGCGGCTGCTTTATGAAGATTACTTATACAACTTAAGCTGTATTAAATACTATACATGTATATAGTAATTACACACATGGTCCTCAATTTTCACAGGTTAATTGATAATGATCAGTAGTTGAGACATGGATTATTTTGCCAGTAGGTTCCAGTTCAATCTTTTAGCTATGTACACAAGTTTTATAGTAACAGTACTACTTACCAGAAGATTTGTGTATGTTTTTATTTGTTCCTTGCAGATGCACTGTCAGTCAGCCTGAAGTTTGCATATCAGCCTGCAGATTTCAGACTAACATCCTACCTCTGTTACGATGGTAAGTGAAACAATCATATTATACTGTGGTATTGTGTCAATATGAGAAATGCAGTTGTAATAATCTTGCAAAATCAGTTCTTTAGATGAAGATCAATCAGCAGCAAAAAGTAGATGCAGTGACTGCATACATTTTGCGATGCATGAACACTGCAGATAAAAGTTTGCTTTAATTCAATTAAATCATAGTTTATTGTGTACATATGCACACAAACACATACACAGGCACAACATGATCATTCTTCAAATGTCCACACACATGCCCACTCAGTCTGTGAAAAATCTTGGTTTGTTTTAGAAAAGACCATTAGATTCTGGTTTAATTGATTCCAACAAAACAATTAATAGCCTTTATTTGCCTTTTTAATAGAAATGTCATTGTTTTCAGAAATATCTGGTGAATCCAAAAGAAATGTAAGCTGTCAACCACTGACTTGGGAGGAAGCAGAAAATGTATGCCAGAGTGCTGCAACATCTGAACTATTGCATGTATGCACACCAGATAAACTGAAGAGTACTGTTTACTTGTTCCAAAAGGACGTCCCTTTCTGGGTCGATAAGATGTCAGAACTTAAGCTTCCTTCTATGAGTAAATATTATTTTTATCATCAGTTTCAGCAAATTCATGGCTTGAAAAGATGAAACATCACAAGGAAATCATCCATGTGTATCACATGTATTGTTTCATTTTCAGCCTGTTAACCTGAGAGCATACTTTATAAATTTCATTTGTTGAGATTGATTAAACATACAAATGGATTGAGTTTCACTATTTCAATTTTAGCTACATTTAGTGCTTGAATACATGAATAACTTCAATGAATATGGAAAGCACCACAAAAAACCTGGTCCATGTTAAATTACACTACAAAGTCATGCCGAGTCATTGTACATTTGTATTTTCAAAAATGACTTGCACTACCATTTAGAACAGATATTTTCTGAAAATTTTGAGATTGTTATCTTAAAGATGACACTGAAATAATGACAAAACAAACATGACAGCATAATTTTTGGTGTTATAGTTATATTTATTTATTAAACGTCACAGATTCATTTGGGTCAAAAAAAGAAGTATTTTTGTATTATTTGCAAAAAACCATACATGTGTAAATGTCAAAACAATTTGCAGCGAGCATTGCTTTCTAAGGTAATATAAGACCTTTAAAGAAACTCGCCATCACATTACAAAAATTAAGAAACTTTGGTTTCCATGGCAATATATATCGATATAATACTTAAACAATTATTCGCCAGTTTCACAAGTTTAAAAGAAACTGTTGTTAGAAAACAGTTCTTGTCAAAACAAGACCATGAAAATTATTATGATTTTCCATGCATTTCAAAAACAGAGAACTCAAAATCTTGATAATGTCCAAGACTGATTTTCTCAGGACCCTACTCGTATATTATTTTGCTTCCCTGTTTAAGTTTGCAAACTTCAGAGCACAGGACATCAAGGTAGACTGATGAGACATTTCAATAAAACTGTTTCACTTTCACTGTACAAAATGTAATCTTCAGGATACTAGTAGATGAAATATTCAAATAGATTCTGTTTCTATTTCAGTTTCAGCTGCTTTACTTATGAGTGAAGAGTGCTGGGGAGTGATGAAGAAATTAAATGGTCAACTTGCATACAAGAAAGATAATTGCTCAAATAGACATAAATTTATTTGTGTTTCCAATACATGTATGTCCTATTTAAGCTTAATACTTCCTTTAGTAAACTGGTAGAAATCAGTCATATTTTTAAACTCTTTAAAAAGAGAGATATCAGTACTATAAGGTGTTAATTGAATCAGCGGTTGAGATAATATTAGATACATGTATATCTCTTTTACAAAGTCAAGGTGTGTCTGAATGTTGGGCTGCAGCCTATACACTTCAGGATCAGACAGTGTTTGATCCCTAAAAATGCTATGTAGTAGTAGTGTCTGTAGGCAAGACACAATAATTCAACACTACTTTCTCTCACTTTGGGGTTGATTCCATCTGAAGAGCATTACTATAAGTTGTAAGAACTTCTTTTGCAATCTAAGAATAAATAAATTAGTATACAAAGAGAAAAGCCTAAAACATTTGTGGCTTATGAGAAGCTATTTTACTGTCCAGGAATGTAACAAGGGATGAGACATTGTTTGACTCCAAAGATTGCTAAAACAGTAATTGATAATGTAAGTTGTATAAAAGAAAACTGACCTTTGACCCACTCAGTAAGACCAATCATCCTATGATGTTTAAAGACTGTGGGTGACATAGATCTCAAGATACTCAATAGAAATCATTTTCAAAGTTTGGGTTACTGTGACCTTGACCGTTGCCCCTATGATGCACAACACAAAAGGGATCATCTACAAGTTGCAGACATTCTTCTAAGCAAGTTTGATGGAAGTTGAATGAAAATTGTTATCTGTAGGGCATTATCAAGGAAAACCTAACTGAAGTTGCGTTAACCTTAGACCCACTGACCACAGCAAGTTTGATGAAAGTTTAATAAAATTGTGACCTGTAGTGTTATCAAAAATGCTAAGGGATGTCACTGTGCCCTTGACCTTTGACCCACTGATCCCAAAAACAATAGAGATGATCTACAGGTTGCAGACAATCCTATTAGCAAGTTTCATTAAAGTTATACGGAAATTGTTATCAAAGAAATGATAACAGATAGATTAGCAGATGATGGACAGACCAACAAGGCATAAGCACTGCTCGACTTTGTCCAGTACAGCTATAAACTGTTTTCTTAGATACAAGGCAGTACAAAGTGCAATTTAATAAAACATTCAGTTTGACAGGATATAGAAGTCCTTATATAGAATAGAAAGACATCACGCATTGGATAATTATGTGTTTTTGTATATAATCCTAGCTGACGAGCAGTTTGCCCCCACAGTCACTAGAATGTCTAGACCTCGGATTAAACCTACCTGGAACAACACTAGAACAACAACTGGTATTTAAGATCATCTCCTTTGTTTCCTTAACATCATTGAAAATTTTACAAAACTAAAATTCGGGGTATATTGAAACAAACTTTATACACAATATATTTTTGTTTGTCTATTTCTGTGAGTTTACAACATGGTCCAAGGGCTACTCAAAAATGATTCTGAAATGCTTGGCAGCTGTGTTCCAGGAATAACAAAAATTAATATTAAATGACAGATTTCCTTGAGAGGAAGTTTAGAATTGTACTCGAACGTATAAGAAACTTTCTACATGTATTGCAAGTACCAACAACATGTCAAGCATCACAATGAAAATATGACATAATAACTTTTAAATAAGTATTAACAACAATGAATTCTTCATCTCCCTGAATTGTTTAAATTTTAGAATATCCAGGAATCGGTAAAGCAACGGGAAGCTATTTTGCTATTATACTAGTTGGAGTTATAGTGATTCTAAGTGCACTTGGAGTGGGTTATTACCTCAGAAGCAGGTGGTGGAAACAGAAAGACTTAACTGGTTATATTCGAAGGTAATTTTCTTCTTGATATGTCAAAAAGTCACCTGATCAAGTAAACTTGCTTACTATATTGTGCAATGACGTAGTTCATTTTCACCCAACTTTGTCAGAAGATACTAACATATAAATATCTACCCGTAGCTGAAAATGAAAGGATTATTAATTCATTTGGAAGAAAAAACAGTTTAAACTTTGTTCAGCAGGCTGTCAAAGGTTACAACGAAATCAAGCTTTTGCTTCATACAGGTGTAGCAGTTTGGGATGTAACAAGAGTGGCAGTTGCTGTGCCTGGCAAGTGGCTTCTTGAACCTACACCTTACTAAATTTCTATAATAGACTTGTTTATTTGTATCTTTAGTTGTTTTAAGGGGCTGTTCCCTGAAAAGTTTTTGACTAAAAACTAACACTGTAGATTATGATCAGACTGAATAGATATGGTTAATCATAAGCAAGGATCATTAGCAGGGTAAAAGTCAATCCACATATCAATCCAAAACACATGCAGTCATATGACTTATCAGTGGTTTTTTCTTACACTTGCAGTGTATCAATCCGACGCTTACCGGACAGGACGTCTAGTTTTCAATTGCAACCACGCAAGGAGCCAAGTTTGGAGTTTATGTTATGGGAAAGAGAACACCAGATGGACAGTTAAAGCTATAGGTGTTAATCTGTTTTACATCCATTCATAATGAATACATTGCATGCTCAAGAAATATTCCAGCTCACATGCAGCTGTGCAACTTGCTGTAAATGAAACAGTCTAGATAATTAAAGTTGAGCCTGTGTAAAGCACTGCTTCAATGTACTTTCCTTTGATGAACAGTCATATTTCATCCAAGTCATTTTTATTATAAATATACCTGTATTAAGACATCTACTCAAGGGGGTTCTTAAGAGGGGCACTTAGGATAGTGCGGTGGTGGAGTGGTTAACGCTCTAGACCACCAATCTGGAGGTCCCAAGTTCAAATTCCGGCCGGGGCACTGGAAATTCCTTAATTCCAGTAACAGTTTTCAGTGTTTTCCACACATCTAGAGATGTACTGGTTAGAAACCCAGAGGTAGTCTTGCGTGTACTGGTGCTATAGACCAGGCATACATGTAAAAGAACCAAGGGGTCTATTCCTAAAAGAGCTAGGGTCTGGTACCCGGATTCCTTTGTATCTTCATGTCTCTCTTCAACCTGTGCCTGTCAGGAGTTCGCAAGTTCACCCAGTGAGAAGTCCAAGGGTCGGCCGGGACTTATAAACAATCAAAGAAAAAATAATGGGGCACTTGTGTGTATAGCTATGCAAATGCCTTGTGCTGCTTCCATTGTACTGCATTGCAGGATTCCAGACGGTTCCTAAACAGTTTCATTCAAAATGACTAACAGCAAATTGCGTGCCTCAAACCATTTAACACATGAATTCATGTGCAGCTATTAAATGTTTAACATTTTAGTAAATAGTATTCCATATCTTTGACAGTACATGTTTTCCTCAGTCCATTACCACAGAACAAAATAATGTAGGAAACAGAAATGTTTTATTTGCAATTTATTATATTGTAAGAAAGTTCATAAAAAATTGTTTTCTAACAAACATGTAGTTAACATGTGTCTAATCATAACAATATTGATGTCATGCATGTCAGCAATAACATATTTCCAAACTTTGAACAGAATAATTGCAGGAGTTTGCTTGTGAATTTCCAATATCATAGTTACACAGGAATCACTTTACAACAGAAAATATTCTTGGCTTTGCTGTGATGTCATGCTAGCTGGTAAACCTATCAAATTACTCCGGTACTGTGCATACCTCATTTGGGAACAGATGTAGTTCAAGATCATGGTAGCCTCAAATGCAAGTCTGAATTAAATTTAAACAGAATGTGGTGTTTTTACGGAATCAAATTGTAAAAAATTATTTTCTCTTTGGAACTGCCAAAAGTTAGTCCAAAATATAAATTCAATGCTTTTATGGTAATCATATTCCTATAGTTTTCATCTGGGATTTGCTCATTTTGTACTTCTCTAAAGTAAAGATACATAGAGATCAACAATGAAAGCTGAGAAATTATTTTTTATGAAAATATTAGTTTTCATCAATCCTGGATGTTGTGAAGCATAGAATAGGTGCATTTCTAGGTGCACATCTATAGCAATTTTTAATAAGCAGGTTAAGTTTCAACCGCTGTTTGTAAACGTTTTCATACACAGGAAAACAAAGCTAAATTCTTTTGAAACAATTAAATATACATAAATATTACATCTGCACATTTCCATAAAAATTCCAATATATATATATAAATATGAAAATAAACAATAATATCACAGATGACAGTTTGTTGAACAAGCACACAAAATAAACACTATACACATTTTACAAATAATTCATGTATTCCCAAATGCATTTATAATCCAATTATTCAAAACATATCACTCTAATTCATCATCATAGTTTAAATTCTGTTACACAGTTTTAGCCAAGGGTTTTTGCCCTTGCCCTATAGAAGGGGAGATAATGATGTATGCCCTTATAACCACTGTAATCAAAGGCAGCTTGCATGTCAATGCAAAACATTTTTGGTCTATGCAGTTTGCTATTCAGTTGAACAATTGTTCTGAATCCCTGTTGCCAATATCTCGCACAATCCAAACTAAATAGTATGACATTTAACCAAGACGGGGGCTTTGGTAATTTTGTAAAACCATATTCATTTCTGAAAGTCACTTACATTCAAGTAATTGCCTGGAAAAAATAGCCTAATCAGATGGTATTATATTTGATTTGCATTACAACACTTGTACTATGCTGTATAGAACTGAACTTTTGGCTGGCCTCAGCACAATGCTTCATTTGTACTAATACTTTTTGTATACAACATACAATATACATAATTATAGTTTAGATTAAAAAGTAACACTGTTTTCTAAAACTTTGTATCCTAGCAAGTGTTTAAGACAGAAATGCCGCTAGTTGGCTTTTACTCTTTTTATTTCAAATGAAAAAAGATACTTATATCACAGAATAGATAGTGCTAATTTGTCAAATTTATGTGAAATAATTGTCAGATCACTGTTTTGGAGTATCTGGTGTGGGTGTTGTACTTGTAGTTGGGGCAGTTTTCGGGGCACGTGGATACATTGATATCACATCTTCACTGTCTTTATGGATCTCCTTGTGAGCTGCTAACAGGAATTTCCTCTGGTCACGTTTTACTGAAAATATACAAAGGAACTAAACTAATGCCGTAATTGACTTTAAGATATATGTACAGGGAAATTACAATTTATCAGATTGCAGAATTTCGGTCCTAGAAAAACAGCCACAATCATGACTGCTTTCATTTGGTTTCCCTTCAAATGTTCATCCTGATTTCCCATAAAAAGTAATCGAAGATGAAAAACTTGAAACTTTGGTTAAGCATGTTGTCTTGATGAGATGAACATTTGACCAAAGTTTTATGAAATTCCTGCAAGTGGTTTTGGAAATAATTATGGAGCAGACATGAAACCAACAGACTGACCAACCGACAAGCTGACTCCTATATAACCATCACACTTGGGTTGTAGGGGTATACATGTAATAATAAACCTGACCCAGCAGACAATTATGTAAAAAAAAAACAAAGGGAGATAACTTTACAGCTACAAACCTTTTTCTCGTACTGTTTTCTTCTTCACTTCAGGTATAAGGAAGCAATGAACAAGATCAGCAACAATTTCTTCTGATTCAAGCTGGGTACGCCTGAAAGATTAAAACAAACATTCAAATTATTTCAATATGAAACAAACTAATTCTCAGCCTGCTTATTTTGTTAAAATAGACATATCTATAAAGTTACTGTTATGCAAAATATGCATATTTTTTCAAAATTAATGTGTAATTAATTCTGCTTATATTCTGTGACTAGATTTTTTATTTGAAAAAGTAGCTTAGGTTAAGAGAAAAGAAAAACTGGCCACTTAAAACATGTGACATCCTAACACAGGGACCTTTTCTAAAAATGGATGAATGATAAAAAGTACAAGTGACTTCTTTATCCAGGTGACTTCTATACATGGCAAACAGAAAGCAAGATTATCTGTATGTCAACTTACTTCTCTTCCATATCATAAGCAACATCGTTAATCTTGGTTGCAAGTTCAGAGATCTCAAATCTAGCCTGTGCATCAGCAGTGTTGTCTATAGAATCAAGGCAAATAGACTCGAGGTAACTGTCAACAGTGTTCTGATGAACGTCAACAACCTGTAAAATATTGCATTAAAATTTCTGTATTAGACTTCTGTGGTAATGGTTTCCCGATGAGCATGGCTACCATAACTCAAGTCAGTTGACAGAACTTCACAAGTGACAAGAAAATTTGTTACCAAGAATTTATACTTTTACAAGTGTATCACTGTAGGTGTAACAGAAGATTTCAGTGATTTCAATTTTCATTCTCATTTTTTTCATGACACCATCAGCTACATTCATAATATGATTAGCAACATCTTAATAATTTTCTTGTATGTTTTTACTCTTTTGTATTTATAATGTAAATAAAACAGTGACTAAAAACTTTATCCAGTTTCTTTTGTTTGTAGATTACAATAAATAGTATAGGCCTTAGAGACAAGAATATTGAAGTAGGCCTTTCCTCACTACCAGAACAGTTCACGTAAACTTTAAAAGATGCAATGTAAAACAACTGCCCCTATTAATACATTTGTACAATCACAAGTATAAGCTTGGTAACTTTGGGAGACTATTTTCCAGCAATTGCCCCCCAAAGCCTATTGTTGTCAACACATTTATCTTTGAGACAGCAAAACAGTTAATCTAGAGTTGTATTATTACCTGTTTAAATATTTCATCTTCCTCTCTGCGTCTTCTCTCCTCCACTTGTCTTCGTCCACTTTCCTCAGCTTCCCTGATTCTTCTCTGTCTCTCTGCCAGCATAGAGAAAGCATGGATTCTGCGCTCCTCTTGTAGTCTGATAAGCTCCTTGCTGAGGAAGTCAAACATGTCACCAAGACTCTGGCCCTCAACATTGGCCAGTGCTTCATCCACAAGTGATTCCTGAAAAACAAAGGTCATTATAGCTTGCCTTACGGTAAGTAAGTACTGGATACTCTTTAAGTTCCCAACTGCATAAAAAAATTACTGTTCATTGACACAACTTTATCTTCTTTCTACAATGATTATAAATGTAGAAATGTTTGTTTTTATTAAAATACACTATAATTTTGCCAGATAATACCTGGTGTTCATGAAGCCTCCTCTGTCTCTGTAATGCCAGCGTTGCCTGTTTCTCCTGTTTCTTGAACGTCTGTTCAGCATCTTGCAGGGCGTGTGTGCTGCGCAACTCTCTTATCAACTCCATGCGCTTCTCTTTTCCTTCATACATCTGATAGGTAAGAAATGCATTTAAAAACAACCCTTGTTTAATGTTAAACAAATGTATAACTTAGTTGCTGTATGCTTATTGTGTCACTGTGGTTATTGTACCTAACTTAAATGAATGTAAAAACTACTGTTCAATGGATAGTATAAGAATATATACTATGACAAAATTGATTGTACATGTATGTGTTTGAAATGTGTCAAATTTTGTCATTGACTAACAGCCCTAGTTTGACATATGTCATCCATTATGTTTAATTATCTCTCTTTATGTCACTGAGAACTGAAAATTAAAATAATTATGTGATTCATATTCATTATGATTTAAAAATTAAAAAATGTTTTTTAAGATTCTCTTACCATATTCTGAATAGCACGTCCCCGGATAACTTGTTGTAAGAAGATCACGCCCAGTTCTCTGTCTTCCTCTTCCTCGGACGGGACTTCCACCGCCGGTGTTGGTGGTCTTGGTATTGGTTTCTCGATCTTCTGGAGGAATCTCAGTGGTTTCGGTTCCTCTTGGCCCTTCAGCTTCTCTTCCTTGATAGTCTGAAAACAAGAAAGCAGTTGGATGGGATTCCATTCTTCATCAAGTTTTGAATAATTTCACATGCAATGCACTTACTATGTAACCTGCTACAGTTGTGTTGACAAGATAATAACAAGTTATTTTTCAAGCCTGCTATTTGCAATAATGGAAGCTTTGACATTCAGCAACAAGATAAGTTCAACTAAAACCTTCCTGATAATACTTCAGGTACCAACTTGCATGCCAGTGGAATTGCATCGATTAAATATCAAAAGAGAGATAAAATTGTTATGATTCAATTGACCATTTTCTTGGACCTAGCATCCCAAAGGCATGTGTAAAGGTTAAATCTTATTCCTTCTTTCAAGACAGAAATCTGATTGAGGTAGTAAGAAGTACAATAAACAATCTCCAAAACCCTGAAACACTGAAATATGGATAGCTACAACATTTTAGTAAAACAATAAAATTCTAAAATTCTAAATCTTTCAGAACTGTTATAATAAACCATTACATCAATGAGAAGTTGAAAGAAGGCAACCTAATAACCAAGACAAGATAGAATATGCTAAGTGACAGAAACATTTCGAAAATTTACACTTCATTTGGTCTGAATTTACACTAGCATTTTCAGTTTAAGTAAAAGATTTTTAAAACCAACTTGAGGTCCTGTACAATACATGTGTACCTTTATAAAAATATGATATAGCAGATAAAACAAAATAGAAGCAAAACACCAGCAAAATGTTATCCAATCTTTTACATCAGCTTTCCTTCATTAAGAAAACATCTACTTGCATAATTATGGAATGTCGAAAGTACCAGTAAATACATAGTCTGAATGTTTTACCTTCATTCTATATAACCTTTCTATTTCCTGTTTTGTAAAAACCAAATGTTTAACAAATAATTAAGAATCAGACTTTTACTTTCAAGAGTATAATCCCGTAATATTTAAAAAGTTACATTTTGGTTTATTCAAGCGGAGATATTCTCTGTGAATACAAAATCACTTTTATCTAAAGAGAGATCTGCACTTCATGAAAAGCATGATTTTGTCAAAAGGATGCAATTAATGAAAAAAACAACAATCTCCAGGAGAAAATATGATATGAAATGCATGTTATGTCTTTTTTTACATAATGCTGTTAATCTGAGATTTGAGATAAAAGAATCTTGTAAGGCCACAGTATTGTAACTGTAAGATGATCATCCAAATTTAAAATGGCTCGCAAGGGCTGTGGATCAAACATAACTTATCCGATAAAGTAAGATTGCCAGAAAATGAACTGTGTATATATTGATACGATTGAAACGAAACTGAATTAGAAATTTCATATTACTCAGACAAATCAGCCTGACATCTACTAGCATAATTTTAGGGTTGATATATTTTCTATATTTATTTTTAGCAATTATTTGACTGATATGCTATATCTTGTGGCAAGCTATATATACAAGAGCTGTCAGTAGGACAGCGTGCTCGACTTTTTTAGTGCTTGCCAATAAAACAAAACTTTGACAGTTAAGGGCACACAAGACTTTAACTAGGAATTTCTAAGTACAAATTAAGAAATTTTTTCACAGAGTTATCTTCTTTTGCTTACAGATAGGTCTTACGATGGTAAATAAGTACTCCAACTTTCAAAGTAATATCTCAAATGGTTAGTTAACAAGTGGACAAGAATGAAAATTTTAACTGAGTTTCTAAGTCAAAAAGGGCCATAATTCAAATAAAATCCTTGACAGAATTACCTTCTCCTGCCCATGTTTGGGAATCATGATGGTAAACAAGTATTCCAACTTTCAAATTAATATCTCAAACAGTTTAGTCAAAAAGTGGACTGGTACGAAAAACTTAACCAAGATTCTAAGTCAATAAAGGGCCTTAATTTTTAAAACAAATCCCTGACAGAGTTACCTTCTCTTGCCTACAGATGGGGGTAATGATGTGAACAGCATTCAAAGTTTCAAAGCAATATGTCAAAGGGTTAAGTCTGTAAGTGGATTTTACTCATATTCAATGTATTTTCTAAGTAAAAAAGGGGCATAATTCTGTCAGAAACCTTTGACAAAGTTATGTCCTCTTGTCTGTTGATGAGGTCATGATGGTAAACAAGTATGGTTGTTTCAAAGCAATACCTCCAATGGTTTTGAAATAAAGTGAGGTGGTACGAAAAACTTAACCAAGCTCAATACACTTTCTAAGTAAAAGGGCCATAATTCTGTCAAAAACCTTGACAGAGTTATGTACTCTTGTCTGTAGATGGAGGTTATGATGGTAAACAGTATGGTAAGTTTCAAAGCCAACCTCTAATACTTTTGAAAAAAGTGGGGTGGTACGAAAACTTAACCGAGGTGGACGCCAACGCCGACGCCGACGCAGACGCCACGCCACGCCAGGCAGGGAGCCCCCTTAAGGCAAAAATGTGTTCAATGCCATTTAGACCGAAAGATTAATATTTATAACACAGTAGGTAGCGAAATTGATTTATTGTATTACTAATCTGTGCCTCATGTGTTTAAGACTTGTCAACTTCAGTGATAAATAATTTTATCTATATAATGTTTTAGGCATCTACAATTATTTCATCTTATTTCTTATTTTTGATATCTAATCTTTTGCAAAACAAAAGAAAAATGTTGTCAGTGCAAATAGAGTGACTTCCTTTCTGTCATGAATTGAAGTGCAATGTTCACATGTGTTACCTGATGCATATCCATCAATTCAACTTCCTGTCTGTATTTACGTTTCACGAAGCCAGATTTCGTTACTGTCTTTGGTCTAGGTGCCTTTATTCTTGGCTGAGTGACAAAATCTGGCAATGATGCCTCCAATTCCATCAGGCCCTGGTATGTATTCAAGTGGCGACTCTTTACGACAAACTGTTCTGAGCCACGATCAATAAAAATACCCACACGAGTAAGAGGTGCATATGACTGTGAACCATAGCTTGCGAAATCATTTATGACATCTCTCCGCTCAAGCTTTCCTTCAACTTTTCTTCTCTTTTCTGTGAGCTTTCTAATTGCTGGAATGCGAATGGAAGAAACTTACATTTGGATTTAATGTATACACGCAAGAACAGAGTTATAAGGAATAACAATCTAAGGCCTAAGTTCATGTACAATATTGAAGTCACCTCATTTCATATGACCTATACAACAGTTGATTTTTTGTTTTGCATGCACAGTTGCATATTTCATGTACAAAGTATAGCTTTTTGCAATTTATTTTCTTTTTTTAAAATTTGAGATGGCAACTGGAGAAAGAAAACTAAAGGTGTATATAAGTTTAATCCCTTTAAATTAGGTATTTAGTGTTGCTGTGTTCAGCATGACATTATCCAAGTAACAACAGTATCGCGTAAACAATGGCTGCCACTGTCATTGTGGACTTACGTTTACTTGCACAGCTTATCAGTAAAATAGCAAACTTCCGTCATTTTCTAAAACCAAACTTTCTTGCTATGATCGGCATTTCCCCCCGTCATCCCCCCTCCCCCTGCCCCCCCGCACCACCCCCCCCCCCCCCCCCCCCCCCCCCCCCCCCCCCCCCCCCCCCCCCCCTATGCCAGCGACTCCCCCCCCCCCCCCCCCTGAATCACTTTGCTTAAGACCGCTATAAACATGTGACGCCAATTCCCAAACACAACGCCGGAAAATCGTTTGTTTTTCATGATAATTCATCATTTTGATAAGTTTGAATTAAGAAATCTACTTTAAAATGCAAGCGGCATGCAAAAAAAATTTCCACACAAAAAAAACTTGGCATCAAGATGGAAAACCGTCACCTCGGGTAACTGTTTACGGAACCGGCAGAGCCTCGTTCCCGCCAAAACATTACCCCCCCCCCCCCCCGATCGAACCTCGTACTCATGACAGAAAATTAATCTCAAAGTTTCTATTAAACGGTAGTCAATGCCAAGAACAAGAAGTTCCTTGAACTCAATACATGTTTAAGGGACTATGTCTTTTTCTCTCTCTTCATAATACTTGAAAATCACAATAAAATTGTATGTAATCTTCTTACTTTTAATATGTTCATTTCTGATCTTCTTTATTTTAGACTCCTTCTCTCTCTGTTTCTTTGACCTAGATAAAAGAAAGTAATGAAATCAGGTTGTGCACAGTGTTTTGAGCAGCAGTTCTAGTCTCATTTCACTTTTCAGTGCTAAAATTGTTCTAACAATCAAGCAAATTAATCTCAAATGGTAAAAGTAATATGTGTGAATTGGTTCTTATATAGTGTATATACATTAAAACATTATGAATTGAAAGACCAGGAAACACAGCCAATAATCTCGACAAAATTCCTTGACAAACAGTTCCAATCTGCCTTACCACAGTTTATCTAGTCTTTTAATGTTGAGCTCTTGATGATTTTCTTCCCGCTGTTTCAGTAACTGTTTCAGGACCTCCAGTCTTGCTTCTTGCAACCTGTAAATATGAGTCGATTCATATATCATAATCAAAGTAACAGTTTGCACTGGCCATAGACTGATGGTTATCTAAATAAAACTTTTAAAAACCCATTGCAAATGCTGCATACACGTTTTTTTCATCTCAGTTATTTCTGCAATAATTTTTGAAAATACACAAGAGCTAGAAATGATATATACATGTACAAGTATGCCTCACTTAGCTTGACAAAGGTAAATTTAGAAAGTAGAACAGAGAAAAGTCAAAACTTGCCACACAAAACTAAGAAGCTACAAACACTATTTTCATAATATGAATTTGTTTCAACTTAGCACAAGCAGTATAAGTGTAATACAACATATACTTGGTACAAAGTATGCCTATTATGTCTGAAGATTTACCTGCTTAATGGACCAAAAAAGTGAAAAATATGCTGTACGAATATTTCAACAACTGCCAAAACGTATGTTCATCATGCCAAAGTAAGCATGGAAACAATTGTGCTAAACACACTTCAAATGACTTTCTTCTCATAAGACATACTTTTCTATCTCTTGTTCTCTAAGCGCCCATTCTTTCCTTTCCATTGCATCCATCATTTTCTTACGCTTCTCCAACTGTGAGGTGTCATTCAGTGGTGGTAATGTTGCCTCCCATGCACGTTTAGATCGTGCACGCTCAATCATTTCTACTTCAGCCAAACCTGCAGGCAATCCTCTACCTAGAAAAGTAAAAGAAATTCAAGTGTGAGCACACCAGGGAACTAAAATTTTATGAAACATGTAGTTTTATTGAAGTGTAGATTAATAAGATTTAAAATTTCCACACTTAAACCTAATTGAGAACAATACAATGTACAGTGAAATTTAACAATTTATGTACTACAGTGGAACTTCCGAAACCAACCCACCCGGGACCGCAGAAAAGTTCGGTTTTTGGAAGTTTCCGGTATTTGGAAGACTGGGGTGATTAAGACTGAAAGGGGAGCGATAACCAAGGTCCATCTTGGTCTGAAAAGTCCTTAGTTTTTAATGCAAGAGGTGATTGTGATTGTAAATTCAGAACACTTTTCTCAAATAAAGTTCAAATCGGGACGTGTTCGGGGAAAATAAGATACATTTGTACTTCAAGCAAACGATTTTTCAATCAGTATCATGTCAAATAAATTTCAAAATAAAACACACCCATTAAGAGTTGGTTTTGGAACCAGTTGAGACTCACTAATTTTTTGATCCTGTCCTTTAGCGACAAATCATTCTACGACGTATCGGAGTTGTATCGGGCATTTTTATTATCAAAATGATACAATTTAATAAAATGTCATAATTTTATTGATATTCTCGCCAAAATAAATTTATTCAATTTTCAATAACCTATTTCATAATTTGAAGTCGTGACAGTTTTTGATATGTTACTGAAACAAAACCATTGTTCGGTCTAATTTTATAAATAAATCATACTTTTAATAATAACTAAATTAGAATTAATTGGTGTTTGAAGATTTTTATGTAAACATCAAACATTAATCAGCTGATCCTTTCTTCATTCGCAATCTTATCTAATACTTACAGTCTTATGTTAATATTTAACCTTTGATTGACAGGTTGTGATTCTACGCGTGTCAAAATAACGATACCGCTAATTGGCTAAACAATGGCAATCACTTTGCCGGAGGCATTTTCATGATCCAAGTTTTTGTAGTGTCCGGTTTTGGGGAAAGACAATTTGTACTGAGAGAAGTTAAAATTGACGAAAATATCGTCCGACGCCGATTCGAATTTGGAAGTCCGGTATTGAGTCCTTTAAATACAGAAGAAGAAATTTCCGCTTTGAAAATCGTCCCCCGTTTTCGGAAGTTTCCGGTATTTGGAAGGTCCGGTTTTCGGAAGTTCCACTGTACTGTAGAAGATATTATTTCATTACCATACGAAAGTGTTGCCAGGGTCAGGAGTTCTGGGGCTGACCCAGGTCTAACAACATATTCAGGAGTATAGGGATCTGTCTGGGCTTCAGAATCTCTGTAGTCTGTCTGGACCTCTACAGTTCGAGTCAGTGGTGTTGGAGGTCTTTCCATAGCCATATCAGGCCCGGCCAGAGGGTCATGTCTTGTAGTTGCCAATAAAACCTCTGGAGGAACCTGTTGTAAGAAGGGAATGATGGGCCTTCTGAAAAACTTGTATCTATCTGAGCCTCGTACATGGGCTGAGGAATACTCTTTTGGTGGAACTTGTACACTTGGGTCATAATTGAACGTAGTGTATCTTACAACCTGTTCTCTGTGTTGTTCAGCATAACCACGCCACTGACGTGACATGAATTTCGGAACAGGATCAGTAACATCAAGACGCATTTGGAACCGCGGATGATGACGCAGTTCGCTGAACATGGTCTTGTAGACTGGCACCCGTTTCTGAAAAGCAAATGAGAAAATGTAAGTACCAGAATAATATAACCAACTTTTAATACAGTTGGTATACAGGGTAAATAATGGTGAATGAGAACAAAGCCTTCTGAACTGAAGCCACAACCTTCAGTAAAGCACTGTCTCAAAACATCATTGTCATTGCTTATTTTAAAACATCACTTACATAAAGAACATTTGAGTCACAATTATGTTGTACAACCCATACAGAATGACTTTTTAAAAAACACATTCCGTATTTCCTGTATTATTTTTAGCTTTCAACTCTATTTAAGCTTTTTACACATGTAAATTACCCAGACTATAACATATATTACAGTGTCATGTGTCAATCATAATTACTAAAAGTTATGATAATAAGAAGAAAACACTAACAACTCTGTCGGTGCTTGTGTGAGCTTTAAATGTAGCTCTGGCATGGTCCCGCTCACTTGCCAAAACATGAAGATTGTCTGAAAAATACAGAAGCTAACATAATTGGAAAAAGGTGTAAAAATACATAAAGAATGCAATGAGCATGATCAGTATTGTCATTTGATGTATTATAACCAGTTCCAACTCCGGTTTTAAGTGAGATGAAGAGTTAACCAGACCAGACTGGTGGGATTTCTGTAGTCCAGTGGTTTGCGTTGCTGACTTGAAACCACTGTTACCTCTTATTGATTGATAGTCAGGGCTCAGTCTTGAACACATGAGAGTTTCAATGATATCAGAGTTATTTCTTAAATATTGAGGCTACCATGCATACGTTACACTGAATCAGTGCTGTTAGTTCCAAAGTTCTAGCCATTATATATGATTTAAATTGTATCTTGCAAACTTAAAAGAAAGCAAATTATAGTTTTAACTTCTACAACTAGCCGACAGATGCTAAATTAACCTAATTATAGGCTAATAAAATTAAAAATGTAAAATTCTGCAAAACTCAGAAAAATACTGCAACTATTGCTAACCATATAGATAATCATGTGTTCTTGACATCTGAACGGGTGCCTTTCGTAAAGTTTGGGTTTGAGTCGCCATTGTCACTCAACAGCTTCGCTAATTAATCAGAGAAAAATATGTTTTTTGTTTATATTGTCAACATTACTCCATTTTGTTTAATCCAACATGGCCGACGTTTACGGGTTGTCAAGGTGACACGCACTTAAGCAGAATTTAGATTTTATTCCTGGGTTTTGTTTTATATGTTTTTTCAAATAGATATTATGTGTGAGAGTTCATTAAAAATTATAAAGACCCTTAAATATACATATATCTTTTTTTACTATAAACCTCGTACTTTTCCGGTAAAAACCGGAAACGGACGCTGCTGTTTTGTACAAGTTCTCTCCCTTTCACTAAATGGCAGATGGCGGGAAAGTACGGTCCGTATTCTTCATTTTTTTAAATACTTGATTCTTTGTGAGTCTCCCTGTCTTTAGTAATAATAAAAAATGTTATTGTAAACCTAACATGGATACATACGTAGATCTATTTTCCACACAAAAAACCGCCGACAAAAAATTCAGAAAAAAAATCAAACTGTCCGATTCTTCATTAACCCAAGGTCTTTCAAATAGTACTTTTTGAAAGACCTTGATTAACTAGACGTCATTCATTAAAAATATGTAAATCATCTCTAAAGCAAGATCTACTATAGAACTTTTGCTCAATCGGAGTATGACTTGCCACAAAGGGTGTTATGTGCACTGACTGGGGAAACCTTTAAAAACGGCATGAAACGAAAGGGACACAGAGGCTTTACCAGAATATTAAACTTGCGTAAACAAAAATGTCATATGTAGAAGTTTGATTCAGTTTCACCACTGCCACTACTAAATATGACAATAGCTTCATAAGGGTGTTGTTTCTAGTCAGATTAAATGAAAACTAGGCTATTAGGCCAAATAAGTTACTTGTTTGGAATATTTTGTAAGCCAGTCTTTTTACAGTCAGTTCTTAGCTAGTTACACACTTTTAAGTCATTTAAACTGGGCAATAAACAAACTTATACTCAAGAGTTATGGAAAGTACCAAAATTTTGTCATGTATGTGGATTGAACACCATCTGCTTTCTATTCAGTCAAGTGCATGCCATTTTCATGGTTTAAGAGATTAAAGAACTTTTATTGGTTATAAATTATATGGAAGTTGTTGAAGCCGATTTTAATGCATTTTCTGCATCAGATGTTTTAAGTTGATGTGCAATGTACCAAAATATACATGTTATTCAAAATGTAATTTTGAGTGATCATAATTTCGTCTTCAAAAAAAAAAAATTCATTTCAGTTTCTCTGATGAACCTATTAAGAGTTTGCGAATCTTACCGTATAGCCAGATAGAGACACTCGGACTGAAAATGTCCTCTTGAGGGTGAACAGACTTTTACTTCAATTGTTTTGTCCTTTTTTTTACAAATTTATTTCACATCCATTGCAACTTTCAAAAGATTAGAAAACGAATCCTTTGCTTCTGTTGAATAAAATAATCAAAACTTGAAGAAGAATATGAGGATCTTACATGGCCTGCTGTGGAGGACTGGGTTGTTCCGACCAGAGGGAAAGCGGGGGGATAGGAGGTACGAAGCGAGGTTCCGACTTCCCCCGCTTTCCCAAGGGTCAGAACAACCCAGTCCTCCACAGTAGGCCATGCAAGATCCTTTTTCTTGCATACTTTATTTGATTTTATTGCAGATTCTACGAGAAAACCGCTTTAAATAGGCCCTACTATGTTGAGCGGTAAATCAAAACTTCATGTTGATTAAATATAATTCCGTGCATGGAACCCCTTCGCGTAGGAAATTTGGTAGGTTCACACGCGAATTTACCACTGTTTATGTATCTAGAGCTAAAAACATAGTGCTTGATCGCACCCAAAACTATAATTTATTTACGTTGTGAAACAAAAAACAATTAAATCCTAAACAGAAATTCTCCTTACGCACATCCAGTTTACTTGATTAATGCGACTATACTATCGACATTGACTTAATTAACTGGTTTTGTTTACACAGTTACGTCATTTATCAAGAGAAACTGTTACGACATTTACCGCCATTTTTTGTTTTGAAAAAGTATGATTACAAGTATGTTCTTTGAAATGTGAATAGATTCTGTTGCTATACATTTCTAAAATTTGATGCTCTTGCTTGTGACACCATAAAAAGCACCATTTCTTTTCGCAATCAACTCTCGCTTCAAAACTAAATGGATATTCATTACCAACAGTTTTCGTAATTTGAACCATTATTGCGTACCCTGAAAATTCGAACCATTTCTAAAAATGAAATTCCTGTTACATTAACTTGAAAAATATTGAAGTGTGTGCTTTCTTATGAGACCTTAGTTTACATTTACGAAAAACATTCTTATCTCTCACATGTAAACCGCCGTAAAAAGTATCTCGCAAATAAAGTGTTCCAGGTACGAGTTGAATACACGAAAGTATTTCAGATGGTGTCAAGTAAGCCCGAGATGTACTTTCCCTAGGGAAAGTATAGGCTGATCTCTTCCCTCCGCGTGCTGGGATCCGCCAGTACTTTCCCCGGGGGGTATGCAAGAAAATGAGTGATTGGACTGCATACTGCTTACTATCTCTATTGTTAGTTTACTATGGTCAAGATTACATAATATTTTTATCATGACCAATATTTATTCACTGTTTGGGATTATCCAGTACATCAGGGGTTAATCTAAGTGTTTATGTCTGAATCTGGTAGTAAAATTATTTTAGAATCTATACTGTTGGAAATCAGTACTGTTAACCTTTAGCAGGCAATCACCTGGATTAAAGAGTCAGTTACTTTAGACTACCTGTTTCATGTTAAGCAGTCCTCTACCATATATACATGCATGTAGTAATTTTGATATGCAGGCTTTTTTTGTTATCACAGATTTCACTGTTCTGAAACAAGTCTACTGAGTTTGTCAGGATGAGACATGATAGAAATGGTCTGGTTATCTACAGAGTGTTTTACAAAGAATATACAAGAAACTGTTTAGGCCAATAATCATTCTATAAAAAGACAAAAAGTGGGCAAACATTCACCTCAGCTGAACCCTTTTTGTCAGTGATCATTGATGAGTTTCTTTAGTTGCAAAAGTTGTAAAAGTCTGAAAATACTAAGAAGCAGAACCATGATCTAGTGGTAACATGCTGGACTGGCAATTATCCAGAGATTGTTGGTTCGATCCCCCACTTCACCATTAACATTACTAACGGTTTTTCAAATGAAACCAGTAACTGTAGTCTCATGTGAAGCTGATGTACACTAGGAATGGAAAAGACCCACTGGTGTCTCTGGAACTGGGACACTTTCTGTATTTTGCATTTCCCCCCAAAACATTAAATAACGATCATATTGATAATCTGGTTCCAAAGATAAATTCTTAATAATATTATGATACAATGAACATAATTATTAGCTACATGTATTTGTATAGTAACTTTTTCTTGAAATAAAGAAATTCATGAAAATTTATGAGTCAAAATACTGATATTTTTATGTTTTCTGTTGCAGATACAGCTGTCTGGGCATTGCAAGCTTCCGATACACCTTTGTACAACTAGACGATTAAATACAAGGTCCGTATTTAAAGCAAAGACAAGTTTTGCCGAATAGTTTCAAGCACTGTTTGAACAGTTTATCAATGGTAATAAAAATATTACATGAATTTTGATAAAATTTGTAGCCCCCTTCCCACTATAGCAGTGGTCATTGTTTGTTCATGTTTACAGTGAATAGATACTGACCAGATAATCTAGGTTGAGGTCACCTTTGTTTTAAGCCCATGCCTGGGCATCTACAAATACAGGGATACACAATGTAGGCCTTGGGTCTTTTGTTCGTTTGTTTAGGCATTATATTAGTCATAGCAAACGCTGTTAAATCTCTTGGAGTCAGAGTGTTCCCATAAATATGAATAGATGATGAACACCTGGGGCTAGAAAACTATAATATCAGTGGCTTTATACATTTTACTAGTCTCAAACTGAAGGTTGACTGTTTGTCTGTGCAGTTCTAAAATTATTGTATGAAAATAATTGGGTTGAATTTATCTAGATACAACATTACTGATGCCTATAAAATACTGACCCTTTGAGAGTTCTAGCCCTAGATTTGTGAGGTGTCCCTCTAACCTGATCATGTCTTGACAATGGCTTGGTGAAATTAAGTTACACTGGTTAAAATGCATATTTAGCTCTCTAGTATCCAAAACCACACTTCAATTTATCTGAGTAGGGATTGAACACTGATTCTCTGGGTCGCAAAACAATGCCTACACCACTAGACCACTTAGGTCCACTTGCAGTTGGCTTAACAACTGCTAGTCCTAGAATGCTTCCAGTTAAAATGTATTATGTCTTGAATGCTTTTAATGAATGGTCCAGTCTGTGCTACCTCTTAGATCACCTCTGCTTGCTGAACAAATGCATTTTGTGCTATACATATTTAGATATCATCGTGCATTTAGCAGGAATGTTTAAATAAGAATTCCTTGACATGGCTGCTTAAGCTGTTCCACTTCACTGTAATAGATATACATCTCAAAAAAGGATTTCCTTCACCTTTTGACTCAAAGTTGCATTATCTTGTCATATTTGCTAGCATAACGAGCATAAATGTTTAAAAATTGATTTTTAATAATTTCAAGATCTTCTGATTATTCTAAAATTGAAATGTATGTATCATATCTTGTTGGGGAGATATGATTTTATGCTGATTGTCCTAGGCATTTTACATGGTGTTGCGCCTTTTAAAATTCCATTGAAAATGATGGTTGAATTAAAGATTCTTATCAAAAATTTGGCTTTATGATTTATTATATGGATAATGATTATGTTGTTTTCGTACATTTTTATTTCAGAATGTATATTGATTTGAGAAGAGACAAGTTGGTCTGAATTAGGTTTAGATTTAAATTACATAATTATGATTAAAAAATCTGAGAATATTTTTATTTGGTTTAAAACATGGGGCTAATTTATGTTTTAATTTTTTTCATGTGTGATTTTTAGCTCGATTTTTCGAAGAAAAGGGGAGCTATCCTACTCGCCCTGGCATCGGCGTCCGTGTTGGTGTCACAACTTGGTTAAGTTTTTCATACCACCCCACTTTATTTCAAAAGTATTAGAGGTATAGCTTTGAAACTTACCATACTTGTTTACCGTCATAACCTCCACCTACAGACAAGAATACATAACTCTGTCAGGGTTTTTGACAGAATTATGGCCCTTTTTTGACTTTAAAAGTGTATTGGGCTTGGTCCAGTTTTTCGTACCACCCCACTTTATTTCAAAACCATTAGAGGTATTGCTTTGAAACTTACCATACTTATTTATCATCATTACGTCCATCAACAGACAAGAATACATAACTCTGTCAAGGTTTTTTCAATACATTGAATTCTGGACTTATCGACTTAACCCTTTGAGATATTGCTATGAAACTTTCAATGCTTGTTTACATCATTACCCCCATCAGTAGTCAAGAGAATGTAACTCTGTCAAGGACTTGTTTTAAAAATTAAGGCCCTTTATCAACTTAGAATCTTGGTTAAGTTTTTTGTACCAGTCCACTTTTTGACTAAACTGTTTGAGATATTAATTTGAAAGTTGGTATACTTGTTAACCATCATGATCCCCAAACATAGGCAGGAGAAGGTAAATATGTCAAGGATTTTATTTTAATTGTGGCCCTTTTCGACTTAGAAACTTAAAGTTAAAATTTTCATTCTTGTCCACTTGTTGACTTAACCATTTGAGATATTACTTTGAAAGTTATAGTACTTATGTACCATCTTGAGACCTATCTGTAAGCAAGAGAAGATAACTGTATGAAAATGTTTCTTGATTTGTACTTAGAAATTCCTAGTTAAAGTCTTGTGTGCGTCAGAGTTTTGTTTTATTGGCAAGCACTAAAAAAGTCGAGCGCGCTGTCCTACTGACATCTCTTGTTATATGTGATAATCTGTAAGAATTTTGGGCAAAAGTAATTGTATGATTAATCAAAGTCTTAATCTGGTTACAAACTGATAGATTTAATTTCTGGTTTGAGATTTGGATATTTGGCAGAAGTTTTTACACCAAATTTAAAGATATTGGTGGTCTAGTTTTTGTTTAAAATTCAGCTACTACTGTAACTCAGAATAGATTGAATTTTGTCAAACTATTAGATGAAAGTTTATTAGTCAAGAAAACCCACTTCAGTACAACATACCTGTTCATATTTTGGTGTTCAGAGTGAAGTAGAGACTGCAATGTTCTAAACATAACTATTTTAAGATTTTAAATAAAATAATTCTGTTAAAAGATTTTAAAATCCTTTATTGGGATACTGTAAAACCATGTGCTTCCCGTTTGACCACCAGGGGTGACATTTTCATCCCAAAAGTCGTTCACAATGACAGGAATGTATCCGTACGTATCATTTGCGAATCATGCAGCTTAAACTGTGGTCAGCATTTCTTTAAGGATTAAACTTTAATCTGTTTTCAATGATGGTCGTAATTTTTCATCTCGGATGACCAGGCTGGTGTAGGTTTAAGGCTGGACCAACTGCTGGCTATTTTGATTAACGATATTTCACATACTAATGTCAGCTTAAAACTTCTTACAAAAAGGATTAACTTTTTACCCAAAAGGTGAAAACATTTGACTCTAGAGGGGTCAAGTTAAAACTCATCTATTCATTTCAAAAAGGACAAAATTTGTTGTGATTTTTTGTTGCAATAAACCTTTTGTTTGGATGACTCATTGAAGTGCTTAATTTTTAAAGTCTGTCAAGAAATTTAAGCTTTAATTTGAGTAGAGTTACAAATTATTAAAAAAAAGTCATAGCTTTCTATCTTTAGATTTTGCATAGCTGAGTCTAGGTGACACTCTGAAGGAAATTATAATAGAAATTAAACATAGCTGTTTTATTTTGACAGATGGGTCTTAAAGTTTTCATGTTTCAGCTTACTTTAGATCGATTGTTATTAACTACACTCAGTATCTGCTTATCCTTGAGCTCTGACAAGTATCAGTGCCAAAGTAAGGGTCTGTGAATGCTGCAGTCAGATTCTGCAGATGGGATATAAACTGCACCAAAGATACGGGTCATACCGATAATAGCCTCTGTAGAGGTTGGTGGACCTAATGAGCACAATTACAAAATGCACCAAAGGTTAGCCTAGGTCAGAATTGTAAATTCAAGTCTTGTATGCTGAAGTTCTTGAGCTTACATTTACTATGCTTGGCAACTGCTTCCTGGATTTCTAACCAGTATGAGTGTCAAAACAAGGGACTTTGAATGTCACAGTCCATATATGGGATATGAACAAAGCTCTGCCCTTTTTCTGCAGTGATTGAGCCTAAGATCAGTTGAGGTCAGAAATGAAAATATATAATAATATTATAATGCTATTATATTGTACAGATTCCATGAGGCAGTTTCGGAAATATCACAAATTGAGATTAGACTCCATGGATGCCGATGCTTGACTCGACTGACAGTGGCCTGAAAAAGTCCAAAAGGTTTGTATTGGTACCAAAGGGCTCATATTTAGTACAAGTGAATTGTGTTATGCACATCATAGCAGTTTGTACCATAAGGTCTATTATATAATTGTTAACTGAGCTCAGATAACTGTACACCCTAAACAGCTCAAAATTTGTATATAAGAGTTATTTAAGCAAAACTGACACTCTTGAAATACTGAATTAAATCCCCTAACAATTTTGTCAATATAATTTTTGTCTTTTTCGGAATATCAGCAAATATTGTTATCAGATTATGTCCTATATCTTTTCAACACTGAATGCATTAAAACACCTTAAAGTGGGGTCTTCAGAATTTGTTTTATTTACTGATTAAAACACACGTGATATTGACAGAAAATATTTTTCTTTTAAATGGAAAGGAAATGTAAAGTTAGAAATGGTGCATTAAAGAAAATACTTACTATAAATATGGTCAATTACATAGATTGAATATAGTAGATAATTCTTTTTCAGTGTTTTTATTTCGGCATAAAGATTCGGTTAGCAACTACCATTTACATGTTGATTTTATATCCAGACCTCATGGAGACTTGATCTGGTGTGATCTACTTTACAAGTTAATTTGTGGTAAGATTTATCATGCAAAATTGGCCGAGTTAATAACTGTAATTTATAATTATAAAAAGGACTTCCAGTTGTATACCATATTGCATGAACTGATCTGTGGCTAACAGATCAAAAATTTCTATCAGACCGAAAGTTTGTACAGTGTAGATGTCCCAAGGGGAATCATGGGTTCGAGCCCTGCTACCAACCATCTACCAACCATCTAATTACATGTGTATATGAGAATATTAATTTTGCAGTATCTTCCTGACAATAGCCTTCAAGTGCTGGTCACTCCTGGAATGATTGTACGGTAAATTGCCCACCTGTAATATCTTGAGTATTGTTGAAACAAGTGTTATGTCACATTGTTTATATCTAGAATTTAGAAGTGATTGATAATAAAGCTGAGGGTAGGTTCAATACATATGTGTACTACTGATCATGGAGACTATTGGTTTGGACTTCACTAGGATTTTCTGACAGTTCTTAAATAGGCATCAGTGCTGCCTTGGGAGTGAACTAGTTAGCTTGGGGCTTTCTATAAAACCAAACTATGCATACATAAAATAGCTACCAGTTGCTGGACATGAACTTAAATGGTGTTATACTCTACCAGGTCCACTGATGTTTCACTGTTTCATACATTTATTTTGTTTTATTTCATTGTAAAGTCTTTGAGCCATCACAGCTTGTCCACTCATTAAGCTGAACCAAGGAGAGGTTTGAGTCTCTTTTTATTGTCTGAGTTCAAGTCCTCTACAGAATTTATGTTTATGAAAGGTTTGTCAAATGCTGAGATAAATCCATTCCACAAATGCATGCTGGAAAGAGATGT